>JAKFHU010001500.1:0-117489 GCA_023783475.1 Daubentonia madagascariensis
TCTGCCTCCTTTCACAGAATACAGCAAGCCTGCAACCAAACTATGAACTACCTGCTTTCATTCGGGCAAAAGAAGTTTTTTCTTCTCCAACGAACATACAACCTAGCAATAAGCTAGGAGGAAGCTGGGAGGAAGGCAATGTATACTCTGCTTCCTTTCTCAGAATAGAGCAAGTCTGCATTCAAACTACGAACTTCTTGCTTTTGTTTTTGGCAAAAGCAGTATTTTGTTGTGTCATGAACATACACCCTAGAACAAGCTAGGAGGCAGCTAGGAGGAAGGCAATGTATACTCTGCTTCCTTTCACTGAATGGAGCAAGCCTGCAATCAAACTATGAACTACCTGCTTTCTCTCTAGCAAAAGAAGTTTTATCTTCTGTAATACCCAAACACCGCAGAATAAAGCTAGGAGGAAGACAATGTATATACTGCCTCCTTTCACAGAATAGAGGAAGCCTGCAGTCAAACTAAGAACTAGCTGCTTCCTTTCTGGCAAAGTCAGTCTTTTCCTATAAATCTGCCGTACACTCTAACTAATGGGCTGTAGGCAGAAAAACCGATTCTTCCTTTTCTTGTAGCTTCTAAGCCCTACCTGCGAATGTAAGCCTGTTTCATTTCACACAGGCTATTTCTCCAGTGATTAAACCAGGTTTCAATTGTCTCACCAGAAGAAGGCTAGAAAGAAGACAGTGTATATTCTGCTTCCATCCCCAGGCTAGAGCAAACCTGCAATCAAACTAAGAACTAGGTGCTTTCTTTCTGGGAAAGTCAGTCTTTTCCTGTGAAACTCCCATCACTCTCCATAAGTGTCTGCAGGCAGAAAACCGATAGTTTTCTTCTCTGCCGCTTCTAAGGCCTGGCTGCGAATGTGAGTCTCTGTCACTCCACACAGGGTATTTCTGCATTGATTAACCCAGGTTTCAATTGTCACACCAGAAGAAAGCTAGGAAGAAGATAGTGTGTATTCTGCTTCCATCCACAGAATACAGCAAGCCTGCAATCAATGTTAGACCTAGCTGCTTTCTTTCTGGCTAAGGAAGTCTTTTCCTGTGAAACTTCCATACACTCTCCATAAGTGGCTGCAAGCAGAAAAACCGCTTCTTCTCTTCTCTGCCGCTTCTAAGGCCTAGGTGCGAATGTTAGTCTTTGTCACTCCACACAAGGCATTTCTCCAGTGATTAACCCAGTTTTGGATTGTCACACCAGAAGAAGGCTACGAATAAGACAGTGTATAATCTGCTTCCATCCACAGAATAGAGCAAGCCTGCAATGAAACTAAGAACTAACTGCTTACATTCTCCCAAGGGCGGATATTTCCTATGAAACTCCAATACACTCTCCATAAGCAGCTACAGCCTAATATCAAACTAACAACTAGCTGCTTTCCTTCTGGCGAAGGCAGTCTTTCCTGTGAAACTCCCGTACACTCTTCATATGTGGCTCCAGGCAGAGACCGATTCTTATCTTCTCTGCCGCTTCTAAAGCCTAGCTCCTAATGTGAACCTGTGTCAGTCCACACAGGATATTTCTCCAGTGACTGATCCAGGTTTTAATTGTTACACCAGTAGAAATCTAAGAAGAAGACAGTGTATGTTCTGCTTCCATCCACACAATAGAGGAAGCCTGCAATCAAACTAAGAACTACCTGCTTTTTCTTGCAAAAGGAGTCTTTTCCTATGGAACTCCCATACATCCAGCATAAACAGCTGCAGGAATTATAACTGATTCTTCTCTTCTCTGCCGCTTCTAAGGCCAACTGCAAATGTGAATCTCTGTCACTCCACACAGAGTATTTCTCTAGTGATTAACCCAGGTTTCAACTGTGACACAAGAAGAAAGCTAGCAAGAAGACACTGTATATTCCGCTTCCATCCACATAATAAAGCAAGCCTGCAATCAAACTAAGAACTAGCTGCTTCCTCTCTGGCAAAGGCAGTCTTTTCCTATGAATCTGCCATACACTCTAAATAATGGTCTGTAGGCAGCAAAACTGATTCTTCCTTTTTTTGTAGCTTCTAAGGCCTACCTGCGAATGTGAGCCTGTGTCACTCCACACAGGGTATTTCTCTAGAGACGGACCCACATTTCAATTGTCACACCAGAAGAAGGCTACGAAGAAGACAGTGTGTATTCTGCTTCATTCCACAAAATAGAGCAAGCCTGGAATGAAACTAAGAACTAACTGCTTACATTCTGCCATGGGCAGAAGTTTCCTGTGAAACTCCAATACACTTTCCATGAGCGGCTGCAGCCTAAAATCAAACTAAGAACTAGCTGCTTTCTTTCTGTCAAAGGCAACTTTTCCTATGAAACTCCCATACACTCTCCCTAAGTGGCTGCAGACAACAAAACTGATTCTTCTCTTATCTGCCTCTTCTAGGCCTAGTAGCAAATGTGAGTCTGTTTCACTCAACACACTGTATTTGTCAAATGATTCACCTATATCTGACTCCTTTTGCCAGACTGAAGCTAGTCACAACACACTGTGTATACTGCTTCAATACACAGAATAGAGCAACCTTGCACACAAACTAAGAATTAGACCTTCTTTCTGTGGAAGGAAGTGTTTTCCTATGAAACTGACACACACTCGCCATAGCAGCTGCAGACAGCAAATTCAATTCTTCTCTTCTTTGCTGTTTCTAAGGCCTAGCTTCAAATGTGAGTCAGTTTCCCTCCACACCGTGCATTTCTCAAATGATTTACCTATATCTGACTTCTTTTACCAGAATGAAGCTAGTGACAACTCTTTGCATATACTGATTCCATACACAGAATAGAGCTACACTGTAACCAGACTAAGAACTGGCTGATTTCTTTGTATGAAAGGAAGTATTTTCCTTTGACTCTCCTTCACACTCTCCATAAGCGGCTACAGACAGCAAAACTGAAAGAAAGCAGCTAGTTGTCAGTTTCTGTACAGGGTTGCTCTACTCTGTGTATGAAAGCACTATATGCAGTGTGTTGTCACTAGTGTCAATCTGGTAAAAGAAGTCAGATATAGGTGAATCATTTCAGTAGTACACCATGTGCAGTGAAACACACTCACATTCGCTCCTAGTCTTTATAAGCGGCAGAGATTTGAAGAATCGGTTTTGCTGTCTGCAGCTGCTTATGGAGAGTGTGAATGAGTTTCATAGGAGGGCACTTCTTTTCAGAGAAAGAAAGCAGCTAGTTCTTAGTTTGTGCATGGGTTGCTCTATTCTGTGTATGGAAGCAGTACACGCAGTTTGTTGTCACTAGCTTCCTTCTAGTCATAGAAATCAGATATAGTGGATCATTTCAGAATTACACTGTGTGGAACGAAACACACTCCTATTCACTCCTAGGATAGAAGTGGCAGAAAAGAGAAGATTCGGTTATGCTGTCTTCAGCCACTTATGGAGAGTGTGAAGGAGTTTCACGGTAGAACAGTTCTTTCACAGAAAGTAAGCAGCTAGGTCTCAGTGTACAGTGTTGCTCTATTCTGTGTATGGAAGCAGTACATGCAGTGTGTTGTCATTAGCTTCATTCTGGTAAAAGAAGTGAAATAGAGGTGCATAATTTCAGAAATACACTCTGTTGAGGGAAACAGACTCACATTCACTCCTAGGCCTTAGAACAGCAGGGAAGAGAAGAATTGGTTTTGCTGGCAGCCACTTATGGAGAGTTTGAAAGAGTTTCATAGGAAAACTCTTCCTTTCACAGAAAGGAAGCAGCTTGTTCCTAGTTTGTGTATATGTTTGTTCTATTCTCTGTATCAAAGCAGTACATGCAGTGTGTTGTCACTAACTTTGTTCTGGTAAAGACGTCAGGTAGAGGTGAATCATTTCAGAAATACACCGTGTTGAGGGAAACAAACTCACATCGCTCCTAGGCCTTAGAAAGGGCAGAAAAGAGATGAATCAGTTTTGTTGTCTGCAGCCACTTATGCAGGGTGTGAAGGAGTTTCATAGGAAAACACTTCCTGTCCCAGAAAAGAAGCAGCTAGTTTTTAGTTTGTGTGTAGGTTTGCTCCATTCTGTGTATGAAAACAGTATATGCAGTGTATTGTCTCTTGCTTCATTCTGCTAAAAGAACTCAGATATAGGTTAATCATTTCAGAAATACAGTGTGTGGAGTTACACAGACTCACATTCATGCCTAGGCCTGAGAAGCAACAGAGAAGAAACGGTTTTGCTGTCTGCATCCGCTTATGGAGAGTGTGAAGCAGTTTCATAGGAAAACACTTCTTCTCATTGAAAGAATGCAGCTACTTCTTCGTTTCTTATCAAGGTTTCTCTATTCTGTGTATGGAAGCAGTATATGCAGTGTTTTTTAACCAGCTTAATTTTTGTAAAAGAACTCACATATTGGTGAATCATTGAGGAAATACACTGCCTTGTGTGAAGGAGACTCAAATTCACGGTTAAGCTTTAGATGCTAGAAAGAGGAGAAAAATCAGTTTTGCGTCGTGCAGCCGCTAGTGTACAGTGTGAAGGATTGTCAGGTGAAAACATTTCCTGTCACTAATAGAAAGCAGCTAGTTCTTAGTTTTTGTAATGTGTTGTTCTATTCTGTGTATGGAAGGGGTATATGCAGTGTGTTGTCAGCAGCTCCATTTTAGTAAAAGAACTCACATGTTGGTGAATCATTTAAGAAATATACTGTGTTGAATGAAACAGACTCACATTTTCCCCTGTGCCTTAGAAGTGGCAGAGAAGAGAATAATGGGTTTTGCTGTCAGCAGCTTCTTATGGAGTATGTACAGGATTTTTGTAGGAAAACACTTCCTTTCACTGTGTTGATGGAAAAGAAGCCGAACTCCGTATAATAATTTTAAAGGGGTTTATTCTGAACCTAATTTGAAGACCATGACCCAGAGCCACATGGAAGAAGCCTTGATCGAGTGGACTCGCTTTTGTTGGGCTATAGTTTTATTTTATACATTTTAGGGAGGTAGGGGTTACAGATAAAGTCATAAATCAATACATGGAAGGCATACATTGGTTGACCCGAAAAGGCAGGCCATCTCAAAGCAGGGGCTTACAGGTTATAGGTGAGTTTAAAGACTCCTTGACTTGTAATTGGTTAAAAAATGAAACTTTGTGTAAAGGCTTCAAAGTTTTAGGTAGGAGACAAGTCACTGGACATATATTTGTTGTGTAAATTGGCGATCTGCGGGTTTGTCTTGCATAGCCTTAGGCCTGTTGATGAGTTACAAAGGATATCTCCAAGAAGGGAGGGGGCATGGTGAGGCATGTCTGACCTCCTGCTTGTGGCAGACAATTTAGTTTTAGGATATCCTCTTCATCAGGAGAGGTCCATTCAGTCAGCCGGTGGGAGGGAAGATTTTTGTTTAATTTTAGTTCACAATTCCCCCCTTTTGGCCAAGATCTGCCAGAGGCAGCATCTATGGCCAAACTCTTATTTTGTCACATCTGTTGCTGGGGTGGTGTGGCTACCTGTCCCAGGTCCATCCAATGCCCACGGTGGGACCCCTATTGCCAAGTGGACTGAATAGGCAAAAGGAGCTTACAGTCAATTAAATGTTTTAAGCCAGACAGCACTGGAGGTGGACAGGCACTCATCAACTGTTTAGAGCCTTCTGGGAAACTAAAAACCATAATGTTAAAGGCAAGGCTATAAATTAATTCACCTTATAAGTGTTGAGTTATTACATTTTTGGGTTTAGTTGCAGACTTGTAGCAAACATAAGCATTGTTAACCTTTCAAGCTAAGGAATTTAGAGACTTATGTTATGTCACAATATTTTAGTCTGTTTAGTAATTTGTTCTGAAGTGGCTGATAAATTAGCCACTTGTCATATCTCCTTTTGCAGAAACCCCATAACTCAGGAAGTTCTAAGTCTATGGGAAGCAGGAAAATTTCTTTATGATTGGGATGGATAAACATACCATGTGGTCTGAAAAGACAAAGTTTTTCAGTTAGTGTTTGTTTAGGCTTCTGTGTACCCCTCCTTGATCTGGAGGGTCTAAACTAATTCCATCCTTCAGAATCAGCCCTTACAATCTCACACATGCCCCCTCTTCCGTGATAAGTCCCTGGGCTTAGAGGGAGGATGTTTGCAATAACAGGGCATTGGCAATGAATAACAAGTTGAGCTAGGCAGGAATCAATAGTTTTAAATCCTGGAGATATCAGGTAAAGTTTTTATTTCTTTACAACTTGTCATGCCTCTAGAAAACAAGGCAAGAGAAATCAGTAACATTTTAAACAAAGTCATAAAAATTTAGCTTTGGTCTCATGAGTTTCAGTCAGTGATATTCATGGACATATCAGTTTTCCAGTTAAAGTCCTGAAAGTTTGTTTTGTTTTAGTCCAGGGGTATATAATCTCCAAGGTTATCAGAAACCTATATTTAAGAGAACTTAGTCCTTTCCATGACTTTCCTTGAAGAAGTAAACTTTGGACTTAGCCAGGTTAAAGTAAAACAAAACAAAACAAAACAAAAAAACACTTTCTGAGATTAATCAAAGTAAAAATAAGAACTTAGACTAGTCATGGTTAAAGAGACAACTGAAAAATAAGATTGGTTATTTTTGTTATATATGGCAATTTAACATAACATACACTGACATATCAATATTTTATAATATTTGAACATTTCATATGTTTTATATATAACATGTTTATACAAATATAATCCAACAAAGGTTAAGCACATTTTATATTTGACATTGCTTCCTGTACAGTTGACATGCCAAATAAGCCTAAATGTCTCTCAGACTTTCAGTGGCCCTAATGTATAAAAAGTTAGCTTGAGGTCAAAAAGGCTGGATTTAGAATTTGGGTTTTGGAAAGTTTGTCAAATATCAAAAGCTTGAAGCATTTCTTCAAATAGAATCACAAGCCACTATAAAATAATGGTCATTTATTTAACCAAGAGTGATAGTCATCAAAAGATTCTAAAGGCAGTAAAGGAAAACATGGGTGTAAACCTTAACCCTTAAAGTTTAGATTTTTTAGTTAGTAAAAACCTAATAAAGAAATAGGTTATAAGATCCAAATGAGTACATCATACAATTTCACTAACAGCAAATTAATATCTCAAGAAAACTTTGTTTTAACTAAAATTTGTCCTTTTAAATGATAGCAACTGGATTATATACAAAATTACTTCATAAATTCTTTATAAACTTTATCCCAACTTTCACCGACCATCTACAAAACATGTCTAAAAACTTTGTTTTGTCCTAACTTTCCCATTTCCTAAACAACCAGTCATTTAGGGCAAAAATCCCAGACAAGATCCTTTCTTTACAATATTAATCTCCTTTCTGTTTAACCTTTCTTACCAAAAATATATTTCTACACTCATTGCCTTTTTACATGTCTTTCTCTTACTCACAACTTTCTATTTTGTTTTTATTTACTTAAATCTATATTTTGATTCAACCTTTAAATAACCTCTGAATTAGACAAGATCATATATATATACATATATATATATATATGCTTTTTGTAATCTTATTAAAAACATATCTTATTCTTTAGTGCACTTTATGTATAGAATCACATGTATTGACTAGAATTCTTATTCTTAGTAACTTTAAGTTTTAGTGAAAGCTTAAAAGCAGAAAGTCATAAGTTGTCCATTGTTGTCATGAAAGAAGATTGTAGGTTACTATAAAATTATAGGCATTTACTTAGCCAAACTCATAATTCAAACATTTTAAAAAGCAAAAATCTTATCCTTTGATAGAAAGGAGACTCAGTTTCCCAAACAATCATAAGACCTAACATAGACAAACTGAAATGCAAATTAGGAGGCCAGTTGAATCTTTTTCTCTCCTTCCCCTGCTTTTTGCAGTTCATTCAAAAGGTGAACAAAAAATCATTTGTTATTCTCAAATCTTGCTTTTCCTATTAATGTCATATGAAAATCTCATTCAGGGGAATCACCCAAATTTTTTTTCATTGTATTAATTTATTACTGATAAAGTTAATTTTAATAAAATTTTATAAACAGATCCATCTGATTTTAACCAATTTTACTGTAAGATTTTTATAACCTTTATATATCTTTTATTTACTTTTATAAACCTTCAATACCCATTTAATTTTAATCATCACTTACTCATCTAATCTAAAATAGTTTTAAAGTCAACAAAGTAGATGAAACCATCCCTTTCAATAAAACTATTAATCTTATTTTTCATATAGAATTGTCTCCCCCATCCATCAATCTCAATTACATATACTAATCATAATGTCAACTCTTATAAAAATCAAATCTAGAAAGTTAAAGTAACTTTGAACTGTTATTCAGTTTCCAATTTTTTACTATTCTTAAATACAAAAGATAAGATATAAAGGTATGTAAACTTAAACTTATGCTCAAAATGTTCTAATATTTCATAAATGACTCAGTCATTTCATGATCATTTTCCTAACACAAACATGACTCAAGATGAAAATTTCATTTGTGTTTATCCCATTTATGTTTACCTAACTTATCTAATTTATTTATCTTAGTGGTTGACTTAGATTCCAAATATCATTAAAGTTATTTTTCTGTTAACCATCATTATACTCTGTAAATTAGACATAATGCAGAAGAGGGATCAAGATATAGTTTTAATTATTGTTTTTAAACTCATAAGTCTTAACCAAGAAAGAAACAAATAAAAAAGAATATTTTAATAAGAGTCATTATTTTAAACAATATAACACCATTTCTAAATTTTATAAATATAGTAGACATTTTAGAATATATCCTGTTTAAAAGTTTTAATTAATTAGATCCTTCTAAAACACTGTACCTTAAAACAAAATCTATTGACATTAGAGGTACCAAAGTGTCCCTGGCCCCCAAAATTTAGTCAAACTGTAGGGAGCAAAGGCTGCTGTTCCCGTAAAGATTTGCTGACAACTTACTGACATGAAGATTAGTTGGAGAAAAAAATTAAAAACTTATACATGGATTCCTTCAGAATGAACACTCAAAAATGCAGAGGAGATTGTACATTTTTATGTTTAAAGTATGGACAACCATGTAGAAATATGATTGGACAAAAAGGCTGAGTGCAGTCCAGCAAGGCCTGTCTGTCTAGATTCTGTTTGGCCTCTGAGTGTGCATTCTTCCTTCTGGGTTTAGGGCAAAGCCCTCCTGGAATGGGGTTTTACAGGTAAACAAAATGGGTTAAATAATTATTTTATGGCCAATTTTTACATAGAATAATTTTAATTTTTGTGGCTATCTTTCAGAAAAAGAGGTTCTGGCCTTTATGACCTGCATTGGGGAAGAGGGATTTTGATTTTTTCTGGCTAGCTTCAGGGAAAAATGGAACTAAGAGGTAGGAAAAAGGCAAGGTCAGAGAACTTGTTTCTCAGGCCTTCATTTTAGGGTAGTTTTCTGCGCCTTTTCAGCATGATGTTACTTGACTTTAGACTGAAAAAACTTTCAGCACCTATCTTTAACACCTCAAAAAATGACACAAAGTTGTAACATTTTTTTACATGAGGATCAAGATTAAGCTGTTAAAAAAAAATCTAAATAGTGTCAAAATTTTTTTTCAACTTGGGTGTAAATTTGAGCACATGTAATATTTCTAAAGAGTTTAAGACTTTTGAGATTTTCTTTGGATTTTAACAATCATTTAAATTTTTATAAAATTACTATACAAAAATTAACACTTTAAGATTTTTCTTCCTAGGCAAAAACATTGTTACAGCAACATAATGCACACATAACCAGCTAGCAAATCAAAAATGGACAGGATCAAGGGAAAATCAAAGCTTCCAATTTAAGCTCTTGTAACTACAACTTTTAGGACAGCTTTGAATCCCTAACAGTACTGTTAATATCAGATGATACAAAGAGTGAGTTAGAAACACATTTTATGTGTATCTTTCCATAGACATTGAAATCGGTGGAGAAATCTGCATCTGCAGTTAGGATTACAAGACCAAAAATGGAATATCTTCATAAATCTTTGGCCCTAAGTTTCTGGTTTTGTGCTCTATCTACTTGGTGTTTTATTTATTCTAATTTGCTGACACATTTTCATTTAGGCACATCTACATTTCTACCTTATTAAGAACCTTAAAGTTAAACACATAGGTATTTTTGTTGATAACTCAGGAGATTTAGTTATTATCATCAGACCAAATATTAAATTTATCCTACTTATCAAAAATCATACAAACACAGATCGTTTTGTCTTTGGCTGAGTTTATAGTTTTACAACCTTTGTGTCAAAACCCTGACTCCTTAAGAACACTAAAATGTCCATTAAAACCCAGGCAAAAACAAATATATGCTGATAATTTGAAAACATTGTTACTATTACTTTACTAATAATACTACTTCTTTTTTTTTTAATAATAACCCAGCTTATTAACCAAAGACTACTAAGTTTACATGCACCATTTGGGTTTAATTTATGAGTGCTTCCTTATTTTTTAAGCCAATCCAGAACCATGTAAGCACAAACATGTAATACATGGACACACACAAAACATACCTGAACATATACACTCACACAAACACACACGCACACACACACACAGTTCTAATAGATTTTACCCTAGAACTCTACCCACGAGATGGCAACACAAACTGACCAGTCTGTAAAAGACAACTGAATCTAAATTTCTTCTGACAGAACTGGAGCTTGTTCACATGGCAAACTTTAGTTGCCCCGATAGGTAACCTAATTACGCCTGTGAATCAAAGTTTTGGGTGAAGCAGTTTCCGTGGCCTTTTTATTTTTATTTTTTTAAAAACCTTTTTACCCCTCTTTTTTTTTTTCTTCAGTTCAAAATGACTTTTCAAAGTTTACATCTTAGCTAGAGCTGGCTGCAGGATCTCCAGGTAGCCTTTCAATTGCAAATATCACAAACAATGAGTAATCTCAACATCAATAGAAAAAAGTTAGCAGGTTAGCCAGAAAAGAAAAAAGAGAAATAGCTTAAGAGACATTTTAACTCTATAGCAGTAGGGCAACCATTTGAGCCCTGAATTTTCCTTGATGTAATTTGCCCTCTAGTAAAAACTTGTGCATGAGAATTGGCTAAAACCAGTTGGAGTCCTAGAAAACCTGCAATGCATTTGACCCTTTCCATTTATACAAATACTTGCAAGTAGAGGCACCATAAACCAACTGGGGTGTCCAGAAGAGGGTCGTTCTCCTTGTCTTTACTCATTTTTAAAGGATTTATTTCCCATTTTTCTTCTCTTTTTAGAAGGAACTGAACTGTAGTCTAGTCATTAGTGTCGTGGATCAGAGTGTGCTGATTGTGGGTTCGGATCCTCAGTGTTTCACCACTGAGTAGATCTCACCTTCTTACGTGTCTCAGTTTCTCTCTTCAGGGTCTACTACCTCTGAGATGGCTCAAAATGCCAAGTGATCAGCTCTTATGTGCATTTCCTGAATGAGCCTTCTTTTTAATTAATTTGTTGGGGGGTTCCCTATAGGGCCATTCACGCCTCAGGGAATTGCCCCAGACAACTCCCACTCAGGACCCCGGTCACGCAGGGATGCCTTTGTTGGGAGGAGTAAATCGCCCCTTGTCTTTGGAGCTGAGAAACTCAGTCTCTCATTTGTCTATGCCAAAGACAGTTCGGCTTCTTGTGCAAATATGCAGACAAGCCAATTGAGGTTAATTTTGAAATGAAAAAGGCAATGGAGAAAGCCGTTTACAGTGCACTTCCAAATCAAATTGGGATCCCAAACAGTAAATTTCTAGGAAAAGAACCAGCTCAGAGTAAACCCAGGACCATCAACTGAAAACGCGTGGTCCGGAGCTCAGGAGGAACCTACCAGTTCTGCCAAAGGAGAAGCTCAGAGTCAGGGGGCCCACAAGGGCCATGCCAGCTACATGGCACTGAGTTCAGGCTACTCCTTCAGGGTCCTGAGTCGTCTGGGAGCCCCACGTCTGGGTGCCAATCTTGTCGACGGAAAAGAAGCTGAATTCTGTAAAATAATTTTAGAGGAGTTTATTCCGAGCCAAATTTGAGGACCATGGCCTGGAGCCACACCCAAGAAGCCTTGAGCAAGTGGACCCGCTGTGGTTGGGCTACAGTTTTATTTTATACATTTTAGGGAGGTAGGGGTTACAGGTAAAGTCATAAATCAATACATGGAAGGCATACATTGGTTGGCCCGAAAAGGCAGGCCATCTTGAAACAGGGCTTACAGGTTATAGGTGGGTTTAAAGACTCCTTGACTTGTAATTGGTTAAAAAATAAAGCTTTGTGTGAAGGCTTCAATGTTTTAGATAGGAGACAAGTCACCGGACATATATTTGTTGTGTAAATTGGCGATCTGCGGGTTTGTCTTGCATAGCCTTAGGCCTGTTGATGAGTCACAAAGGATATCTCCAAGAAGGGAGGGGGCATGGTGAGGCATGTCTGACCTCCTCCTTGTGGCAGACAATTTAGTTTTAGGATAACCTCTTCACCAGGAGGGGTCCATTCAGTCAGCCGGTGGGGGGGGGAAGATTTTTATTTAATTTTAGTTCACAACTGAAAGAAAGCAGCTACTTCTTAGTTTGTGTATATGGTTGCTCTATTGTATGTATGGAACCAGTCAGTATATGTAGTGTGTTGAAACCAGCTTCATTGTAGCAAAAGTACTGACATATTGCTGAATCATTTGGGAAATACACTGCCTTGAGTGAAAACAGACTTACATTTGCGACCTGGCTTTAGAAGTGGCAAAGAGGATAAGAATGGGTTTTGCCTTCTGCCCCTGCTTATGGAGAGTGTGAAGAGTTTCATATGAAAACATTTCCTTTCACTGAAAGAAAGCAGCTAGTTATTAGTTTGTGTACTGATTGTTCTATTCTGTGTATGGAAGTAGTATACGTAGTGTGTTAGCACCAGCTTCATTTTAGTAAAAGAGCTCACATATTGGTGAATCATTTAAGAAATACACTACATTGATTGGAACAGACTCACATTCACCTGTAGGACTTAGAAGTGTCAGAGAAGAGAAGAATTGATTTTGCAGTCTGCAGCCCCTTATGGAGAGTATGAAGGAGTTTCACAGGAAAACACTTCTTTTCACAGAAAGAAAGCAGCTTCTTCTTAGTTTGTGTACAAGGTTGCTCTATTCTTTGTATGGAAGCAGTGTATGTAGTGTGTTCTAACCAGCATCATTTTAGTAAAATAACTCACATATTGGTGAATTATTTAGGAAATATACTGCCTGTGTGAAACAGATTTACATTTGCGGCTAGGCTTTAGAAGAGGCAAAAAGGAGAAGAATTGGTTTTGTGGTCTGCAGCTGCTTACAGAGAGTGTGAAGGAGTTTCAGAGGAAAACACTTCCTTTCACTGAAAGAAAGCAGCTAGTTCTTAGTTTTTGTACAGGTTTGTTCTATTCTGTGTATGGAAGCAGTATAGACAGTGTGTTTTCACCAGCAACACTGTAGTAAAAGAACTCACATATTGGTGCATCATTTAAGAAAATCACTGCGTTGAGTGAAACAGATTCACATTCGCCCCTTGGCCTTAGAAGTGGCAGAGAAGAGAAGAATCAGTTTTGTTGTCTGCAGCCTCTTATCTTTTTAGTAATGTAAGCTTTTTGCTATTTGTCTAACTATTGAACTGTTAAAATTATAATTCATGATTAATTGCTCCATAACTAGTGGTTTGAAATAAACTAAAGGTATATTCATGTGTATACTTTTTTACATATTGTATTGTTTATTATTTTGTTGTCTTCATGGATTATTCATTAAACATTTTCATTAATAAATTAAACATCTTCTGATTTTTAATATAATTACTCCTTTACTTCTTCAGACTCCTTATTCATCCAAGATTACATAGATTTTCTTAAATCAGGTTAAGTGAAATTCTTCAGGCCATATGCAAAAAGAAAGAATGTTTATAGAATTATATTCTCTGAATTGCAGAAGTGTTTGTCAAAGTGTATTTAGTTAGCACTGCTACAGAAACTTCAAGGAGTGATAGCTCTCAGGAAACAGAATCTGTTTGCAGGGCTTTCTGCTGGGAGCAGAGTCTGGAAAGGCAAAGTGCCTCCACCTTACTACTGGGCTTTGCCCTGATTGACAAGAAGAGAAAATTCTGAGCCAAGGACATGTCTGTTTTATTCCTTGTGATCTTAACCATCTCTTTTCGGAAGCCTGATATAAATTGTGATTCTTTTTCTTTGAGCAGATTATGTTCTTAATAGTGACATTAAGTAACCCCCCTATTTCACTAGTTTGGAATTCACTAGTTTGGAATTGGTAGACAAACTGCTCTGAGCTTGGCTTTTTCAAAGTACTGAGAGCAGCTAACTCAGGATTTGAGCAGTACATTTTTCTGGGGATTTTTATGTCCTACTAGCCTATGTTTGATGTTCCCCAAAGTTGCCTAATCACTTTGAGATAAAGTGATCAGACTTGTCAATCTTAGCTGGGCCAGGTTTATACCCGTCTTACCTCTTGGGAAGAATGATGAAGAAATGGGTCAAATAGTAGTCTCTGAAAATTTTTGATTATGCATCCTTGTCAGTAAAAATATATTATAGAGTGACCAATAATCCTACTTTTCCTGGGACTGAAGGGTTTCCCAGGACTTCAGGGAACATACCAAAACTAGGACATTCTCTAACAAACCAGGAAGTGATAACCCTAAGCTTGAACCAAAAGGCATTATAGGTACATTTAATTACATATATTGTGAATATTTTATAATAGAGCAATATAAATTATAAAATACATAATAATTGAACCTAAAAAGGAAGAGATAAAAATAAATTTAAAAATCAGTTCTAAAGAGACGTTTATGCCAAAAAGATGATAAGAAACCCTTCTGACATTTTCATATTATTTGACCTTGTATCTTTACAAGTATAATTAATCTGCAATTTCCTTTTAGCTGTTTTTCCAGGACACCTAATCATTTTGAGATAGTTGGTTTAGTTAAAATTAGGTAATATAATCTATAACTAAATTTACCTGGGATCACAAATTGCAGCAAGGCAAATAAATAAATCCCAAAGTCATCTCTTTGAGTGGAACTGCTATTTTCCCTTAAGAAAGAAACTTGCCAATGTTTTCCAGTCAAAAACCACCAGCAACTCACATGTAGTTGTAAACACTGGGTTTTCTCCTTGCAGCCAGGGAAACTACATTGATAATCATAAAAATAATTTAACAAATATTTATTAAGCATGCATAATATCTGGCACCATGCCACATGTTAAAAACTATTTTTAGTGCTTGTCAATATAACAAGTGAAAATGAAATAGCATTTTAACTTAATAATAGTATTTAACACTAAGTAATGTTTACAATATGCCAAGCATTAAATGTTTTACGTATAATAACTTATATAACCCTCTTAATAATTCTGTAAGGTAGATGGTATTAATTTCTATTTCTTGAACTACTAGTAGATCTAAACATATTTTCATAAAATGAATTCATATTTACAGATATATTGTTTGAGAATTATTAAGATAGGCTGGGAATGTTGCTCTTTGGAAAATATTACAAGGAGTTATTTCATACATATAACCATACTTAATATTGAGCTCATGAATAAAAGAATAATGTACATTTAGGAAGCAAATTTTAGTATAAATATTCCCAGATTTCTACTTGATTTTATGGCTTTGTCTTTTTGATAGAGAAAAAGTGTACTTTAGTTCCTAAGACCAAAATTCCTCCTGTAATCTGGTTATATACAGCCCATCATATCTATATGTAAAGAGAATAGAGGCTGTGTGAATGTTCCCACAACACAGTTTTTCTCCCTCTCTCTCTTTTTTTTTTCTTTTTTTGGTAAATTACGTGTTTATCTCCTTCACCCATTTTTCTAATAATACTGAAGCTATTGATTTTCTTAGGAATTTTTAATGGCTCCTAGCACATCAGGAATTTTAATCCTTTGACAGTCATCTAGCAAATACCTTTCTTTGTTGTCCTCTAGTTACATTTTAATTATCTACATCTCTATCTTTCAATGTTGGCTTTTATATGTGGTATCATTTCAGTTTTCTCTTGTAATGCTTCTAATGCACAATTATCAAAATCTAAATATTTAAATTATAGAAAAGATCAATCAAGTGAGGATTTATGGAAAATGGAAAAGAATAAGAAAAAAGTTAATAAGCGCTGAGGCGGCGCCGTGCGAGCAGCAGCAGAGGCGGCGGCGGCCCCCAGTCCAGCCCAGCCCCGCTGCCAAGCCCGGCCCCGAGGTGCGGCGGTGCCCCAAGTTCCCACCATGAGCAGCCGGCTCCGAGGGCTCTGCGGTCCCCCAGAATGGCTTGAAGAAGAGGATGGATAAATTAAAGGCAACTTTAGAAAGAACTCACCAGGCCCTGGAAGAAGAGAAAAAGTAGACAATGGATCTTCTATATTCTATTTTCCCTGGTGATGTAGCCCAGCAGTTGTGACAAGGACAGCAAGTACAGCCCAGAAAGTTCGATGATGTCACCATGCTCTTTTCAGACATTGTTGGCTTCATAGCCCTATGTGCCCAGTGTACTCCCACGCAAGTGATCAGCATGCTGAATGAACTGTACACCAGTTTGATCACAAGTGTGGATTTTTGGTTATCTATAAGGTGGAAATAATAGGTGACGCATACTGTGTTGCAGCAGGACTCCGCAGAAAAAGCCCCTGCCATGCTAAACCCATTGCTTTGATGGCCTTGAAGATGGTGGAATTTTCAGAAGAGGTGCCGACCCCTGATGGAAGACCAATTCAGATGAGGATAGACATTCACTTGTGCTCTATGCTGGCTGGAGTTGTTGGGGTGAGAATGCCATGTTATTGCCTGTTTGGAAATAATGTCACTCTGGCAAGCAAATTTGAATCAGGATGTCACCCCTGGTGCATCAATGTCAGCCCAGAAACTTACCAATTATTAAAACAAGAAGTAAGTTTCACATTCATTCCTTGGTCCCATGAAGAGCTTCCAGATAACTTTCCAAAGGAAATCCCTGGGATCTGCTATTTCCTTGAGGTAAGGACTGGCCTGAAGCAGCCAAAGCCTTCTCTTTCTTCATCAAGAATAAAAAAAGTTTCCTACAACATCAGCACCATGTTCTTCTGGGAGACAAGCCTCTGAGACCTTCAGCAAATCAAAGGCTCCTCCAGAAAGCACAAGCCCAGAAGATGGGTCATGACAGGAGGGTGGAAAGAGATTGTTTCTCTTTCATTGAGTGCTTTGTTGAAAACAAGCAGAGGAATTTCTGTGTTATGTCAGGCAATAATCATAGAAAAATGTGGGTGAATGCTGTCAATAAAAAAGCTGAAGCATGAGGGGAAAAAAAGAAAAAAGTCAATAAAGTAAAACAATATATTTTCCTAATAATGTCTATAGAAAGAACAAAATAATACATTTCAATATTAAGGCTATCTGTAGCCTTATTCCATGAAAATTATCATGAAATGTACATTAACAAGTATCTTTAAACTTGCTAGCTTTTGTCAAAATCAGAAAGTATATGGAATTAAACCATATACTTTCATAAATTGTATAACCATGTACAACTCCAGCCAGCACAGAGCCCAAATGAATGTCTATCCTCATCTGAATCGGTCTTCCATCAGGGGTCAGCACCTCTTCTGAAAGTTACACCATCTTCAAGGCCATCAGAGCAATGGGTTAAAGCATTACTTCCTTAAAATTTCAAGGTCAGTTCACGGAAACTGAGAACTTAAGTAAGTCCCAAATCATCTGCAATCAGCAAGAGGCTTAAAGTCTATGTCTTTAAATTGCCCTTATTTTTTAAAATTAAAGCAATCTCTCTGTTGGACAAGACAACAGAAAGGTAAGCAGGTATTCAGAAAGTATATTACAGTAGAATTTATATGAAAAATTTAATGACACTTTATTTTCCACATTCCTTGTAAAGAAATAAATGATTCTTGTCAATACTTCTAACAATTCCAATGCCTTCAAGAAACTCAATGTGCCAAATTATTTCATCCCTTTAAAAATTAAGAAAGTTAAAACTTTTTTCAGGGCTAGCTGAATAGCTCAAATTTCAAAGTTCAAAAAGCCACAAGCAATAAAAGCTTATGAGAAAACTAGCACAACCCATGATTTAATACCTATCATGTGAAACGAGTAAATGATTCTCATGTATTACATGCCTCTTTAAAATTTTTTAAAAAATATATCTTAGAATGTAATTCACTTTACAGTTTTCTTGTATGAAGTACATGAAGTGGGCCAACTCATTGACAGATCTGAAAGGTTGAATGTTTGTAGAACATTCTCATCAAACCCAATCTCATTCTACACAAAACAAATAGATACCTTTGTGTGCCCTTCCTCTGTACTCACATGCTAGTCATCTGGTTTGAAAACTAACTCTAAAACACTAGTCAAAAGAAAGCCAGGTAGCTATGTTAATTTCAGACACAGGTGCCTTCAGAACATGCAAAGTTACCAGGAGAAACAGGGGCATTTCATAATGATAAAGGGGTTCATTCTATAAGACAACATAGTAATCCTTAAAGTGTATGTGCCTAACAAGTGAGTGTCAAAATATGTGGGGCAAAACTTGATAGAACTGTAAGGGAAAATAGGTGAATCCACTATTATAATTGCAGACTTCAACATACCTCTATCAGAAATGTACCAATTCAGTAGGGAGAAAATCAGTAAGGACATAGTTAAACTCAACAGGGCCATCAATAACCTGGATATAATGGACATCTATAGACTACTTTATCCAATAATAGCAGAATACATATTTTTCTCAAACTCACATAGAACATTCACCAAGACAAGCTACATTTTGGACCATAAAACATACCTTAACAAATTTAAAAGAATAGAAATCATACCATGTCTCCTCTTATAGCACAGGCAATTAAACCAGAAACCAATAACAGAAAGATAGCTAGAGAATCTCCAAATAAGTGGAGATTGAACAACACACTTCTAAATAACACATGGGCCAAAGGAAAAAAAATCAAGAGAAATTTAAAAATATTTTGAATTAAATTAATGTGAAAACACACTTTAGCAATATTTATGGGATGCAGCAAAAGCATTGCTTAGAGGTAAATTTATAGCATCAAATAGTGTCATGCTGGCTCCCTTTCCTCTTCCACCATGACTGGAAGCTTCCTGAGGTCCACACCAGGGTCAGATGCCAGTGACATGCTTCTTGCATAGTCTGCAGAACTGTGAGCCAAATAAACTTCTTTTCTTTATAAATTACCCAGCCTCAGGTATTCCTTATAGCAATATAAAATGTACTAAGATATTCTGTTATGTACATTACATCTCAATAAAACTGTTAAAAGATTTCTTTTTTAATATATATCACAAAAGTTTTAGGTGATGCCAAGTGTGAGAGCTCACGCCTGTAATCCAAGCACTCTGGGAGGCTCAGGTGGGAGGATTGCTTGAGGTCGGGAGTTTGAAACCAGCCTGAGCAAGAGTGAGACCCCATCTCTACCCAAAATAGAAAAAAAAAATAACCAGGTGTAGTGATACACACCTGTAGTCCCTGCTACTCAGGAGGTTGAGACAGGAAGATAGCTTGAGCCCAGGAGCTTGAGGTTGCAGTGAGCTATGATGATGCCACTGCACTCTAGCTGAGGCAACAGAGCAAGACTCTGTCTCAAAAAAAAATTTTTAGGTGGAACGCATTTAAAAACAAATTTATTTATTATAATAAAATTGGCTTTTAATTAAAATTACTGTTAAATTTTTTTGATTACAGAAGGTATGATATTTTCAGTTGATCAGTAATTTGTCTTTGTTTATGACTCTAGTCTAACATTCTATACTTAGCAGTCATTATGCAGATTAAGGGCCTTTAAAGCCTCCATGTAATGTGATCTGATACCGAAGAATGAAACCAGAGGACCAGAGAAAAAAGACACAAGTTTATTTGGGGAACTTACATGCAAGAGCACTGGTAGTGGCAGGCCAGGCAATTCTCTGTGCTGCTCCCAGAAATAGCAAGTGATTATATAGGCAAGAACAAACAAAGAAACAGTAACTTGGGGATATGGTGTGGTAGGGCAGTCTTCCATAAAGGTCAGCAGGTTCTCACTCGGGCTTCACAAGGCAGTGGCCAATCCCCTGCAGCTTTCTTGGTTTTAATTCTTTCAGGATCCTTGAGTGGATTAGGGCCCAGATCTCTAATTACCCAACATTCTACCCCAGATCAGGGGCTCCATCCATACTCCCTCACAATCTGCCCATTATGTCTTCCATGTATACTCTGGAGATGGTAGAGCTCCAGCCCAGCATTGCATCCCAATTCTGCAACAATATACCGTACAATCAAGGCAGCAAGGCAGAAGAAGAAAGGTCACAGTCCCAATGATTAATTTGGCCCAGGGAAGAGGCAGATTAATGAACAAAGAAGATAGCAGATCTCCCACAAGAGCAGAAAGGGCTTTAATGTAGGTCCCAACCCAATTTAGAGCTTAAGTAATATTATATAATTACAGCATTCAACACTCAGCATAGCACATGTCCCACCCTGGGCAGCAGTCAAAAATGTCCAGAGCCCTTCTATTCTGTAACACCTGATTTGAATTGTTTCATGTGTTAAGAGGGTCACAGCTAATTTAGGTTCATTGAGTACCCCTGCCATGTGGGAGGTGAAAGCTTGCCCCTGGACCTCTATGGAGATGATGCCAGTGCTAGGGGAGAATATAGTGAGGTGAAACCATCACCATGCCATTCTCCATGTTCTTTTATGGTGAGCCTGCACTGCAAACCAATTATCAGGTATGAAAGGTGGGGTGATGTACAGTGTTGCAGAAATATATGGCAGCCCCATGAGTAACGGCCCAACCACTGGGCCAGTAAATACAGCCAGTTATGTGTGCCACAAACCCAAAGGGACCCTCATGGAATTAAATAAGTGGCTGAGTTGCTGGAGGCATTATAATGACCATATTTGCCAGAAGCAGTGATTATAATTGTAACAGCACATAGGGAGAGAGGTAAGCTACCTACAAGAACAGTGTGATTACCATGGGTATCACTTAGCTTTTCTATGCAGGTCCTCAGTGGCCCTCCCCATTCTACTTGTCCAGTTGTTAGCCAACCAATACCATCCCATATGGAGTACCCCAGAGTGGGTTATAGGGGCCAAACTTTGTCCATATTAACTCGAGCTCACTCCCAGACCATCTGGAAAATATATTGTTAAGTGTCATTCCACGTGGGCTACCCAGAGACATTACACGTGCTATTCCATTGAGATAAGTTGGTCCACTGGGTCACACTGGCATGGTGTATTTTCCACACCAGCCTGGTGGAAGCAGTCACAGGAACTTCAGCTCAGATCCAGCAATCACTGTGGTTTAAATGCAGGGTGGTGTGCTGTTGGAAAGCAGTAACTGTGGAGCAAAAGACAACTATTATGATACACAAGAAGGGGCAAGTCTTCTCTATCTAGTAAGACACACACAGTAGTCCTACCCTGAGGTAGCATGGTGCCTAACTTAGGACCCTTCCCTGGGTGGTGGTACCATACCTCTGTCCTGTTGGCTGCTGTTTGTCTAAAAGTCTAAGGTGAATTGGGGTGTTTTAATTTTCCAGTGGGACAGGAACTAGGCCCCCCTATTGATGGTGTCTCCTCCATTATAAACTTGCATCACCTGTGGCCAGCTCCCCACTATGGCTGGCCACACATCTATGTCTACCCTTTTTCCCCAAGAGGCAAAAAAACCATACCAGTGAGTCCCTGTCTGGACCTCCCAGGGCCAGGTAAAAGCACTGACTGCTTGGGGTAGGTCCTGGGGTGCAGGCAGGGGAGGTTATTTTCCATGCCCCAGGCAGGCTTCAGTGCAGAGTCCACAAAGCAAATTTGTAACTGTAGAAATGATGCCCATGTCTGTTGGAGAATTGTTAGGGCAGCAGGTCTGTCAGCTCATCGTTGAGAACTTGCAAGTTCTCTAGCAGCCTACATGTCCACCCCTGAAGTGAGGAGTGCTCCTTTAATGTGTCCTTTAGGACACCATTGTATCATTTGATGATGTCAGCTGCTTGTGGGTTGTACAGCAGGTGGAAGTACCAGGTGACATGATGATATTTGGCCCATTCCTGAACATGGGTCCCCGTAAAGTGCACCCACCATCACTCTCAATGTCTATGGGTGTGCCATACATTCTACAGAGCTTCTTCGGTCCTCTGATGGTGATCTGTTGTGTAGGCTTTTTGCTGGAGAATGCTTATAGAAGCCCCATAGCTGTATCCACGCATGTTAGGGCATAGGGACAGCCTTCCAACAGTGGGAGAGGACCTACATAGTCTATCTGCCAATAAGTGAGGGGCATGTGTTCTCTCCTCACATACCCTGACACCATTCCTAGCAGAGGTTGGAGGTGCTTTTGTGTAAACACCACACAACGTGAGCAGACATCAGCAACCTCCTTATAGGATAACTGCAAATCTCAGGCTTTCACAGTTTCTCACATGGTCTTCTGTACAGCATGTCTCAGTTTCTTACATAGCTACTGTGCGAGATCAGTAGCCATCTTCCAACCAAGAGGCCTGCACCAGTGTGTCAGCTCCAGCATTTCCTGGCATTCACAAGGGTTGTGGGCTGGGTACATGGAACACAGTAACGTCCTTTTGGTCACTAAGTTGCCAGATATCCTCCTACATACCCCAGAGAAGCTGGGCATTAATTGTCTAATTCTGGCTGTGCCATTGCTCAATCCACAAGATCAGACCTCAATACATGGCCCAACTGTCTGTACACAGTGTGATAGGTGTAGGCTCATTCAGCAAGACAATCTAGGTGGCTCTCAATTTAGCCCAAAGGCTGCTCCTACCTGCACCTTCATCTAACCATACAGTTTCAGTAGATGGCTGGTATGCTACAGTTCTCCAACTTGGTGGTTGCCCTCTGCAGGAGCCATCCATGTACCAATCCTCTTCAGGGACAGACCCATACCCAGAACTTACTAGACTGGGGGGTAGCTGTTCTAGGGAGGTAGTAAGGTCTGAGCTAGGAGTGATAGTCCCTAGTACTTGCTGTAGCTCAGAGTTTAAAGGGAAAGTACTGTGTACATGTCACTGTTGCAAATAAGCAGTCAACTTTGTGCATGTGGGCAACTGAGCCACCCCTGAGGGGCAGTTGTTAAGTCTCTCAGCCAGCCAGTAATGAAGTAGGTGGTTTTTACCTTCTGTTCTGAACCTTCCACGATGGGTTCACTGGCTTGGCGGGCCATATAAGTGGCTGCTAGTTGTTTTTCTATGAGGCTATACTGTTCTTCCACTCCCCTCCACAGCTGGGACCAAAACCCAAAGGGACAATGGACTTCCCCTTCCTCTGCCACAGATCCCAAGAGAACACTTCCTGGGTGACATAAACATCCAATTCTCCAGAACAGGAGGATTCATAAATGCCCAAAGCCTGCACCAGGTTTACTGATTGTGTTGCATTTTCAAATGCTCACTGGTGAGTTTCTCCCCAATCCCATTTTGTCCTTTTCCTAATCTTACTATACAAATTGTGTTAAGTGAGGGAAAACACTCACCAACAGCCTAGGAGACCAACAAATTCATGCAATTATTTCACAGTGGTCGGCTGAGGGAAAGCCTATATTTTATGAATAATTGCCTGAGGAATACCTTTAGTCTTACTTGACCAGACAACACCCAAAAAACATGACAGATAATCCAGGACCCTAGAGTTTTCTGGGGTTGATGGGCCATCCTTTAGATTCTAAATAGGAGATAAAGCCCGGGACATACTCCTCTAAGGTGGGGAAAGAGAAAGATATTAACATGATGTCATCAGTGTAATGAAACAGGTGTACATTGTTGGCTAGCACCCATGCAGCCAGGTCTTCAATAACCATTTTATGGAAATAGGTTGGACTATGTAGGTATCCCTGAGGGAGGACAGTGAGGGTCCATTGCCTGCCTTCCCATGTGAAAGCAAACTAATCTTGCCTTTCAGGGGCTATGTTGATGATAAAGAAGGCATTGGTGAGGTCTAATACACAATGATAGGTGTCAAGGTTGCTGCTGAGTCATTCCAGCATTGTGGCTACATTGGGGACCACGGCAAAAAGGGGAGGTATGACTTTATTTAATTCTCTATACTCTACTGTCATGTGCCAGGTGCCATTGGGCTTATGCACTGGCCATACAGGAGAATTATAAGGGTGGTGGATGGGCCAGATTACACCAACATTTTCCTATTCTGCTATGGTGGTAGTTATTTCATAATGACCCCCATGGAGTCAATACTGCCTGGTAGCAACTGTTCTGTGGTGAGGGGGTAGCTGCAGTGGCTCATGCTTTGCATGACCCCTTAGAATTGGATGCACAGCTCAGACATTCACTGCGCTACCCTTAGGTGGAATCCTCCAACTGTGCCTGTAAAACCTTTCCTAAAAGGATATCCACTTCTAAGATGTATTTGGGGACAGGAGCTATACTCATCGTGTACTCCCTCAGGGACAATAGAGATGTTCAATTAATCTTTTTGTCCACTTGACAGATCCTTCTATGTGACAGAAACTGTTACCTTGGCTCACATCCTACCTTGTATTTTTTCTGAATGCTGGAATACTTCAGTCTTAATTGTAAGACTGGAGAGGACATTGATGGATAGAGAAGCAGTTAAATTGAACTCATCATATTTAAAGACTTCTAGACATAAACCACATCCCTATGAATATTTTTCTACACCAAGCCTGCACAATTAAAACCCTCAGGTTCCAGTAATTATGTGGTAGGGACCATGTAATTAAAGTGGGTAACTATTTTCCTGCTTTCCCTTAGGAAGAAAGTAATATTTCTGGATTTTGTTTACTGGGCACCTAATGGAGTTTTTAAGTTGGATTGATGCACCATTAGAAATCAGACACAGATATTTTTGGAGTTAGACATAATGAAATGATGCATTTTATGTTATGAAAAAGTGAAAAAAATTATCTCATCTTTCCTATTTACCAGATCTCATGTTTCTCTTTTTATATTGTCCTGTGAACCTCCCAAATCAAATGGAGTCTGCCAATTTGAAAAAAGCCCATTTTCTTTGTACAATAACAGTATAAAACATGTTGTTTTACCCAAAAATAAAAAATAGAAATAAATTATGAGCTTTTTGGCATAGCAGAGCTAATACTAACACTTCAAACATGCCATTTCTACCTGGCCAGTGCTATGCTCCCTCTACTCATAGGTTAAAATAATTAGAGTATTTCATGTTATAAAAAAGTGAAAAAATTGTCTCATTTCTTCCAGTTTACAGATCTCATGTTTCTCTTTTTATTTTGTCCTATGAACATACTGAATGTTAGAATAAAATGAAGATGGTTTTCTATTTGAGTAGATGGTTGTCTACCAAGCAGGGCCAGGTCTATATTTAAATAGCTATGGTTACAATTAAAAAAGGATGGATCACATGGACTCTGAGGGAGATGGATATGTCATGCAAGCTACCCTGTAGTTGCCCTTTCTTGCTGAAGAACTATGTATAAGTGGACAGGAGGGTGTATCCTTGCCTGTGCCCCCACGCCACATAAGACTTTATGTTTTTTCATCCTTGTTGATTTTTAAGATTCTGAAATGAATGGTGCTTATTAGTGTCATAAAATGTCCTAAACTCCTCTCACATTAAAAGTTGAAGAAACAAAGCATTGTTAGAAGAATATGTGGAAGGTAAAGAGAATGTATTTATTGATAAAGTTTTATTTAAAAATACACTATTTCTAAAAGTGAGTTGTTACTGTGAGGCTATGCTACCCATAATCACAAATTTTGAAGATGGTTAAGAGCATGGTGTCCCTAGAGGAAACATAGATGGCTGCACAACAAGGATGCTGCTTAATATCTATAACCAGAAAAAGGCAAAAATGTAGGAACAAGAGAAATTGCACCAATAGAAACTCATGATCCCTTGGCAATTTTCAGATCCAGACCCAACTGACTGTAGATGGGTCTCTAGCAGGAAGGACCCTGAAAGACCATGGCAAATGTATACTGTATTAATTTCCCCAGTCTTCCTCTAGAGGAACTTAAAGTCATTTACTTGGATGGCTCTACATTTAGGAAAGAAAAAATCCTAGATATTTGGATAACTATTGGTTATAGGTCTGAGTTGACATTGATACCTGGGAGACTCAAAACATCATTATAAATAGCCTGTTGGAGAGGAGGTTTATGGGGACCATGTAATAAATTTAAAGTCTGGTTCACAGGGTCTGCATACTTCTCAGGGGTCATTTCCTGAGTCTCTGAGTATATGACTGGAATGAATATACACAGTAGTATAAGGAGCCCCCATTATGAGGTACTTGACCTGTGATATAAAGGGTATCATAGTGTAAAAGTCCAGGTGGAAACCTCTGAAACTGTCTCCAACCCCTCAAAGCACATTGAGAGGTTGGAGACTCATCCAGGCGCAAGCCTCTGCAGGTGGGGCAAACACTTCAGTGAAAACAAGATCATCATGGAGGTGGAAGCACTTTGCTTCTCCCCTTTTTTCAACTGTTCTACCTTTGCCTGGTCCCTTGTGGAAACTCTCCCAAGGATGAACATTTTGTCAAGGTTTGTTCTTGTGAAGGTTTCAGAGACTTGTCACGTGGACCCAAAAGTTTCTGCACAAAGTTGAACTTAGAGAACTGCTTTACAGGAACTAACATTTTCTATCCAAGCTTCAAGTTCTTGTTAATCACAGTGTACTTGTCTTCGTCCCTGCCTTCTCCTTTTTGGCGCCAGCCACTGAGCACGCCTGAAGGAGGGGTCCAGGGAGAGCTTCTCGGCCATCAGCTGGCACAGGTGCTTCCCCATGCTGGCTGGCTGCCCGGGGCATGGGCAGCAGCGGCCCAGCAACCCCCCATGCGGGTCGGGCAGAAGCAGCGGCAGCAGCAGTGCGGACCTTGGGGCCAGGTGACGCAGCAGCGACCAAGCCAGGCAGTCAGCCGGGGGCCATGGCGGCACAGAAGCCAGAGCCGGTCTCAGCCCCGACCCCAGTGGCCGCCCAGGGCCCAGCGCTGGAGCCCCCTGCTCTATGGAGGCGGGATGAGGAGGGGCTGGCGCGGCCGGCGTGCTACACCAGGCTGCGAGCCCACAGGCTGGGCAGGCGGCACGCTCAGCAACGCCAAAGCAGCCCGGCTAAGGCGATCCAGCCCGCGCCAGTGCCCAAGCTGCAGCCGCCAGAAGCACGCGCGCAGGCAAAGGGACCGTGCAACACGACCCGCCACATGCCGGATGAACAGAGCTGAGGAGACGTTAGCGCCACTAGCGTGGTGCCCACGCGCAGTGACACCATTCTGAGGTGCGCAAGGCTCTTGTGCCTAAGGGCTGGGTTTGGCTGGGCTTTGCCTGGTGATCTACTTGGTGTGGGAGCCTGGAAGCCGTGTTTCCTTCTTGGAGATTGTGGCCCCACCCTGTTCTCTTGTTTGGGTTGGGCGGGGAGGCGGGAAGAAGCGGCAGGGATCAGAGGTGTCCGCCAAGCCACACAGCCGGCGCCGTGAAGATCTTTGGCTTCGGGAGCAAGAAGGCTGAGTCCTTCGACCTCATGTAGAAGGCCGCCGTGGAGGCCATCAACGAGATTCCTGACAAGGCCTACTCGCAGCCTTCGTACGACATCCGCAACAAAGACCTGAGGAAGATCCACAGGGCTGCCAGCAAGGGTCAGGTGGCGAAAGTGAGGAAGATCCTTCACTCAGCAAACACTGATTGAATGGCAGAGATAGGAAGTGCAGGTAATGGGAACTGCCAGCCCAGGCAGGGGCCAGGCGGGGCGGGGGAGATGCTCTTTCTCGGCTTGGCAGAAGGGCACTCATGTCCCCGGGGGGCTGGGCTTTCCTCCCTCACTGGCCCCGCAACACCTGGGAGGGTTCCCCGCCCAGGCCATCGTTATGAGCAGCAAAACAGAAACAAAACTTAGCTGGTTTCCAGTCCACTCCTCATTTCCCTTCTAGAGCGTTTTGTTAACAATTTTAAAGTGATTCAATGAATGAAATTAAGTATATATAGCATTTTATATATTATGTACACATTTTAAAACATGTTATAGACATTATAGGAAGGTGCTTAAAGAGAGAAATAATTCCCATGCTATTCCCATGACTTCTGGAAAAAAAATCTTTGCATAAAATCCAATATCCATTTTATATCAGTGTACACCTGTGTATGTGTATTCTTTACTGAGGGACCTTGGAAACTTTGACGTGGGTAGATAGTTATGTGTTCTTGAAGAGAAGACTCATTTTTCTGAGAGTGTGAACTCTTACTATATTTATCAATTTTACATAAGCCAGATAAATCAAGGTTTTAAAATTTATGAGTGACACATAGTGTCTGTGTTTTACTATTGTGGTGATATTATGAAAATTTTTGTGATGGAATGAGCAAAGCCTTGCCTTTCTGGATTTAAAATATGCTATTAATTTCCACAAATTAATAATTTACTGACAGCTGATGAGATAAATAAATGACCGGAACAAAATAGAAAATCCAGAAACACCCAAAAGTATATGTAAGAATTTAGAACTTAATAATGGTGACGTTTCATATTAGAAGACAAAGACAAACTATTCATAAATGAAAAATGCCTGTTAACTGTTTGGAGAAAACTAGGTAGACATTTATGTCACTAAAATAAGTTCCTGATGGAATAAAGATCACAAAATGTTAAAAATAGGAAATGAGAAAAGTACCAGAAGAAAACACAAATGCCTCTTTATAAATGTACATTTTTTTGTTGACAGAGAACTTCCTGAGAATGACCTCACTAGCAAGCATGCTGAAGGTTGATTTAGCAGAATAAAAACTTAAGCTCCCCCCATATATCAGAAAAAAATTAACAAAATAAAATAAAATTTACTTGCAAAATATTTGCCCCCCCACTTATACATATATCAGTTGAAAAATGTGTGTTAATTTTACAGAGAATTTTTTCAAATCAACAAGAAAAAACCTGAACTCTAATTTAAAATTGGGCAAAGTACTTTCTTGCAGAGCCACAGGTGCACATAGGAAAAAATATTTAGTGTCCCTGGTAAGACGAGGCATTTCAGAGAGGAATGCGGTGCTGTTTTCTACCCACAAAGTGTGTCATTCTATTATACTAAGATATCCTTAGGAAATAATTAGAGATATATGCAGTTTGTTTTTCTCCACACAGTTTAAAATGGAAATGTATTAAGAAGAATGCGTATAATGGATTTTATAAATAAATTCCAGTGAATCCATAGGATGGAATAACATGTGACTATTGAAGGTGGACATAGATACAGTAGTATGTTGACATAAGAGAAGTATTTGGTGTATCGAATGAGAAAAAAATCAGTTTGATTATACATACACACAAACACATTATGGTCTTGCCTTAGCAGAAAAATGTTTAAAAATGAAACAAAATTTATTATTTCTGGGTATTTGTATTATAAGTGAAATTTTTTCCTTATCTGTGATTTCTGCAATGAGCATGTATAAACATTCTAGTAAAAGTTTCTTATTGGTGAAATAATCCCTGGGAAGAGCAGGACTATCAATTTTGCACAGATAGAAATAATTTCTTACTTTCTATCAATTTATGTCTCATTTTTATTTTTTTGTGGATTAGAATCTTTTGCTGACTTTTAGCCTTTTTAGAAGTAAAGGGAATCTTTTTATCTATGCTTGTAAATTTTATTATGTATACATTTTATCATATACATATTCTTTATATACAGATTTATTACATATATGCAAACAAGTATAGATGAATCATTTTATTTTAGTTGTACTTTTATGAAAATGAAAAAAGAAAACAGAAGTGATTATTACTATTGCAGAAGTATTGCTTTATGTTATAAGAGTTTTGCGTAAAAATATTGAACTCCCCAACTGTATTTATCCATTCTTTCAACCTGCTTATCACCAAACATAACCTCAATACCTGTTATGTAGCAGGCATATTCTATCTTTCAGGACCCATCCACTCTTAAAAACTTTACCTGCCTGGCCTGAGCAAGTTGAGAGATTTAAAATTGGAGGATTAGACTTAATTTGAGTTTTCCTTCCCTCCTTTCACCATTTGGAAGGTAGAAAATTCTAAAAGATCACCTTTAATTGCCCTTTAAAAAATTTATAACGGTATTAAAAACTAATGTTAATCATTGGACATATCTGATTTGCATGTATTCTATAAATCTAAATTTTGAAAAAAAGGAGCCACATCTATTCATTCAATTCCTGAGTTTCCTTTGCATTAAAGTTTTTTTAAAATAAAAGTAAGAACTACTTTGTTTTAAAAATGTTTTTTTGTTCTTTCAGCCTTCTTTTTCCACAGTACTGTTAAGAAGTGAAATTTATTTAAATGCCAGTCATATGACTAGAACTGTCATAGACCTGTTGTATATAATACACCATATTTCACTTAACGTGAGGCATCATGGATTGTGTGATGCCCCACTATTTTATTTATTAATAAGAGAGTGTTTAAAATGCTGCCCATTATATTTGAAATAAATCATGAATGACCACTGGCATTCCAATGTCAGAGATGTTAAAATGTGAGAAAATGAGCATCTTAGAATCCTTGAATTGCAGAGTTATCACTGATCTTTAAAACAAACCACAAAGTAGGTATAATTGTATCATTTAACTTAATTTAAATGTTGTCTTTATTAAGTAGTAGTAATAGTAGTAATGATAATATCTAACAGTCATTGAGCTGCTATTCTCCTTAGGAACTGTTCTAAATACTTCGTATAGATTCTCATTTAAGCATCAATATGGTGTCCTGTGAGATAGCTACTATTTTCATCTCCATTTTATTGATGAGTAAATTGAGGCACAGAAGGGCAAAGTGATAGCTAGTAAGTGACAGAGCTTAAAGCAAAATTCAAAACAAAATGGAATTGAATCCAAAGGCTAAGCTCATTCAGCTCAAATAGGCTGCTCTTTAATTAGTGTAGAGGGTAATAAGAGCTAAAAAGTATTGTACTTTCTTCACAAGAATACATCAAATATTTGTTGAAAGCAGAGGAATCACATGCTATTTAATGTTTACAATTATGTGAATCATTGTATGTTTTGAGATCGTGCACTATAATTTCCTTAAAAGTTCTCTTGCTTTCATAGGACTGCTCTACATTTGGCCTGTGCCACTGGCCATGCAGAAGTCATAAGACTCCTGGTGGACCAAAAGTGTCAAATTAACATCCCTGACAATGAAAACAGGACAGCTCTGATGAAGGTATACAGCAGCTAGTATTTTGGCATGAAATGGATTTGACTTAAATACATAGAATAAATATGAATGTATCTCCTTTAAATATGACTATTTGGTGAAATCTGTGGGAAGTTTATTTTGAATGTCTGGAATTTACTATCTGTTTCTTGGTCTAATACTGACAGGCTGTCCAATGCCAGAAGGAGGAATGTGTAGCTGTTCTGCTGGAACACGCTGCTGATCCAAATTGTCCAGATGTCTATGGCAACACCACTCTTCACTGTGCTGTCTACCATCACAATTTAGCAATAGCCACAAAACTGCTTTTTCATGGTGCACATATTGACACAAAAAACAAGGTATAGATCAACCAACTTTATTTTCAAAATACTTGAAATGCATTTGTTTTTTGGTTATTTTGGGTTTTTTTGTTTGTTTTTGATTTTTATTTACTTTTCTGGCATCAATTTAAATGCTTTTGAGTCAAGGAAGACTTCCTACATCTCTATTTATGCATGTTCATAATGCCTTGTTATTGTTACTTATAGAACTTTGTGGTGTCTCTAAAGTGAAATGCATTTGTTTTAACATTGGCATATGTAACTGTCAGTTTTACGTATGTGGAAGCTCAAGCATCCCCTGAATGAAAAACTCTAAGATTTTATTAATTCTTTAAATATTGATAATTTTAAAGGAGCATTAGAGGGTACAGCTTTCTTTAATGCATTTATGTTTAATATTTGTGAAAACACTGAATTTGTTAAAGGTAAAACTTGTTTTTTCAAGAATTTTTCCAACCCAAGGTATTTTTTCTGATTAGTGAAAGATAATACAAGAAAGCCAAATTTGCCCTGGGAATAGGCTTTATCTTAAAATTCAGAGAAAATGAAAGCATTTTATGATAAATAGAAGTCTTGCTGCTAGTGACACATTCCTTAAAAAAGTGATTGGTATGAGAGTGACTTATCTGTCAGTGGCAAGGCTTAAGAGGGAAAGGGAAAAGGAGACCAGTCATGAACATGCTAGCCAGCTTGTAAATTAGGTAATTGAGGGAAAATAAAATACCAAGAAGAAGTTTTTTGTGTGTGTGTTTTGTGTATGTGTTTTTTCCAGTTTATATATTTAGACTAGGTGCTGTTCAGTTTTGAGGATAATAATTCTGTTTTTGGGAAAAAGAGTGAGTTGTAAACTTGCCTAGAGATCAGTTTTAGGAGGTCTCTGAAGAAACCAGCTTGGCAGTGAATAAGGTGGTGATGAGTGGGAAAGCCTTCAGATGAGGGAAGAATAAATAATTGACTTATTATATTACCCTCTTCTTGCAGAAACAGCCATTTAGATAAGAGTCTACTAGAATGTCTTTATGGGAAGATGGGGGATAAGGAGCTTATAAATAGCAAAATCCAGTTTCATTTAGAGTTTGTTAGTCCCTGTTCTACCCCTATGCAGGAAAATTAAATGCCGTCTCTTATTTTTCCTGTTTTTGGCCAAATCCCCAAATAGGAAATAAGCCATTTGAGTGTGAAACAAGACTGAAGTGATTGTCTGCTGTACTAGTTCTTACCTAGACTTGTGCCTTGTGACTTGGGGAAATTTGAAGAAAATCTGCAAGTCTGGGCTCTTCCCTGATGATTTTGATTTAGTAAATCTAATAAGGCCTGGACATATATATTTAAAAATATTTCTTCAAAGTTGGGCACAGTGGCACATGCCTGTACTCCCAGGCACATGGGAGGCTGAGGTGGGAAGATCACATGAGCCCAGGAGTTCTAGTTCAGCTTCGGTAACATAGTGAAACTCTCTCTCTTACCAAAAAAGGATTTTTTTCCTCCAAATTCTGATACACTTTTGGTTTAAAATCACTGAGTAGATAAATGTAAAATATAATCTCCCATATTTCAAAATTTAAGAAATCTCTAGAAGAGTTGGAGTTTGCTAGGTGCTACTTCCTTCAAATCTCTCCTTTCCAGTAATATTAGCCTGACAGTTATCTGTCTTTATCTATCTCTGTGGTTGGGAAATTAAAAGGAATATTATTGGCAATAACTGTCATCTTACATTGTAACACCTTTTCCTTTCCGACCATCAATCGTTCACCGCCATTCAGAGAGTCTTTAGAAACTTGCTTATGGGCAATCTTTCAATAAGTAGACATGTATCCTTTCAAGATTTCTTGTCTCCTTGCTATCATTGAGGTGATTAGGTCAACAAACGTTTAGTAGAAGCAGGATTTTCCTAATGAGAATAGTAACAAATTCTGAACATTTTCTTCAGTTGTGGCTGTATTATGGACTATCTCAGTATGTCTGTTAAGTGCACAGAGCTTGGGTATAATCAGGATGGCAGTTTTAGACACTTAAAACCAGGAAGTTGATAAGAATACAGATAGGAATTCTTTTAATAATTTAGTTTCAGCAGTCCTATGAACTAATTAACCATTTTGTTAACAATCTGGGAAAATTAAATACAAATCGATTGTAAATGAATTGATGTTTGAAAAATTCTTGAAGTGGGTATTATGAGTTTTAACAGCAATTCTTTTATGTGTTGGGGCCTGATATTTTGGTGAAACCTATCATAGTAAAGCAATGAAAGATTTTACATGCAAGTATTTGCTTCATGTATAACCATTTGGAAACATGCATAGCAAATGTTAAAAACACAAGGGCTGTAGTCGAAATGTGGCCCGTAGATAGGTTCAGTTTGCCTCCATAAATTGAGTCAATGTGTAAAACTTAGGGTACATGCAGAAACCTGATTTCAGGCTTCTCTTAAAGAATAAAATATGATATCCCTTGAGCCCATATTACTGTTGGGATGCTGTACAGAGGTTACCCCTTGATACAAGGTGTATGTTCTCCAGTTTGCTACGGTGCCCCCCTAGGTACTTCACTTTCTCAGGTCACCTACTTTGCCTTCTTAAGCATTTGAGTGTAGAACCACAGTTTTATAGTGCATTTTGATAAAGATTTCAAGGTTTTCATGACAGTTTATACTTGTTCATAATATATAGTCTATATTATATATTAATCCCTTAATAATGGGGTTGAATGTTAGAATTTAGCACTTTTTAAAAAACTCTTTTTCTTTTTGTATATCGTAAATAGTCACCCTCCCATTAGAATGCCTATAAGCCTTTTTAGGTTAATCATGGTTATAGTTGTATAGGTTATGCATACTGCAGACCAAGTTGTATCTTTCTCCTGAGCATTGTCCCTTCAAAATGCAAGTGATTTAGGGGCTTTCATAATGCTATAAATCATCCATACAGATCAGTATTAGAACTTTTATTGATAAGCCATTGTATTTTTATTTCTGATTTGTATTTTGCCTAAGATAAAAAATAATTTTTATAGCAATTAAAATGGAAGCCAGAATAAAAATGGATTAAAATAAGGTAGATATGCATTAGGGTCCCAGGATTATCATTATAATTGAGAATAAAATTTCATACTGAGCTAAGGTAAAAATCTATCGTCTTGTCATACTAAAAGCTTAATGGACCATTTATTAATAATACTAAGGAATCCAAGTTGATTTGAAGCCTATGTATTTTAATTCAGAGCCCATATCCTTAGTGATCTATTTGGAGGAGGAGTACCTGGTGTTGGAGGAGAATCAAGCAAGTTTTTGTCTCCTGGAGGAAAACCTCCACCTTTATTGGAAAGTTCTCAAAGGTGTATCACTGAAGGTCTAATTCCTCATATGTTAATGTTTAACGCAGAAAATTATTGTCAAATAGGGATTAGGCAAAGTTCAAGAGATTTCTTTGGTACTGGTCATATAATGCACAGTTTTGTAATATTTCTCTCATGTAGATTCATGGAATCTTTCCGTTGGGGTACAGTCCCTAACATCTGGTAAAGTAAATATTCTTTGGAATCTCATTTAAGAAACACTGCTCTAGAGATAATAATTTAGATCATTAATTTAATAAAAATACTTAAAGCATTTTCCACTGTGTCTTAGAGTTTGTGGATGTGGAGATAAAAGATACAGCCCCTGCCCTCAAGAAGCTCTTGGTGTAGATGGTAAACAATAACATAAATACAGCATACCATGACAAATTCTGTGACAGAAGTAAAGATCCTTGGAGCCTGTGAGTGTTTGAAGTGACTTTTGGAGATGGCAGGAGTTAATGTGCAGAGGCAGAGGAGGGGTATTTCCAAGGGCGTGAGCAGCACACGGGAAGGTACAGAGGAGTGAACAGGAAGGGACTACCTTTGGTTTACATTCTGTATTATATGTTCAGGTTAATAGGATCTTATATAAGGTTTTCAGTTTGAGTTAACAAATAAGTAGTTTTATGAGTGGTAAATTGTTTTGCTGTATTACAGAGTCACCTCACACCACTTTTACTTGCTGTAAGTGAAAAAAGACAGGAAATGGTGGAATTTTTAGTAAAGAAGAAAGCAAACATAAATGCAGTTGATAAGTTTAAAAGGTACAGTGGTTACCTCTTTTTTAATAAATCTGATTGTTATTCTAGAATAGTAACAGTCACTGAAGTCAAAAATATTAGATTAATGAGAAGATTAACTTATAATTATTGAGATATAGTGAAAAACATCAACACAAATCTTCAGGTAGGTAGAAAAGAAATTTATTCAAACTGGGCAACATAAAGAACAGGATTAGGGTAGGATTCATCTTCTGTTATAATAGTGACTGATGTTTATTATTTGTAGTCTGATGTTTTGGGTCATATGATCTTATATTAGCTGAAGGGGTTTCATGTCACTTTTCATAGCCTTCTAAAGTATGGACTTTAACTTTTAGTTCACTTTATGACTCAACATTCAATTTCCTATTGCTTTAATTGTATTTTTTAACCTCTTCTTCTTATATACTTTTCCTATAGAAACGCTCTATAGTAAACATAAATCAGAGTTGAAAATCATTGTGTCTTTGGAATGACTGTTTGCTTTAAGTTGCCTTCTTTGAAGAATATTGATGTTAGGTTATCCTTAAAGGACAAGAGTCCTCCTTTTAAATTGCTATTACCAGATACTGTGGGTTCATCAACTTTTTTCTTTTTCATTTCTAGTGGTATTTTGATGGTTTTGTTTTTAATTGGTATGGGCGGAGGGAAGAAAGACAGCTTTAATTGGATAAACTTTTCCTTTAAGGAAGACAAAGCACAGGTGGGTGACAAAGGGAAAAGAGATAGGCTTTAGATATACACAAGACTAGGTTTAATTGCTGCCTTTCCTGCTCACTAGTTGTGTGACCTTGGGAACACTACTTATCACAAATGTGTTTTCTCATATGAAAAGGAGGGTAATAATATATCCTTCCAGGGTGGTTGTGCATAAGTAAGACTATATATAGAACATTTAATTCAGTGCCTAGCATGTGCTTATCAGCATCACTAACTGAAACTGCTATGACTACTATTATTACCATTACTACTAATGCTATTGTTTTAAGCCTGCAGATAGCTCTTCTTTTTCTGACCCTTAGGTGACTTTGAATTACAATATTTTATATCAGACTAGGGAAGACATGGAGAATTCTGCATTGAGTTTTTTCCCTACTTAAGTGATCTCAGGAAATAATTAGCAACTTCTACTGCCATATCCTGGTGCAACAGACAAGAGGCTTCCTTTTTGCCTCTTCCTTTTATCCTTGGTGGTAATTTACAAAGATGAACACTTGAGCACCCAAGATACTTATGTCTGTTAGTATACATAAATGGTTAATTCTGCACTGACAGGCAAGATATTAAATTGGTAAATAATAACAAATTATCACTTCAAGTAACTGTATTAAATCTCCTAAGGGTGAAATTATTTCTCTGTTATTTTAGAAATGCTCTCATGCTTGTGACAGATTCTCAATCATCACGTATAGTCAGTCTTCTTCAGCAAAGTCTTGATGTCCCTTCTGAAGATCTCTTGGAAAAGACTGTAGAAGATGATGCTGTTGCTAGTGGTTTTAATAGGTAAGTGTTTACATGAAAAGGCGAATTAACCCAAAATTGAGGTTTTAAATAGTTAGAACTATTGTAATCTTATAGTTTGAGGTTTCATAGTTTGGTTCAGGTAGTTTTGGAATGGAAGTGAGTAAGTATACTTTACCAGCCAGAAGTCAAGCAAAAGGCTGGACTAGTTAGAAGTAGCAGTGGGTACAGGAGTCTGTACCTCATAACTTTTAAGACCTTTATCCTTAGTAAGGATCCCAACATTGTCCTTTTCATTCCACGTATAACCCCTGTTCATGGGGAGGAAAATCATGTCACATATTTGATTTTTCTAATTTGTTATTTGGGTCTTGAAATGTCTACTTTAATAGAAAATCTTGTACTGTCCCCTGGGGGCTATGTCCTCTACCCTACTGCTTGAATTTTTCAAGAAAATAAGGGGTTCCCTAAGTGCAAGGAAGACAGTCCTTATAACAAATCAGAAGGAGGGGAAAGCTGAGCATGGTGGCTCATGCCTGTAATCCCAGCATTTTGGAAGGGTGAGGCAAGAGGATCACTTGAGGCCTGGTATTCAAGACCAGCTTGGGCAACATAGCTAGACAACATCTCTTAAAAAAAAAATTAGCCATGGGTGGTTAATACATGCCTGCATTCCTAGCTAGTCAGGGGGCTAAGGGAGGAGGATCACTTGATCTCCTTGATCCCAAGAGTTTGAGGGGGTAGTAAGCAATGATTGTGCCACCGCACTCCAGCCTGGGTGACAGAGTGAGACAATGTCTCTAAAAAGGTTTTTAAAAAGAGGGGACTAAAAATACATTTCAATCATTGTATTGTTTCTGTTGATTCTGTTGCTGCATTGTTGCTATTGAAACTGGTCCTACAGTCTGGTAATGATTGATCATTGCTGCCAGGAAGCTCTTACTCACCCAGATCCCTCAGTCTTCATGGTGATACATACTTAGAGTTCATAGTTACAACTTTTTTAGTTCACATACTCATGCTTATACGCTCAGTCATCATTCTCAAAGCATCAGTACCCTGGTTTGACAGCTGGACCCCCTAGCTTTAGTGACACACTTAGTGAGCAAATTGATCCCTCTTTCATACTCAAAACCTTCTGTGGAGCCCTCATCTTAGCCTAGACCTTCATAGTAAGTTATCCTTTGTTTGTCTTTGTTTGTTATCTTGTTTGTATTTTTTCTAGCAAATAGTAGTTAGGATTGTTCTAAAGTGTCAGAGAGGTTCAAATAATGTTACAGGAAAAGATAAGGTTTTCCTTTCTTCTTTGCTACCAGATCTGTACCCTGAGACCCCTTTCTATCCTGTGTAGAACATTTTCTTAGGTAGTGGAAGGTCCCATGTTGTCCTTGCCCAGAGTAGTGGGCACCAACTCACAGTTGGCCTGTCAAGTGATCTCTTTTTCATAATAATGAAAACCTCCCAAGCTACTTCCATAACATCACATTTTTAAATTATTTTCAAATTCTACCTCACAAGAAAATCATTCAACAGAATTCTCTGAATCTAAAGTAGGATAGTTGGATTTAACAGAGCCAAGCCTCATCCATGGCTCATTGGTATCCATATATAAGAGTAGGGCTTTGTGCTTGCTTTCGAAGCACATATACTAAAATTGGAACAATGCAGAGAAGATTAGCATGGTCCCTGCCGAAGGTAGACATGCATACTGGTGAAACATTCCATATTTTGCACAGTCCCAAAAATGTCATTTGCCTGTTTGCTGACTAGCCCTAAGGTAATTGTGTGTCAAGGCAAAATGGGTGACACCAAATATTAAAATTGTGTTGTCATTTTCACTACAGAAATATTCCTGTAAGGTGATCTATGAAGTAGCAATGGAGCTAAGTAACATGTGGAATGTTGTGTGCAAATATGCTGTTAGTACTTATCTCAGAAATAAGAAAATGTCAACTTGCATCTCCTTCATTGAACTTAAAGTAGGGTTTGGCCTTCCATGTCAGTAGGAGATGAACATGGAGATTAAGCATCATTCTAACAAAGATCTGCTGGTTCAGAGTTTGAGTAGGTAGAGAGGGAAGAGTAGTAGTCTAAGCCAGGTCTTGACATCCATTAGTTTTCTGCCTTTGCTGTGATTGATTAACTCAGTAATAGGGGACAATTATGTTATCTAATTTAATGAGGTAATGCTTATAAATAAATTTTGTTAAAATCATGAAATAGCTGAGATGCCCTGAATTACAAGCCACAAAGAGTAGAATAACTAGTAACCAAAATTAGGACTTAATAACAATTTCTAAAAAATGCAACATTTGAATATTAGAACCTATGGAAGAATACAGTTGAATTTTGCTTAGGATTCCAAAATAAGTTCAGCAATAAAGTTCAAGAATAAATTATTCCCTAGCTTCACTATTTCTCTGAGCATTGTGAAAGTGTTATCTTGTTAAATGTTCATTAAGAATGTAGTGAGCTAAGGTAGTAAAATCCTCATTTTTAGAAGAAGACAATGAGCCTAAGAGAAGCAACTTGTCCCAGAACTAATAGGTGTTGCTCACAGAGGTAGGACTTCTGAGTTCAGGACACTTTCCATCATGTCAAGTGACCTCTAGTTAATTGTCTGATCTGTACTGCCCTTACTTCATGTATACTTCACCTTACTTTTTTTCTTCTTTAGTAAGAAGTTTGTTGAGCTTACAAATTTGAGGTGTATGGGATAATTAAATTTCTGATATAAGCTTTGATATTGTCTGAAATACTGTTAAGAATTTAATTTCTTTGGTAAATGTTTTTCATGTCAGTATTAACATAGTAATTTTATTTATTGCATTTTTTATACATAGAATCATTCCCCAACAAATTTCAGAACATAAAGAAGAAAAGATACCAAAAAATCCTTCTCACAATAGCAATCCAGGTAAGCCTCCTGACAGTGAATAACTCTTGGTGGCCCTATGATAGATACAAAAGTAAGAGTAATGAAGTTTTGGGCACGAAAGGGCAGTTTCAAAAGTCAATGTGTAAATTGCACATATATTTTTCCTTGATTTCTTTTTTAGTGGTCTGGAATTCAGAATTATTTTAAGAAGTTAATTATAGGTAATTTATAATCTAAAACAGTATTGTCTGAAAAAAATTCATTTATTTAATTATGGTCTCTAAAATCCTCTTTGATGTCTTGTCTAAGTAAGGATAAAGATTTTTAAGTTAGTACATTCCACGTTTCCTCTACAGTCAAATTATAACAAATTGCACTTGTTATAAAAATGAGTGTTCTATTTAATTTTTATAATAAATGGTTTGCATTTAGTGAATATTAATTACAGTTGACCTGGAACAATGTGAGGGTTGGGGATGCCAATCCCTCTTTTAGTCAAATATCTGCACATAACTTTTTACTTTCCAAAACTTTACTAATAATCTACTGTTGACTGGAAGCCTTATGGTAGCATAAACAGTCAATTAACACATAGTTTGTGTGTCGTATCTATTATATATTATATTCTTTTTTTTTTTTTTGCCTGTACAAGAAGAGCCTCTTACCATAATAGCTAATTTACTTAAAATATAAATCAAGAAAATACCAAGAAGTCAAAGAAAACAAAGAACTTTCTAAGTGGAAAAATATATATTGCCTCCTACTGGAATGTGAAGATCTGATTTGACACATTTGGCTTCTTCTGGATATTTCTCTTAACAATTGAAATCCTGGCTAATTTACTGTGTTATCACTTTCCTACTCAGTAATTTGCTAAAACCACAGTGTCTTGAATCCATCTCGTCATCTTTGATAATCAATCAGTCTCCTATCCTTAGAATGGCCTGAAGAAACCCTCTCTTTGAGACACAGCACCTCCCCTCCTTATGGTCCTTTCAATGGAACCTGTCTTGGCCAGAGAGAGACACATCCAAAACATCTTTTTATCAGGGAGGTCTATATCACTATCATTTGAGCTCAGCTCATTCTGGTTAACTTCTTAAAGAGTCCATTTATTATCATGGTAAAGTGGCAGTCCCTAACCTTTTTGGCAACAGGGTGCAGTTTCATGGAAGACAATTTTTACATGGACTGGGGGTGGGGGATTGTTTTGGACCAATTCTAATAAAGAGCATGCAACCTAGATCCCTCACAAGTGCAGTTTACCATAGGGTTCACGATCCTATGAGAATCTAATGGCAGAGCTCAGGCAGTGATAAAAGTGATGGGGAGTGGCTGTAAATACAGAGGAAGCTTTGCTCGCTGGCCTGCAGCCCACCTCCTGCTGTGCAGCCTGGTTCCTAACAGGCCACGGACTGGTACTGCTCCAGGGGTTGGGGACCACAGTTGTAAAGGAAAGGACCATCTCCCTAAACACAGACTTGGTCCTTTGTTCTTACAATGAAGTAAGCTAGTAAAAAGAAACTATTATTAAGAAAATCATAAGGAAGAACAAAATACATTTACTATTCATGAAGTGGATGTGGATCATCATAAGGATCTTCATCCTCTTTGTCTTCACTTTGAGTAGGCTGATGAAGAGGAGGAATAGGAAAGGTTGGTCTTGATGTCTCTGGGTGACAGACCCCCAAAAAATTCTGCATATAAGCAGACCCCTGCAGTTCAAACCCCTGTTGTTAAAGGATCGCTATATAAATGTATTACACAGTGATTTGGGTCATAAAAAAGTAACTATTTTTAAAACTGGGCACTCAAAAATACCTTTCTGGTAACATAAACAAGTGGCAATAAGAACTGCAAAATGTAGCCAGTGTGTACGAATACCAATAGTAGAATATTATTTTATTTACTTATTTTGGGAGACAAGGTCTTGCTCTGTTGCCTGGGCTAGAGTGCACTGACATCATCATAGCTCACTGCAACCTCAAACTCCTGGGCCCCAGAGATCCTCCTGCCCAGTCCTCCAAGTATCTGGGACTTACAGGTGCATACTATCATGCCCAGCTAATTTTATTTTTATTTTTTTGTAGAGATGGGGGTCTCACTATGTTGCTCAGGTTGGTCGCAAACTCCTGATCTCAAGCAATCCTCCTGTCCCAACCTCCCAAAGTGCTAGGATTACAGGCCTTGTGAGCCACCATGCCCAGCCAGTAGATTATTTCTTAAAGATACCTACTGAGTACAGAAGTCAGAAAAGCAATTATTTTTTGAGAAGCACAGATTATGTTATGCATTCTTATACCAACAAGGTCTCACTATTATTGACTTCAACCCCCGTATATTGCAACCAAGTGAGATATATTTTACTTTCTTAGAATAAGATGTGTTCTTCTATCTACTGGATAATTGTCATGATAACAGTAACTTTGTTTCCATTAGCCAAAAAATTATCATAAGAAATATTCCAATAGCCCAACTTTGGACTCAACAAATTATAATAAAAGTACACAGATGTTTTACAACAACAAAAGTGCTACTATGCTCCCTAGATGTGACACCTACTTCATTGTATAATCTGAACTGTATGTGGACAACTTTAATTTAGTATATATTTATCAAAGAACTTCCATAATTTAGGTATTGCAAGTTGCAGGAGACAAAGATGGAGTAGACATACTTTTGGTCTTTAAGGTGTTTATAACAAAATGGACCTGTTCCTATTTCATTTCTGTGATTTTTCAGCAGAATTGTCAAAGAAATCAGTTTTATTCATTTATTCACTTGCCCATCTGGCAAATAACTATCAAATGTCTTTTGGGTAATAAACATCATTCCAATGTTACTGAACATAAACATTTTAAAAATATAGTCAGGAGCTTGTTATTTTTATTGTCATTTTTATTATTGACTACTTTATTCAGTTGCCTACTGTGTGCCAGAATGCCCTCTGGGAGCTTATAATCATCATTTATTATGTACTTATTATGTTAAATATGTGCCAGATACTTAAAGTCTGTGGTACAGAATTGAAGCTTTAAAAAAGTGAACAGGATTTAAGGTAAGCAATGCAGAGGAAGTAGAAGTTTGCCAGGTAAAGAGGCAGAAGGATGATGCTTGGCAGAAGGAACATCTAACAGGATTGCATGTTTGTCTGAAGGAAGGGCAAGTGCAAAACCTAAGATGCATGAGTGAACTTTGCAGGGCTTGTGAGTAGTTCAGTTTTGCTAGTGAAAAAAGTGTTGTGTGAGAGTGGTTGGGAGTGAAGTGAATACCTAGCTAAGGCAAGCTTATGAAAGACTTATTAATACTATAGATATTAGTAAATCTTAGCCTGTAGGCCATGGGGAAATTTCTCAGTTGGAATGCTTTTGGCTACAAATAATAGATGACCTAACTAACAGTGGTTAAAACAATAGGCACCAGAGTTGTTGGAGCGGTTCAGTGATAGCATGTGGATCCCACTTGATGTCCCTCTTCCAGCTGTGCTGTTGGCAGTGTTTTGTTCATGCCTCCTTTCATGGTTGGCTAATTAGCAATGCCATGTTCTCACAAGACAATATCTAAAGGCCAGAAGGGCTGTTTCTCTTCACAAGTTTGGTTTAAATAGGGAGAAAACTCAGAAGCTTGCAGTGGACTTCCCATAACATTTTATTGGCTGGGTTACACCACATGCTGATTCCTAGACCAGCCACTGGGAAAGCAGATTTAATTACTGTGATTGGCTTAGAATAATCATTTCACTTTTTGGAGCTGGGAGGGGGTATTAAGATAATAAAAATTCAAATAGAATTGTGTTTCTCCAGCAAGAAAGAATCAGGAATGGCTATTGGGAAGGGAGCCAGCAAGGTTTGCTTCCGGGATTCATTGGAGAATTTTGAACAGGGGAGTCACAAAGTTAGAGATGAGTATTAGGGCATGCCTAAAGCAGGGATGAATGAGCTTTTTCTGTAAAGGGCCAGGTAGTAAATCTTTTAGACCAAGTAATCTCTGTCATACCTACCCAACCCTGCCATTGTAGTGTGAAAGCAGTCATAGGTAAGATGTAAGCAAATAGGCACGATTGTGCTACAATAAAACTTTATTTACAAAACCATATGGCAGGCTAGATGTGGCCTGTGGCCTGTAGTTTGCTGACTCCTAATGTAGAAGATAGGTGGAAGGTAACCACCTAAGGAGACTGGGAGGCAAAGGAAACTTTTGCAGTAGTCAAAGCTAAAGTTTCCTTATCATGCAAAGCTTGCACTAGTATCAAACTAGTGGTCACCCATCCATGGTGAAGTAAATAGTTAGCAAGTTCAGTTTATTCATTTTAAAATGTTGGTCTTTTTCTTGGAATTATGCCTTTTTCATTTGTTTTGATTAAATTTTTTTCCTTTAAGAAATAACAATAATATTTGTGGGACCCCATACAAAAAATATAGGGAAGAATGACTGGATTGAGAGAATGTGAAAAGGGCAGAAAACTGCCCTGTGAGAGAGCAAAGATTGAGGCAAGCTGAACACAGCTGACCTCGGTATGACTGTTCTGGAAAGAATGCTTGCCTCAGTAGTATCTCATTTAAGCAATATGCCCAGAACTTGTCCTTTCCTTATCAGCTAAGTGCCAGACTCCTGAAGCCATCTATTCTTTCCTCATTCCTCGTGCTTGATTTAGCTTTATGAGGGAGGCTGAGGGGGCTAGTTCCACTAGAGAACTCAGTCTCTCCCCTTCCCTCTTGACATGTTGTCTCGAGTAGTTTCATTCCTGTGCCATCGGACCCACAATAGTTGTGGGGTTCCCCCCAGCCCCCCATGAGAGCCATCATTTAAGAGCCCATATTTAATCTGGAGATATAAATATGGTAGTAGAGATATAATGAAGAGGCAGGACAGAGGTACAGTTCACATGATTTAGTGGTTATTGAATGTAAAAATTTAGGGGCAGAGAGAAATCTCAGATGACTCATAGGTTTCCAGGTTGTGCGGTAGCATTAAATTGGACATGAGGAAGGAGTAGCAAATTGTTGGGTGAATAGAGAAGAGCAGCAGGTCAAGCGGGAAGATTAACTTTTTTCTATACATGTTGAGTTTAATGGAACATTCATGTAGGATGTTTTCAGTTGGTAATTGGATGATGGGCATTTCCACCACGAGGTGGAACACTGAGGTTGGAGGTGCAGACTTGGAATAATGTTATTATAATTACCAAAGTCATAGATCTGAATGAGCTTCTCTGTGATGGGTAAAATGTAGAATGAGAAGAAGGCCAGTGACAAAACCTGGTCATATCCACACTTCCCAGAGGAAAAGGAATCACTAAAGAAGATTGAGCAGTGGCTGGAGAAAAGTAGGAGAGGAATCAGAGGAAGTGATGTTGCAAAATTTTTTTTTAAGATGTGAGAATTTCAAGGAAGAAGTATCAATTCTGACATGTAAGATTACTAAAAAGTAAGTTGGATTGAACTTTTGAAATCTTTTTGGTGCCCTTTTCAAAAGAACAATTTTAGAGTTGTAAGGTCTACGGTTTATGTGATTGGTATTCCTGGTGTCCAGATATGGAAGAATACATCTGCTAAGATGCTACCTAAAATTTTTGTAACTGCAGCAGCTATCCACACAGGGTCAGGAAAATCATCTAGACTGGTGAGTCTGTGTGTCAACATTTTTTCAGAATTGTTAAAATCTAAGGATCCCTCGTGAGGAAAATGTCTGTCCTATCTGCTTCTTGTGGAAATACTTTGTACTCAAGTCCTTGATAAGCTCTTGTGCGTGCATTCTGAAACAAAAATCTGGTGGAAACAACTGGAAGCCACTGTGAGACACACATATCCTCCCTCTGACATGGATGGAATCATAACACAGCCATGTTTTGGCAGGGTTTCAAGTTTTGGTCAGCAATTGATTACAGACTGCAATTTGGAGAATCTGACATCTTTTAAATACTTTATTGCAGAAAACATATATGGAGAAAACTCTAAGGAGATATGCTGAATATACTGGTTCTCAGTATTTGGGAAATTCTGGTGACATCAGTAGAAAAGTCAGTACGTGCCTTTTTTTTTTTTTTTTTTTTTTAGTGTAATCCTCTTTCCATTTGCTACCTTCTGATACTTCTGCTTTTGCTTCTTCCTTTTGAATTTCATCCCTACAGAAAATAGTGTGAGAACATACTTATAACATATGTATGTCTAAAAAATGTTTATTTTTCCTTTTAAGATAATTGGCTACCTATTCTAAAGTATATCTGGTATTCTGTTAGTTTCTAATGGCAAACTTCTTTATATCTGTACCACAATGACAGTGTCACTGATGATGATCTGCCAAGATTTTAAGTGTTTTCTGGGTTGGCAAATACAATGTGTTTTATCTGACATAATTTTCATGTGAAGTGCTTTTCTGGTATTGTATTTCTTTGGAAATGGGTAATCTGTGATTTAATTAGAATATGTGATGAATTGGATTACCCAACTTTTAACCATCTATATGTAAGTTAACTCCCCTTTAACCTCCAGGTAACTTAAAAGTCCTATTGATTCTTAAAAACCATATGCTGTCTTGGGGCAGCGTATAATTCATCCTGTGCTTTGGATGCAAATTTTTTGACTTTTTGACTTGTTCTGTCAAGAGGCGACTTTAATAGGTGAATTATATTTTTAGTTTTAGAAGAAATTAAGAAAAAGATTAGAAACAAAAGGAACACTGTGATCAGTAGTACAGTATTATACTATATCCAATGGCTATATATTTCTCTACAATTATCCCAGTTACCTGAATGATGCACAGTGATTTTCCTTGCTTGCTTATTTATTATATTTTTGCAAAAGATAGGGTCTGGCTGTGTCACCCAGGCTGGTGTGTAGTGACTATGCACGGGTGCAATCATAGTGCACTGCAGCCTTAAACTCTCAGCCTCAAGTGACCCTCTCACCTCAGCCTCTTGAGTAGCTGGGGCTGCAGACATGTACCACTACACCCAGCCTGATGTACAATTATTATCCAAAGGAATTAAACCCTACTGAGTTGGAGAAAATTGACTGTGATCTTTTCATTTTCTTTCTAGAAACATTCATACTGTAGAATGTATTGTCAATCATCAACATTCTCTGTTTCTTATTCTGTTGAAAATGGGATTATTGCTTTTTTCACATTATTTTCTGACACCATTGTTTCATCTATCCCTTTCATGGCTTTATTCAAGTAGACATAGAAATATAGGAATCTCTAAGGCAAATAGCAAGAAAGGGAGATTAGGGAATGTTATTCTGTGAAATAACCTTCTGATTATAGTCACATATGACACATCAACTTAAATATTGAGAATTTCATATAATGCAATTGTGTCAGGGGTTCCCAAGACCACTGCCAGCTTTGGTGATTCACTAAAAGGACTCACAGGACTCAGCAAATAGTCCAGCTCAGGGCTTTGATTTATTACAGTGAAAGGATACAAAGCAAAATTAGCAAAGGGTAAAGGGGCATGTGTTGAAGTCTGGAGGAAACCAGGCATGGGTTTCCAAAAGTCCTCTCCTGTGCAGTTGCCAGGATGTGATCAATCCCTCCAGCCTCAAATTTTGACAATGCATGTGCAGTGTTGTTTCCAAGTACTGAAGTCACATCAGAGACTCAGTACCCAAGTTTTCTATGGAGGCTAGTCACATAGGCATCCTCTCCCTCCCATGCACCAAAATTCTAGACACCCAGAAGGAAAGAAGCTGTTCAGAGTAAACCACATTGTTTGTACAAACAGTTTAGGCTCAATGAGCCACTCTTTTACTTATGGAATGGTGGGAACCCTCCCAAACCCAAGTTCCCAAATGCCATCCATGGGCCATCCTTGCAAGCAGACCTTTCTAAGGATGGCAGTCTCATGCTTGGTATATGAAATCTTTTCTCCACAGCAGTTAAAAGTCCCAACTTAACTTTTGGTGTTGTCTTAAAATTTTATTTAATAGCAGATACTGTAATAATATAAAGTAACATGGTACTGGTTTCAGTTGCATGATCCATATTAAGTTGCAAAGGTGGTTACTTTTTTGACTTTTGGTGAGTGTGTAATAGGTATTTGTACATAAGTTATGGCAATATTAGGTAATCATAATCTGTCCATATCTGATTAATCTTTCAGTAAGATTGTTGGGTGAAATAAGCATAATGATTTTGCAGGGATGGTTCAACATACACAAATCTATAAATGTAATTCACCACATAAATAAAAGCAAAAACAAAGATTATATGATCCTTTCAATAGATGATTCAAAATTAGAATAAAAATCAGCTGGGCATGGTGGCTCATGCCTGTAATCCTAGCACTCTGGATGCCAAGGTGGGAGGATTGCTTGAGTTCAGGAGTTTGAGACCAGCCTAAGCAAAAGTAAGACCCTGTCTCTACTAAAAACAGAAAATTTCGCCAGACATCCTGGTGCATGCCTGTAGTCCCAGCTACTCAGGAGGCTGAGGCAAGAGAATCAGATGAGTCCAGGAGTTTTAGGTTGCAATGAGCTATGAGCATGCCACTGCACTCTGTCCAGGGTGACAGAGTGAGACTCTATCTCAAAAAAAAATAAATAAAATTAGTTAAAAATTGTCTTTTCTATTAATGACATGAATGGTCTAGTTTTGATTCATAGCGTATTAACTCTGTTTATAATTAAGAACTAAGAAAATAATCACTTTTATCTATGACATTATTTCCTAAGTATGCAATTAAACTTACTAGTTTTAGGTATTTTTATATACTTTAATTTGGGAAGTAATATCCATATTCTGTTACTTTGGTTAGTTATCCCCAATTTTCAAAATGACTGTGTCTTGCTATAATATTTAGTAATAGCAGGTTCAATGAATATCTTTTTTCAAATAAATGAGTTTATTTTAAGAACAATTCTAGGTTCACAGCAACATTGAGAGGAAGGTACAGAGATTTCCCACATACCCCATGCCTCTCACACATAAATAACCTCCGTCATTATCAATATCCCCCGAAGTGGTACATTGTTAGAATTGATGAACCTACATTGACGCATCATCATCACCCAGAGTCCATGGTTTACATTAAGGTTCACTCTTGGTGTTGTACATTCTATGGGGTTGGGCCAATATATGATGACATGTATCCACCATTGTGGTGTTATAGCATAGTTTCATGCCCCTCATAAACCTCTCTATTCTGCCTTTTCATCCCTCCATCCCTCCCCACTAACCCCTGACAACCATTGATCCTTTGCTGTCTCCATAATTTTGCTTTTTCCAGAATAGTCATATAGTTGGAATAATACAGTGGATTTTTTTTAATATTTAAAAAATTGAAGTTCCAAGGTAATTAAAGGTAATTGTTTAAGATGTTCTTTGTCCCTGCTTATGTTTTGCTTTTTTGTTGTTCATCAGTGTAGGTTCTGATCACATATACTTTACATGCTGAAAAAGCATGATTTTTATAGACATGTACTGCTTAATGGGGAGGGCTGAGAAAAATGACATCATGCAGTACTACATGGCACTAAATGGAACATCCTGCTATATGAAGTGGGTTTAGATAGACTCTAACAATGGAAAGGGACAATCTCAAGAGGTTGTATTAATATTTCGTAAAACTGGGATCACAAAGTCTTTAACTTTTACCTTGCAATTGGAGATAAGACCAGATAATGAATATTATAGGTATACAGCTATATTCCTCACTGATCCTCTTCCTTTGTGGGATGAGTTTGGAAACAGTCTATATTATTATGACATGGCTCACCTACAACTAGATTCTCTGTCATGAGGAATACCAAGAGAGTAACACTGGTTTGCTTTACATGAGGTGGAAAAGAATTTTTTTCTCCTACTACAGAGAGGGACAATTCTTGGAACATTCTGGTAGCTTGAATGAGTTGGCAGTTTTATTTCTATATTTTTTCATATCAGATTGTACTCCCTGGCAACTTGCTACCAACTCCCCAGTGTTTCTTCTTAAGCTTCTCTCCAAATATGAAATGTAGCTGAGAGCGGATAAGCTCTTAAGGGAGTGATCTTCCCAGTGATTCTTTCTGTGGGGGAGTAAAATGGCAGGTGAATTGAACCTTGTTTGCAGCATACATAGGACAGAGAAAATAGCTGGAAGTAAATAAACTTACCAGCATCTTCCCCAGGAGAGGCTTAGTGAGAGTCAATATGGTGGTCTCTCTTGAGCTCTTCTCTGCTGGCAGCTGGAAAATCTTTGCAAGATTCCTTGTGCCTGGTCTTTTTCCTATGTTTTGCCTTGCTTCAAGGTACAGTGCCCATATACCTAGCTTTCTTGTGATAGGGTGATTTATCCTAAACTGAACAGTTTCAACTAAAGAGCCGGAAAAGCTTTGTTATATCACAATAAAATAAGTGTGGTATTCCCAGCTTATCTGTGGGGGATAAGTTGTAAGACCCCCAGTAAATTTCTGAAACTGTGGATAGTACCAGACCCTATATATACACAATGTTTTTTTCCTATACATATATATCTAAGATAAAGTTTAACATAAATTATATACAGTCCAAGAGATTAGCAACAATAACTACTAATAAAATAGAACAATTATAACACTGTACTGTCATAAAAGTTATATTAATGGAGTCTCTCAAATTATCTTTTGTATGTACTCACCCTTCTTGTGATGATGTGAGATGATACAATGCCTACATGATGTGATGACATGAGGTGAATGACATAGCAGTGTTAGGCTACTATTGACTGACTATATGTCAGAAGGAGGAGCATCTGCTTTAGAGGATCCTGGATCATGGAGCCATGAGGATGTTCATGTTTGGATGTCAGTAGCACACCATGTCAATGACTAATGGGTGGGCAGATAGCATATCCAGTGTGGATACAGTGGGCAAGGGGATGAGTCTCATCCTGGGTGGGATGGAGTGGAATGACTGGAGATTTCATCACACTACTCAGAAGGGCAAGCAATCTAAAACTTATAAATTGTTTATTTCTGGAATTTTCCAACTTAACATTTTGGGACCATGGTCAAATGTGGGTAACTGAGACCACAGAAAGCAAAAATGGGGATGTGATATTGTGAAATATGTGTTTGGTCTTAAATCCTGTTTCCTAACATACAACTACTAAGATCCTTAGAGTATCCAAGGCCTGGGTTTTTGTGTGCTTAATGATTGACTGATGGCTCCTAGGTAGCTTCAGGGTGGGGACTGGTTGCAGAAAAGCAAAGGCATGATAAGAGAGTCAGGACTTCCAGCCCCACCCTCCACCTCCAGGGAGGGGAGAGGGGCTGAAGGAAAACTTGATCACCAATGGCTCATGATTTAATCAACCATACTTATGTAATGAATCACTCATAAAATCTCAATAGGACTGAGTTCAGAGAGCTTTCAGATAGCTGAACACATGGAGGTTCCTGTAAGGTGGTACCACTGGGAAGGCATGGAAGCTCCATACGCCTTTCCACATACTTTGCCCTGTTCATCTCTTCATGTATCCTTTGCCATATCCTTTGAGGTCTGTGAGCCTCTCTGAGAGCAAATTAATCGAACCCAAAGAGGTGGGATTTGATTAATTTGTGGGAACCCCAACTTGAAGCTGGTTTGCCAGAAGTTCACTGGATTTGTGTCTAGCATAGGGAGGTGCCAGGCTCGGGCACTAACCCTCCACCTGGGGGATCTGAAGCTATCTCCAGGTAGACAGTGTCGGAATTTAATTAGAGGACACCCAGCTGGTGTCTGCTACAGAATAGACTGCTTGCTTTTGGGGGGAGGGGAGAATCTCCCCCCACATTTGGTCACAGACATCTTCTGTGTCAATAATAGCTGTTATGGTGTGAGAGGAGAGTAAAAAATACATTGAGTATATTTTTTCCAGACATTTAGCAGATGGGGAGGGGCTACTGTATACTCTGTTCTGATTCCTCCTAGTCTTAGTCCAGAAATCATGGTTTTCAAGTTTGACACTGTTCACTTATGATACTGATTCTGCTAATGAGAATATTTCCTGTCAGTCTTTTAGGGTTTGGATAGGGTTACGATTATTGTACATAGCAGTTCACTTGTACATATCAAATTTTGATAAATCCCTTTCTTCCTTGCATTTGATCAATACAAAGAGGGGAAGTAAGAGTTCTTAAGGGATTAATTGCCTAAAAATAGTACAATTTATATTAATTGTAGTATAGTCACCTGGTATGGTCCCAAAGGAATACTTTGTGACAAAGCATCAGAGTTTTATGCTTTTTTATTTATTTAACAAGGTCTAAAGCAGTGGTCCCCAACCTTTTTGACATCAGGGACAAGTTTCATGGAAGACAACTTTTCCACGGACTGGGGTGGGGGGTGGGATAGTTTTGGACAAATTCTCATAAGGAGCACACAACCTAGATCCCTCACATGCACAGTTTACAGTAGGGTTCATGCTCCTATGAGAATCTAATGCTGCCACTGATCTGACAGGAGGCGAAGCTTAGGGGGTGATGCGAGCGATGGGAAGCAGCTGTAAATACAGATGAAGCCTCACTCACTGGCCCACCACTCACCTCCTGCTGTGTGGCCCAGTTCCTAATAGGCCACAAACCAGTACCAGTCCTAAGTCCAGGGCTTGGGGACCACAGGTCTAAAGCATGCACTAAAGTGTGCACTATTTATTTATCTTTTTGTGAATGTGGAGTCTCTCTGTTACTGAGACTAGTCTCAAACTCCTGGGCTCTTGAAGGGATCCTCCCACCTCAATCTCCCAAGTAGCTGGGGATTACAGGCCATGGTGCCCTCTTAGGCTTTTAATATTCTGTATTTTTCTATTGCTGCTTTAAAATATATTTCACTTTTTTCTTTAACAGTGGATGAGATTACTGAAGACCCTGTATTCAGGTAGGATTTTACAGATTTCTAATAATTACATGTTAACTAAGGGAATACAAGGCAAAGAAACTAATAATACTGATGAGTGTTCTACTGTGGGCTAGACACAATATTATGTGCTTAACTTTTATCATCTCCTATAGTCATCACAACTGCTTTGCAAAGTATCTGTGCTATTACTTTTTAGTAATTAGGCAACTTTGGTTCTGAGAGCTTCATTAATTGACCCATGAGGATGTAGTTAACAAGTAGCTGACCCATGATTTGACTGTCAGCCTGCCTGGCTCCCAAAACCCTTCTCTTGCCTCTCAGCATAGACTGATAGAGACCTGTGCAGCACTGAGATCAAGGTACAGGTCTAACTCAGATCAATTCAGAATGACAAATATAGTTATATGTTAACTCTCATGAGGAGTTTTCTTTGGAGGCCTGGTTAGTCCAAGAGCTTGTCCTGATATGTTTGATGATGGCAGTGGTCCTTGTTTTTATCATCAAATGTTTTAGGGAAGATCTCACTTTACTGTGTCCACAGGACTATAGGTTTTGCATAAGCAAGACCAGACAAGTCCTAGAGAGGAATTAATTCACTGTAAGTGAAGTATATCTACATATAGGCCATGTTTTGTTGATTATACTTAGCGTCTATTTAGAGGGTTTTTCTGATTAATCTTTCTACTTACTGACATCCCAATTTGGTTAGTACACATGCCTAGTTCCATGGAGCTTTTTCTTTTTTTCTAGTGTTTTTTTTTTTTTTTCTTCCATGACCTTTCTATAATCTTGTCTTGATTTTTTTTTCTTTCTTCTCTGCCATTCTTGGTATTTCTTTTTTTCTTCTATTCTTTTTCCATTTCTTCCAGCTAAGTATTCCCCATTTTTCTATATAAAGAATCCAAAGCACATAGAATTTCAGGATTTTAAGGAATATTAGAGACGAAGCAAAATACCCTCTAGGAATTCAACCTGTTTAACATCCTGGACAAGTGGTTGCTCAGATGGAGAACCTGAAACTCAAAGAGATTAAAGTGACTTGCTTGGAGATAGTAAGTGGTAGAAATGAGACGTGAACTCAGGTTTCTTAATTCAAAGCCCCGTAATCTTCCTTCTTTATCATCCTGTAGGTGAGTGTTTCATAATGGAAAGGGGGAGTGGGTCTAGTGAACTCAATGGAAGGGAATAAGAATGGAATTAGCTGGTGAAATCAGTGGAAGTTGATAAGAATGGAATTAGCAAGGGAAGGCCAAGTTTGAAGAGAAACAACCCTGGGATATATGGGAATAAGGGTTTCAGGAAAGAGATCAGACTTTTAGGGTTTCTGACAAGTTTGATAAAGATGAATCATAAGAATGAATAACACCGGATGTCAGGAGTTTTCTGGAAAAGCACATTAAGATACAGGGCTCAAGGGAGTCCTGAACAGGTTGATGCTTTTTTGTTTGTTTAATTGGAGGAAATGACAAACTTGGTGGTTTGCACTGAAAGATGTTAAAAGAATTTGAGCCACTTGGAAGAGTCTTTACAGTGAATCAGAAAGCGGTATCATCTACTTCCACCCCAACTTACAGAGGGTTGGCATACAGCCCCCAAGTACTAGCCTCTGGAGGTTCCTGAGCTACATAGATCTGTGGCCCAGGGTAGGTGTCCTCTCATCTCTGCCTCTTTTCCCAATTCACTGATGTTTTCCCCTATGTACACGTAGGGTAGAGCAGGGGTAGGAGTAGCTGGGAAGTCACTCATGGAGTGAATCCCACTTCAGTTAAGTAGCTTGTAACATGCCTATGCTGAGAGAGGATGACTGAGAGTCCATTTAGTTTGTTTTCCAGGAGCAGGGAAATAGAGATCTCCTGCTCTTGGTCATTTGAGCCCATCCTTTCTGGAATCTGTGCTTTCTTAGACTGAATATTTAGAGATTGGAGACTGCCATGGAGCCCTACAGAAGAGGGATCTGGAAGTGGGAGCCCATAGGAAGGAAGATTTTTAGATAGTACATTGGGAATAGAAGTACAACTACCAGGATTCTGTTTCTCCAGGAGTCTCTCTCCTTGGGTATCTGAGTGCCTATGAAGGTTTTTAAGGCCTTGCTGGTTTATGTGGACCTGAATAAGGTGGGACCTATGTAGGGAAAATAATTGGATTTTATAATTCTTAATGTTTTATCTTTCTGAGAAGAGTATTCCCAATAACAACATCTATTCTTTTTTTTTTCTTTCTATCTTGATTATCAGTGTGTATGCATTTGTGCTCTGACTTTTGTACATTTAGCTTTCAGACATTTCAGATGTTTCAGGGTACTTCTTGTACTGTTTGAGAGGTAAAGGGAAGTGATGAGGCCTGCATAAATGGTTTCCATGGTGAAAGACCAAGACTGCCAACTTCAGATGATACAGATTAGTCTTTGAACCAGAGCTAGATAATGGAGATGGAACAGTGTATCTTTCTACCTTGTTTTAAGTTATCAGGTTTGTTCCAGTTCAGGTGACAAAAGGTATGTCAGCCATTAATTGGACAATTTATGATGACAAATTATTCTCAGGCTTTGGTAGTATATTGGCTGTCACTAGTTGTTATGGAACTATCAGTAAGTATTCTTTGAATATTTCATAGATTGGGACAGGTGGAGAGAGAAATACGTAACTAAAATCTCTCTTAAATCAGACACCAGATTTTAATTCTATAAACATCTTTTAATATACTGGCAGCCGACCTATCAACAGATTTGTTTTGTTTTGTTTTGTTTTGTTTTGTTTTTGTTTGGGAGTGGGTGCCCGGGTAAGAACTGCCTGATTTTTTTCTTTTAAGGAAATGACCTTGCTTATTTTTGTTGTATATTTTTGCTTTAAAGGATTTCCATCAAACTGAGTATTGATGATTTTTGGCCTATGGCATTTGTTGAACAACTTCAATGTTGATACCAAGGTAAAGTAGCCTTTTATGAAATTAATTTTCTTACTCTGAATCTAGTTTTGTATAGTATTTACTCATAATATTTAGCAGTGGTTTTATGACTTTTTAGAACTGGCCATTGTAAAAGGCATCAGGTGATATCTCATTGTGGTTTTGATTTGCATTTGATGAGCATTTTTTCTTATGTTGGCCATTTGTATATCTTCTCTTGAAAAATGTCTGTTGATTTCTGCCCACTTTTCAATGGGGCTCTTTGGTTTTTTCTTTCTGATTTTTTTGAGTTCCTTATAGATTCTGGATATTAGGACTTTGTCATATGTATAGCTTGTGAATATTTTCTCCCATTCTGTAGGTTGTCTGTGGACTCTGATGGTTATATCTTTTGCTGTACAGAAGTTCTTAGTTAAATCCCATTTATTTATTTTTGCTGTATTTGCTTTTGTTGTCTTAGTCATGAATTCTTTACCTAGACCAATGTTGAGGATAGTTTTTCCTAGGTTTTCTTCTTGAATTTTTATGGTTATAGGACTTACATTCAAGTTTTTAATCCATCTTGAGTTAATTTTTGTAAATGTGAGAGAGAGCAATCCCATTTTGTTCTTCTGCATGAGGCTATCCAATTTTCCTAACACCATTTACTGGATAGGGTGTCCTGTCTCCAGAGGATGCTTTTGTCTGTTTTATCAAAGACCAGTTGGTTGTAGGTATTTGGCTTTATTTCTGTGTTCTTGTTTCTGGTCTATTGGTCTGCATGTCTATTTTTATAATAGTACCATACTTTTTTGGTTACTATTACCTTGCATCATTATTTGAAGACAGATATGTAGTGCCTCCAGATTTGTTCATTTTGCTTAGGATTGCTTTGGGTATTCATGCTCTTTTTTTGTTCCATATGAGTTTTAGGGTTTTTTCTAATTCTGTGAAAATGACATTGGTAGCTTCATGGGGATCAATTGCATTGAATCTGTAGATTACTTTGGGCAGTATGGATATTTTCACAATATTGTTTCCTCTGATTCTGAGCATGGGGTGTTTTTCCATTTGTTTGTGTCCTCTATGATTTCATTCATCAGGGTTTTGTAGTTGTTGTACAGATCTTTCACTTTTCTGTTTAAATATATTCAAAAGTATTTTATTATTTTTTTGCAGCTATTGTAAATGAAATTGAGTTCTTGATGTTATTTTCAGCTTGGTTGTTATTACCATATAGAAATGCTCCTGATTTATGTGCATTGATCTTGTAAGCAGAGACTTTACTGAATTCATTTATCAGTTCTAAGAGTCTTTTGGTAGTGTTTGTATGGTTTTCTAGGTATAAGATTATATTGTCAGCAAACAGGGGTAGTGTGACTTTGTCATTTCCAATTTGGATGCTCTTTATTTCTTTCTCTTGCCTGATTGTTTTGGCTAAGACTTTCAGTACTTTGTTGAATAGAAATGGCAAAAGTGGGTATCCTTGTCTTGTTCTAGTTCTTAGGGGGAACGCTTTTGGCTTTTCTTCTTTCAGTATGATGTTGGCTGTATGTTTGTTATATATGGCTTTTTTATTTTGAGGTATGTTCCTTCTTTGCCTAGTGTTTTGAATGTTTTTATTATGAAGAATGTTGTATGTTATCTAATGCTTTTTCTGCATCTATTGAGATGATTGGTTTCTTGTTTTAAATTGTTTGTGTGGTGAATCACATTTATTGACTTGCATATGTTGAAGCATCCTTGCATCCCTGGGATGAAGTCCACTTTATCATGGGGAATTGTCTTTTTGATGTGCTTTTAGATTCAGTTTGTTCATATTTTGTTGAGGATTTTTGCACTTCTGTTCATCAATGATATTGGTCTGTAGTTTTCTATTTTTGTCATGTCCCTTCCTGGCCTTGATATCAGAGTGATACTGGCTTCACAGAATGAGTTAGGGAGGATTCCATCCTTTTCAATTTTATGGAACAGTTTCAGTAGGATAGGTACCAGTTGTTCTTTGTATGTCTGGTAGAATTCAACTGTGAATCCTCTGTTCCTGAGCTTTTTCTTGGGAAGTTTCTTATTACTGCTTCAATTTTGCTATTCATTATTGGTCTGTTCAGGATTCCTATTTCTTCCTGGTTCAAACTTGGGAGGTTGTGTGTTTCCAAGTATTTGTCCACTGCCTCTAGATTTTCTAGTTTGTGTGCATAGAGGTGTTCATAGCAGTCTCAGATGGTCTGTTGTATTTCTTTGGCATCAGTTTTATGTCTCCTTTTTCATTTCTGATTGAATTTATTTGAATCTTCTCTCTTCTTTTCCCCTGTTAATCTAGCTAGTGGTCTATTGATTGTTTTTTTTATTTTTTCAAAGAAGCAGTTTTGGTATCATTGATCCTTTGGGGTTTTTTATTTGTTTGTTTGTTTTTGTTTGTTTCAATATCTTCTTTTAGTTCTGCTCTGATGTTTGTTATTTCTTTTTTTTTGCTAGCTTTGGGTTTGGTTTGTTCTTGTTTCAGTTTTCTGAGGTTTGACATAAAGTTCTTAATTTGTGATCTTTCTGTCTTTTCAGTGCAGGCATTTAGTGCCATAAACTTCCTTCTTAGCACAGCTTTTGTTGTCTCCCACAGATTTGGTAGCTTGTGATGCCATCGTCATTCACTTCACAAAGTTATTTGACTTCCATGTTGATTTCATCATTCACATACAGATAATTTGGCAGCAGGTTGTTTGATGTCTGTGTATATGTATAGTTTTGAGAGTTCCGATTGGAATTGATTTCTAGTTTTATTCCACTGTGGTCTGAGAAGTTAGCTACATAGTATGATTTTGATTTTTTTAAGCTTTGCTGAGACTTGCTTTGTGGCATAAGATATGGTCTAACTTGGAGAATGTTCCATGTGCTGATGAGAAGAGTTTTTATTCTGCAGCTTCAGTGTGGAATATTCTGTAAATATCTATTAGGTCCATTTGTTCTAGTGTCTCTTTCTAGTTCTAGCATCTAATTGTCAGTAGAATGTTGCCATCCCCCACTATTATTATGTTGCTATCTATTTCTTACAATAGAAGTCTTTTTTTTAATGAATCTGGGAGTTCTGGTGTTAAGTGCATACATATTTAGGGTTGTTTTACCTTCTTATTGAATCTGTCACTTTATCATCATATAATGACCATTTTTGTGCTTTTTTTTTTACTGTTCTGTTTTAAAGTCTGTTTTATCTGATACAAGAAAAGCTACTCTTGCTAACTTTTTTTTCATGGAATTTTTTTTCACCACTTTACCAAGGGAATTTGAGACTTTTAATGAGTTAAATGGGTTTCATGGAGACATCAGGTATTCGGGTTGTGTTTTTTTAATCCACTCCATGAGTCTGTATCATTTAAGAGGGGCATTTGGGAAGTTTGTTTTCAACATTAATATTAGTAAGTGAGATACTCTTCTAGTCATGATGTTTGTTACAAGTTGCTCTGTATTCCCCCTTGTGTTACTCTTTCATAAGGGTGAGTTTTTACTTTTGAGTGTTTTTATACTGGTGTGTACTGACCCTTCTGTTCAATTTTAGAACACTTTTGGGCATTTCTTGCAGGGCAAGTCTAGTGGTGACAAATTCCCTAAGTGTTTGCTCATCTGGAAAAGACTTTAATTTCTCACTCACTTAGGAAACTTAGTTTTGCAGGACACAAAATTCTTGGCTGACAATTCTTCTGTTTAAGAAGACTAAGGATAGGAAGACCCTAACCCCTTCTCACTTGTAAGGTTTCTGTTGAGAAGTCTGCTGTTAGTTTGATGGATTTTCCTATGTATCTTATTTGATGTTTTCATCTCACAGCTCATAGGCATTCCTCCTTCACATTGAATTTGATCAGTCTGTTGACTGTGTGCCTTGGTTATATCCTTTTTGCAATGAATCTCCTCTGTGTATGTTGAGCTTCTTATATCTGGATGTGTAAATATCTACCAAGACTGGGATAGTTTTCCTCCATTATTCTCTCAATGGGCTATCTTGGCCTTTTGCTTTTTCTTTTTCTCCCTCAGGTATGCCTACCATTCTTTTATTTAGGAGCTTTATATAATCTCAAAATTTTCAGATACTGTGTTCATTTGATTCTCTTCTTCTGTATTTTAACTGCCTGGTTTAATTCTTAAGAGTTTTCTTCAAGCTCTGAAATTCTTTCTTCTGCTTGGTCTAGGCTATTCTTAAAACTCTCCACTGTGTTTTGTATTTTTGAAAATGAATTTTTCCTTTCCAGCAGTTGTATTATTTTTTTTTTTTTTTAGTGTATCTATCTCTTTAGTGAATTTTTCACTCATTTCCTGAATTGTTTTCTGGTTTCTTTGAGTTGGTTTTCCATTTCCTCTTTGATGTCATTGAGATGTTAAAATTCATGTTTGGAATTCTTTATGTGGTCATTTCAATATTTTCATTTTGGGTGGGATACATTACTACAGAGCTGGTGTGATCCTTTGGGATATCCTTTCACTGTTATGCTTCATACTTCTAGAGTTCTTATGTTGATTCCTTCTCATCTGGAGCAGCAGTCACTTCTTGTTTGGGGATTTTTATTTGTCCAGATGGGACTTTTTTTTTCCTTTCCCTTAAGGGTGTTATTACTCTTATTGCCAGTTTTTTCTCCAAGTAGAAATTAATGGAACATTTCTCTTTCCATTTTTCTCTGTCTGTAGTAATAAGGTGTCAGCTTTCAGGTAGTGGTAGATGACCATGTTTTACTAATTGAATTTCTTATTTTATAGCAATAAAAATAACTCTACAGAAGTAGAGACAAAAAAAGTAATTGTAGAGTAAATATTAATCAGTACTATTATGGATGTACTATGAACAGAAGTCTCTGTTACATATCTTATTATTCTGAATGTTTTTTCTTTTCTTCCTTGATTTCAACTCATAATTGATTGGTCATGTTACTTTTTTTTGTTTGTGTGCTTCTCCATTGTCCCCCACCTTTTGAAAATAATTTACCCTCACCTAAATTTTTCTTGCAGAACACACTTCAATGTCAGTCCTTTTAGTCCCTTTCTGTATCCATATTTACTTTCAGCTTTGTATTTAGTAGCTATGTGTGCCTTTCATTCATCAATCATTGCCCAACAGGGTTTATTCTTGTTTATTATACTCTTCTTTCTTTGCAAGGATAATAACAACTTTCTTAATTTTGACAAACATATAGAGGCAACTTACACTCAAAATCATAACATTATTTTGAAGAGTTTTATTTCCAATTGTAAATCATAGCTTATTTCTTATACTGAGAATGTCTTTCATTTTTAACTAAGATGCATGGTAAAGAAAAGAATTAAATTTATGGGTTGTTTCCTGGGGTAAACGAAACATGTGAAATTTAACATGGGTCTTATGTTTCCTTCTTACTTAATAGATACTTTAAATGCCTTATTCTGTGATACACAAATGAGAAGCAGCTTTTTATAATTTAAACTTTAAGATTAATTGTTTAAAGAGACTCCTTGCAATCTCAAATTGTATTTAAGAATTAATTTCATTCAGTTTAAAAATGCATACCCAACAATATTCCAGAAATACATCTTGGTAATTAATAAAAGTATATTTTATATCCTTGAAAGAGATACTGAGATATATAATTGAAAAATTGAATCCCATTTTTCCCCCTCCTCTTGCTTTCATTCTCAGAATTCCATAGTTCTGAGTAGGTTTGCATTATTGAATTCTACCAGTTTAGTTTATTTCTCAAATAGTTACCTTCTTAACTCTATGCAATTTTCCTACGTTTACCGACTCCTACTCCCAATGTATTTATCCAGATCTGTCTTCTATGTCATGTCCCCTGGGTTCCTAAAATTTCATAAATCACCAAATGAAGATGTTCTTGCCCCTTCCCTGACTCTTTCCTGACACTTCATAATCTATTCTGTCATCTGGCTTTGTCACCATAGTAAATATCAGTAAATAGCACTGAAAGATTGAAGCAGGAACAGTCCTCACTCCAACTCTCCCTCCAATCACCAATTTCATCACTCACCAAGTTCTCTATTTTCCACCTGCTTACCATTTTTTGTATCTTATTACTCTGACTCACTCACTGACTTATGATTGTGCAATACTTTTTTCTAGCCACCCCGCAAGTTCATTAATCTTTACATTCCTGCCAGGACAACCTTTCTAAAATATATTGATATTGGCGACCATCTGAGTTATCTGCTTATTGAATGTGTTCCTATTACATGAAGGGGAAAGTTCATGTTCTGGGATGGCACACGTCTGCTGTGGCTTGGCCTGATTCTCCCCTTTTTGGTCTCCATATGGCTCCCTAGAGCTGTGTTCCAGTTTTAACATGTTACTTTGCTACCCCTATTTGCCACGTTTCCTGCCTCATCCTTTTGCTCATGTTGCCCTGTCTGGAATCCCTTCACACCCTCACTCTGCACTTCATCTGTCTTTCCAAATCTGGTCCTCTCTTTTCAGCATTTCCTGAGTTTCCCAAGTAGAACTGACTGTTCTCTCTTTCGTGTCCTTACTGTCCTTTATTCATTTGAATTGTAAAACGAGTAAATTATCTGTTTCTCATCTCTTTTGTTTTCATCCATCTTAACTCCCGCTTGAATATAGGGCAGAATGTGCCTTCGTTCATATGTTCAGCTTCTGCCAGACTATTGCCAATGATTTGATAGACACAACAAATGTTTATTGTCTAACTAAATGACTGATTTGGTGAGTGAGTGACTAAATACAATGTGTTCTAAAGTTTGGGTTTTTTTTAATAAGAGGGAACAACAAACCCTGCAACTGGAAAAAACAAAAATGGTACTGGTATTAATGAAAATGCTCCTCAAGAACAAGAAAATATTGTCAATTTTACTGTTGTGTTCAAAAATAACAGAAGTGGTAAGTTAGTGAATATGGCCAAGAATTTTTAAATGCTTAAGTGCTGTTATGAAAACACCAGTTAAAGTATGTAGATCCAAATGTAACATCTATTTCTTTTAAATATTTTTCTTTTTCTGTTTTTTTTTATACTGCCAACTTTTTCTGCCTTTAACTGTTTCAATCCTGAAGTCATTCTTTGCTATTTTATTTCATTGAAATAAAAGTGAATGGTGATAGACTTGTATATGTATTTAAAACGAACAATAAAAAATGTTTTCATGTATATATCTGTCAATAACATTTTATAGATAAGATGTCCACATTAGGAACTGGACAAAATGAAGATGTAGAATCACCTTGGGGTTCGGATTTTGAGGTACTGTGTATTGGTATTTTTGTTCTGCTTTTAAAATATAGGTATTGAATGATGTCAAAACCTAAAAAGGGATGTTCCAACTTTTCTTTCTCACCTGTGCATATGCTTGTAAGGAATTATTTTCTTACATTTTTGGCTCATTATTAAGAATGCAATTGTTATGAGTATATTAGTGCTGTATGATGCAATTCTGCTAGTTTATAGCATTCATTTAAATCCAGTATACTATAGCGCAAATAATAAGGCTTAGAAGTGACAGGGAATCAGTTTGGTCTCCAAAGTATGTTTATCTATAACCTATAGAAATATTCCATCTCAACCCATGGCCAAATGTAAGATTGTATGGTCTATCTGGATGTGTGAAAGGCCTAATGTCATTCAGAGAGAAACAGTTTGGAGTATAATTTTTTGCAACATGGAATTTAAACTAATAATGCTTGATATGTGAAACTTTGAATATGTTTAGATATTCTAGTATAAATCTGCAAGGAACATTTCAGGATAAGGAAATGTGTGGGGAATAGTAATTACGCATGACTATAATAGCATCACTTTGGTTTAGTGATGTTTTGATAAGTAGAATTCATTTTTAAGAATAGAATGCATTGAATATATTTGTGGCAGCCATGCTTTTACTAACATAAATATGAAATAACAGCAATGTGTAGTAAGGGCAGAACTGTGGAAAGACATGAGAATGGCCTGACCTCTTAGATGGAAGCAGTTGTTGCACAGTGGTACCAGCACAGGGTGGAAGTCAGAAGACATGTTAGTATCCTGGTTGTGTCACTTACTAGCCATGGAATAATGGAAAATTTGATTCATCATCTTCAACCATTGGTGACATCATTCATAAAAATCATTCTATTATCTGCCTCATAGGTATGTGTAATGAACAAGTGTGGTAAGAAATGTGAAAACAGTTTTAACTGGAAAGTGTGTATACAAAATTAAGACCAAGTGATCACACTTGTATTCAGTGAGTTAACAAATATTAAGGGTATTTTTTGTAAAGTTGAAAGCAGTGGCATCCAGAAAAGAATGGCAAAGTAAGAATGGCCATGTGGATTTTTATTTTGAGGTATGTTAAGTTTCAGCGGACTATTATTGGAGATGTGCTATAGGAATATAGTGATTTGGCACTTGAGACCTTGAATAAATTCCTGTTATTGAGTATAGATTATGTGCTTGGTGGTTAGATACTGAACATACAAGATGAGTTCTTATACTATAGTAGTAGGAACAGAAATGAAGTAAGCAACAAACATTTGAAAGTCCTTATAAGTGCTTCATATAAAGAAAACAGAGCAGGGGAGGTCAGAGAATATTGAGGAAGTTTGTAGTTAGGATGGGGTTGGGAGTGAGAGTGGAATTCTATAATCAGAGAAGATTTCTCCAAAAGTGACATTTAAATGGCCAACTTTCACATGGCTGAAGAAGGAACCAGGCATGTGAAAGTCGAGGAGGATGACATTCTGGAAAGAGAGATCAGTGAAGCACATGTGTTCATCATTTTACCTGTATGATCCTGGAATGACTAGGAAGCCGGAAGAGGGTAACCATCATCATAATCATTTTTATTGACATATTCCAAAGTTCTTATCATGCCAAGTGTCTTTTTTTTAAGTTCCATCAAAAATTCTATTTATTTTAGTGAGAATACTTTAAATTCAGAGACTAATTTTGGGGGACTTGTAATCTTTATAATGTTGAATCTTCCCATTTATGAACATAATATAGCTCCTCCATTTATTTCAGTCTTACTCTATGGCCATCAGTCACATTTTATGAAGTCCTCCATAGGATTTGCCCTTTTTATCAGGTTTAGCCCTTGCCTCTTGTTTGATTTTGTTGTTACTGTGATGGGATCTTTTATTTCACTTTCATTTTTTTATTTGTTTTTGGTGAAATACAGGAATTCTGTTGACTTTTCCATATCAGTCAATCCTGGTGAACTGTTCTTATTTCCAGCAGATTTTCTGTAGGTTACCTTGGGTTTTCCGTGTAATCAATTATGTTGGCAAGTAACAATTCTGTCTCTTCTTTTCAAAGTCTTATACCTCATTTCTTTTTCTTGCCTTAATGATTGGGCTAGAGCTTTCTGTATAGTGTAGAATTGTGGGAGTTAGAATAAGCATCCTGGTATTGATTTTTACTTTATCAAAGCTTCTAATATTTCATCAATAGGTGTGATATTGGCTGCATTTTAAAACTGTTGAATTGATAACATCATTGTATCAGGTTGGATGTGGATTAGTGGAAGAGACCATCACATCCTCTACTGTAAGATTAGATTGCCTTTCCACACAAAGCAGATTCCCAAGGCCTCCAAGAGTTCCTAGCTATCCATCTTCCACTGTGCTGGGGTGCACAGTGACCAGAGATACTGACTGCTCAAGGTTTTCCCTTTCCAGATCTGAGAAGGTTAATGTGCTGTGCCAGATCCCTTTGATAATGAGTATTTACATTACTATTTAGAAAGAATTTAAATAAAGTATTCATCCTTAACTTTTTTGTCAAGTTTTTAAAAGAAATTTGTGCCATCCAATTTTCAATTTCTCTTATTTTGCTTTTAAATATTGTTCCTTGTTTTGTGAGTGTAAGATTTCTTATTTATTTTGGGATGGCACAAGCTTATTTGTATTTTTTTTAACATTTCTTTTTGCTTCTTCCATTGTCTGATTTTCTGAATTTTCCCCTCTAGTTTGTTTAGACTCTTTCCTTCACATCAAAGACTTTCTTCAAAAGTCTGGTGATCCTTTGTAGCATATTCATATTTGAGGAAAGCACTGAACTAGAGTTTGGTGGTGATTTGCCCCGTAGAGCACCAGGCAGAGAATGGCCTCTTTCATTGGGTGCCTCAATTGGTAGCATTAGGACTTTTTTTTCCCTAGATATTTAAAATCTGGTACTGTTCAGTTTCTCCAGAGGATAATTCTCTCTCTCCTGCCTGGAGTTGTGTGTGTTTGTGTGTGTGTGTTGGTAGCATGTATGATACCTGCTGCCAATAATATGAGAGATATAGATAAGCAAAGACTTGAGTACCTCTTTTTTTACTACACAGATTTTCACTTAATTCCTCAGTTCTCAATCTGGTGCCTCGTCCTAATCCTCTCTTGTGCTTGGTGTGCCCATTTCTGGAGACTTTATGGTTCACAGAGAATAAACTGACCTCTTGTCAAGTGGGGAAGAGATCTCATGTTGAACTCTTGTTGTTTTTTTTTTAAGAATTCAACTAGCCCACCTATTTCTAGTGGGCCACTGCTACCTCCTCCCATGGCAGCTGGTGTCTCTGGTTCCTGTCTGAGTCTCTTCAGGGATCCATAGCATTAGTTGCCTTCCTTTATGTTAGGTTGCTTCTCACAGTATTTATCATGAGTCAATCTGCTATCCATCTTCCTTAAATGTGTCAATATTTAAAATATTTCTAGAATTAGAAATATTTTAAATGGCTAATGCTATGTGTATTATAGCAAGTGTATTATATATTTTTTTAATTGACCTCTTATTTTTGGTGGGGAATGCAAAGTCGAGTTAGGCATTTTGAAGTTAGTTCCTTGTTAAAATATGCATATGAGTTAATATTTTTGTCCAGAAATGTTTCCTTTGGCATTCCATGCATGGGTAACAAAGTCAATATCCATATGAAGATGAGAGGTAAGCTTTATCTAGAGAGCATAGATGAAGTTCTATTGAAATGTTTTGGTTTTCAATACATGTTTCTCTTCATTGTAGATCTGACTGGATTTAAATTAGGAGATTCAGATTTTCCTTTATAAAGTGATGGAAATCTTGATGTAACCTCTTGTTATTTTTTATTGAAACTCATTATTGACATAAATTTTGACAGAGAATCTCCAACAATCCTCCACAGAGGTGTGTTGGTCCTTCATCTGGGCTTTGGATCAAAAAGGAAGAAATACAGTAAAGGGACAAATAGAAGGTAAGAACTGTATTTGAAAAAAAAGTCATTTGGAGAATATTTATTTAAAAACATGAGCACTGACATATTCTAACAACCAAAGAAAATCACCTATTAGATGCATAGTAAGGAAAAGGAGAAGTGAAAGGGTGACACGTTGTAGATCTTATCAGGTGCCAGCAACAGATGAAATCGAGAATGTCACTTCAAGGAGTTGAATTGTTAGTTCCGTTTCAAGATAGTCCAAGACCTGAGGAAAGTCAGGAAATAAGGAGGAGGCAAGGAGTAAAAGAGGGAATGAAGAATGAGGAAGACAGATAGTATGGGGGTACGTGAAGGAAGGAGAAGCAGATGGATGTAAAGGAGGCTGGTCAAATAAAATTATTCTTCAGAAAATGGAAGAACAGGGGATTAGAAAGGTGGGAAGAATATAAAGAGACTCTCAAGTACCAAAACCTGATGGAGAAGTAAAGCAAAACTTTCCCATCCTTCCTGTCCTCCTCACTGTTGTGAAGGCATTAGGGATTGAGGCACATGATCCTGCAGAGCTCTGCTTTCCCTACCATAGAGGAACATAAGCACATATGGCCAGTAATCCATGTGTGTAATTTAATGTTATACAAAAATGTTGTGACTTCATAGGTTCGTATTATGAAAATTTGAGTTCTTCTTCACCACATAGTGACAGAACACCAAAAGTATATCTAAAAGAAGAATTACAGCAAGATATGAAAAAGTTTAAGAATGAGCTAGGCATGTTACCAGTAGAATTCCTGGCTGTGGAGAAAGAAAAAGTTCAGCTTGAAAAAGAGGCAGGGGTTCACTGCTGCTACCCTTTGTTTTTTCTCTTGATCAGTTATTGATCCATTTTGATTTTCTACATATGAAAAGCTCCTGTGTAAAATGGGGTATCCATATATGTAATTGTAGAAATAGATGATTTCTGGTATGTAAATGATAGGAGTTCAGGAAAAGTTTCTCAATCATTATTCCTTAATCAACCCAGGTCTCCCTATCAGTCTTCCAAGTGGCATAAGGACTGGAAAAGAATAAATAATTTAGCCATATACCATGTGACCTACTGAACCAGGATAAGCATAAAGAAAAGTTATAAAAATATCTATTAATAATAAGCTGTAGGTTTTTTCCCCCCTATTGACTGAAAGATGAATTGCATTCATGGAACCAATAAAATAGGAATACAATGGGAAGGAAGCAGTGACTGAGAAGAGACACAAATGCATCTAACCTTGAGAGTTGTAACAAATATGACCAGCCCAATCAATCTCTTGATGTGCTTTTGTGTGCGTGCATGTTGATATGTTTAATTCAAACTGTTGGAGCTTATAATTCCATCATGACCACCTTAAACACTTTTGACAATAAATACACCTACTTCCACATATTTATTTTAAAGTCACCACTCTCAAATGTTTCTGTTGAATCAGAACTTTATATTATGTTGTTTAATAAAGTATGGTCAGATTTGTCATATATGATTTTACCATATAAGTAGCCTAAATGCTCAGCCAAAAATTTAGTATTTGACTCCAAAGTAGAAAGCTGAGTTCTGTACATTGAGTTTTAAAGATAGACAAAAATCTGGAGACATTCTTCTTTAAAAGGAAAAGTAGAGGAGGCCTCCCACCCCACCCCTGTACTTCCAAGGCATTAAATTACTTTGACAAAGTCACATTTTTAATTTATCTGACTAGTTTGATGCATTTATCTGGTAATTTATGTGACTCAACATGATGGAATTGCATCATGTCTTTTGGTGCCATTAAATGCTAGGTAATGCCACTTTAGGAGCTTTGGAGGAATCGTTTAATCTTTCTTGGCTTTATCCCATTGTCAGTAGATAAGGGAGGTGAAGCAGGTGATTATTTATACTGCATATACTGCATCTATAAAATTTTATGTTCATTGAATGTGAAATTTAGAGAGCATCTCATTTTCTAGAATTCCACACTAGCAGCTCAGCAGTTACACTCTGCTGTTTGTGTTATGGCAACCTTGGTTCCTATATTTCAGTGAACACCCTCAATTTTTTGAGATCCCAGGATCCAAATGAAAATAGAATGATAACAGGCAGTGGGGAAAAGAAGAGCTGAGTTCAGAAAGGGGAAAGCTTCCTTTTTCTTCCTGAAGCCCCACAAAGTCATATTCTCTAAATCTGGCCGTTTAGTGTTAAATCTAGGTGGTAGCAACATAAGACACATTTTGTGTCTTTTTCTTTTTATTTCTCAGTTTCTGACAGTGAAACATGGTGAAAAATCATATGAGATAGTGTAGGGTGGATGGGAATAAAAGCACACAATTATGAAGGGCCCTGTTTGAAATTGTGGAAAATTCTGTTTTCTCAAGTGGAAATGAAGCCAACTTGACAAAAATTCAATGATGAAATCATATCTTGTTATTATATAGTGATTATATATAACAATAAAATTAAAGTAAGCACCAAATATTTTTATGACTAAAATTATGACAAACTGGGTCAAGTGATACAATCAATGAAAGCGAAAAAGTTCTTTTTATTGAATAAAGTAATAACAATTAGTCTTAGTAAGAAACTTTCATTAAAGGTTGAAGAAGAAAGGAAAAGCACAAAATTAATGAAATAGAAGTATCAGAAAACCTATATGGTGGTGCTGCTGATGACAATGACAATGAAGGATCACTTCAACAAAGAAAGAGGGGCAAAACTGATCGTCAGCACCTTCCTAGGAAGGAGAATGAAGAGTGTGATAGGTAAGCCGGCAGCGCTATTTAACAGCAGATAATTGTTATTGTACCATAAAGCTCATTCTAATTTGGGCTAATATTCGTGATTAACAAATTTTGCGTTTTATTAGTGATATTTAGCCTTGCCTGATAATCAGAAAAATACAAATTAACAAACAATGAGATACCATTTATTCCAATCATACTGATATTTTATTAAAAAAGTAATAAGAGGTGTTGGCAAATGTGAGAAAAAAGGCATTCCCATACCCTGTTGGTAAATGAAAATGGTAAATCCTTTTTGAAGGGTAATTTAGTAGCATGTATCAAAATTTCAAGCATGTCACTCCTTTAACCTAACAGCTTCAATTCTGCAACTAGGTTCTACAGGATGACATGACTTTTGTAAAAACACACAGGCATGCACACATATGTTAAGGATGTTTATTCTATATTATGTATAACAAACAATAGGCCAATGTATGTATAGAATATATGATGTATGTTAAGGTTATATAATGTGTGTATGGTAATGGTATTTACTATAGCATTGTCATGTCAAACATTTGGAGATAGTCTAAATACCCATCAATGAGGAAATAGTTAAATGGTCATACCCAGAAAATAATGTAGTATACAACCATTTAAAAATGAGGTTAGATCTATAGTGTACTGATTATTTCACAAATTAAAGGATATTTAAAGCATTTAGTTCATCTTAAGCAAATTGTGTTAGAATTCTTGTAGTGTGTGCTGAGGTGCGAAAGGAAGCTACATGCTACATTGGCACTCTACTTTGTTCCCCCCAAAATTGTTAGGTGTTAAATTTTATTTTTTGTTCTCAATGCATGAGTGCTCATGTATCAGACCCTCAAATTAATCTGAATATTGCCAAGAGATTGCAGATGGGGTCCATATTCTATGTAAACATTTTAGTATTTTTGGTAAAACTTACTAAAATACATCAAAGGATCTTTGTTCTACTAAAGCAAGAGTTTAGCCAACTCTTTTTGTAAGGAGCCAGATAATAAATATTTTAGGCTTTGTGAACCATAGGGTCTCTGTTGTTGTAGTCTACAATCTGTGATAGACAATAAGTGATTAGACATGGCAGTGTTGCAATAAAAATATTAACTTACAAAAACAGGCAGTGGGCTAGATTTGTCCCATGAGCACTAATTTGCTGACCCCTATGCTAAAACCAAGGAGCTAGTAATGCAGTGAATCTTCTTTTTAAGGTACATTGCACACATACCATTATCCTTCCTTTTGAAAGATAATGTATTTCAGTAAGCACCACTCCCTAGTTTTCAACAGTGACTTCATATTATATAATATACAAATATTCAATTTACCAAATGAGCTTATTTCTGCATTCATCCCTTCTTTTTCTGTGATTGAATTCAGTATTGTAATATGAGTGATTTCTCTGTGTATCTGACAAATACAAAATATCCTAGAGTTGGGTGATGTTTATCAAGGAAGAAATACTGCCCTTGCAACTTTCAGTCTTTCTGTGGTCTTTACTTATAAGCATGAGCAAAATGATAATCAGCTTACATGTTCAAGGGGTCTTGTAGTTCTATAATTTTGTGAGTTTATTGTTTAATACCTTGGTCTGGCATTTTTAGAAATGCTGTATGTATGTAACTTTTTAAAAAAATCTTTAAAAAGCATTAAATATGCTGCGTAATGATTATGCAAGGATTGAGAACTACAGCTACACAAGAAGAACATTAGATCATCCATGATCATGCCTCTTAGGTATGGTGTCCTTGAAAGAACTGTGTACACTCAGGGACTCAAATTTCCATTCCAATCACTCTTGAACTCACTCCTGTAATTTTCACTCCTACCAGTCTTCCAAAATGGTTTTTCTTATGCTTACCCCTGACTTTCACTTTAATAAACCTAGATGTAATTTCTTACACCTCCTCGTATTGAACCTGTCAGCAATATCTGTCCCAAGGGAAGACTCTTTCCTCCATAACACTTCCATAACTTGCCTTTCAGGATGTCACTCACTCAGCTGGATTTTCCTCCTGGTTCTTAGTCTGTCCATCTTAGCCTGTTTTGCATGCTTGTCCTCAGCTCCCACCTTCTACTCATTGAAGTGTCCCAGGGCTTAGTCCTGCACCTTCTTTCTCAAAACATTTACTTCCCTGTATATGCTTATGATTTCTACGTTTTTATGTCCAGGGGAGATCTCTCTCTTTAACTGCAGACTAATATACTCAACTGCCTATTTGACATCTCTCTTTGGTTAGCTATTGCATATCGCAAACTTATTGGGTCCAAAACAGAGCTACTGATGTTCTTCCTCATACCTGCCCCTTGGGTAGTCTTTCCTACTTGACTTAATGGCAGCTCTTCCAGTTTCTCTGCCAAAAACCTTGGTGTATTCTGGACACACATCCCTCTCTCTCTCTATGACACCTCATATCTAATCTATCAGAAAATCTTGTCATGTGTACCTTCAAAATATATCTAGAAGCCTTCACATCTTCTGTGTTCCTGCCACCACCTCCTGCTGTCTAGAAGAGTCTCATAGACTGCTTATTGGTGTTCTTGGTTTTTTTGGTTTTGTTCTGTTTTTAATCCTTTTCCCATCAATGCTTAACCCAGTGCACCTATTAAAATCTAAGTCAGGTTATGTCCCTCCTCTGCTCAAAACCTCCTAATTGCCTCCCATTTCAGTGAGAGTATGTGCCACAGCTATTCCTGATGCCTAAAAGGCAGTATGTGATGTGACCTGTTGTCCCCCTGACTTAATCTTCTGTTTTTTCTATCCCTATCACTCTGCTACAGTCACACTGAACCTCTCACTATTCCTTAAACACTCCAGGCACACGTCTGTACTTGGCAGTTCCCTGTGTCTGGAATGCTTTTCCCTCAGACAGCCTCCTGGCTTGCTCCTTCCATTCCTCCAGTTCTTACTTAAAGCAGGTTTCTCTGCAAGGCTATTTCTGGCCATCATATTTCCACCAGCCCCCCTCTCCAACACTTAAACATTTCATTTTCCTGCTTTAGTTTTCCTCCTCTAGCTTACTATATATTTTGCCTGTCCATTCTGGTTACTCTTATTGTGTGTTCACTTCACTCACATGTGTAGGATGTTTGTCTGTTCCCTGCCTTGTTACTCAGTGCCTAGGAAAGGGCCCAGCATGGAGCAAGTGGCTGCTTAGTACATACTTAGTAAATGAAGGAGTGGCATTTACCCTGGGTGTGTTGTTTTACAAATTAGACTAATTCTAATTTTTAAAAAAACTTTGACTTGGGTTCATTGTGACAATTTTACCTGACAATTATATGCATTTTTGTATTCTTTTGGGTCTTTCTGGTATGCTATATTCTCTATATTACCATTTTTCCATTTAGGGAGAAAAGCCCAATATTGTGATTACTCAGTACTTATTCTTTTACTGCTAATTGTGACGGTTTGAAATATGCTAAGATAGATCAAAGGAATTGTAAACTTTGTTTGCATTTTATAAAGAAGAATAAAATATAAGGAAGGTAAATTTTAGGGACTTAAAGAATTCTTTCCACAGGATGATGAGCTTTTAATATATGAAATGAAAAGACAAAGCGTGAATGCATTGCTCTCTCTAGTAAGAGAGCTTTGCTGCTCAGACACAGTGACTTCTGACAGTAGAGCTGCTGATCTTATATAGGGTTTAGGGAAGAGTGGCGTCAAGTATTGGCAGACTTCCAGAGGCATAGGTGGGTTGATGTCATCTGTAGCAGCCTGGTTATTTGAGTGAGACTGAGGTTGATTGATTGGCCCTCCCAGGCATGTTTATTGGAGTGAGTTTGTGTCTGCTTGGCTGTCTCTCAGAAGCAAGTGGCTGACATTGACTGGTTGATGAGTGAGCCCAGTGGTCACTGATGGATTGACTGGGTTTAAACTGGTTGTGGGTGGCTACTTTTTGCCATGGCTACAGATGAGTTATTTTCTATGTCTGAGGCAACTTTCACCAGATGTTTTCTGTTTAAAGTTGCCTTCCTTCAACTATGTTCAAAATGAAAACTATTTTTTATTCTGGAATTACAGACTTATTTTTAAAGTTTGGGTCAAGAGGAATTATTTAATAATTGCTTTCTCAGGATGATCTCCCATTTTAGCCTTATCCAGAATAATTATCTAGATAATTTTCTTTTAAAAATAATTGTTAGTTTTGTTTATGTTTTTGATATTTTTAGGGGCTCATGCCCCACCCCTAACATAATCTGCTGTGGGAAAGGAAACTGTGGTCTCTTTGTAAATTTATGTAGGTATATAATAGTGATATTCTTATGCAGGTGTTTACAGCATAAAAAAGTAATTGCAGTTTTCTCCTGGCATGCTATAGCAGGCTAAAAGTATACAAAAGTTACCAAATTATTTTATTTTCAAACAAAATCATAATTCATCAGAATATTATTATTTCTGAACTATATATATTGACAGGTATTTTAAAAGTAAGGTTTTTCCCCCAAAGTATTTTCCCAATTTCTTCTTAAATTCATGTCATATGAGCCTCATGCAATTTTATAAACTTCATTTAAATGAAACATTATCATATTTCATAGCAAAACCAAAAATATATCAAAAAGTACTAGTATTACTCTCATGTCCAAGAGTCATTGCTTGTAGGCAGTGAGCTCCAGGCTTTTAGTGTAGCACTCAAGTTTAGGGTAACATTCATCTCTCAGTATTTGCTTTCATGTATTTTACAGTTTTCCTTTCAAGTTCCTAGGGAACATCTAGATGCTACAGGCCTTATCTTGGTGCTCACATTCTGTTCTCTAAGTAGGATGGTTTTCTGCCACCTCTTGGCCTGGAGAGATCCTCTTCTGTTTTGTCTCTTCTGTGAATCCTTCCTTGTGCTCAGATAGAACTTTCCATAGATCAGCTCTTACATATCACCCTGTATCATAATTGTGTATTTACCTGGTTTCTGAAGCAGGGAATATGCATTTCCTTGTAGGTTTTTGGTGTTTCACAACTGTTTTTTGAATTAATAAATGAATGAATTGAAATGGGAATTGTCTTTTAATTCTGTCAGTAGAATTATTAGAAAAATATTGGCTTTTTATGAGTTTTTTAAAGTAGTGGTCCTGCATTGCATATAAAGGAAGTAAAGAAAAATGGAAATGAAAAACAGACCTCAAATGAATCTGCAATGACACCAGTGTTTGAGAAGTCCAATTTACTAACTGGTGGTCTGCTACCAGTGAGTGGTGACAGCAGTTTACGTAAAGTAGATCAGGATGAAGGAAGATAAAACATCTCAGTTCTTTATTTATTTGTGAAGACTTGTTAGCAGTGATTACTTTTTCTGGAAATAGAATAGTGTAGTCTGCCAAAGCTGGAGGAAACTCAACTGTATCAATGCTGTTGAACGATTGATTAATAAGGAGAAGTGACTTGGACAAGGAGCAGTTTCAGTAAATGGTAATCATGGAACCCTGACTGAAATGGATGAGTTTAGATGACTCTTGAGAGGACTTTTACTGGGAAAGGCAATGGAGAAATAGGTGATAACTGAAGAAGAAAGTGGGGTTCAAGGGAGTTTTCTTTCTTTTTTATTTTAAAATAGAAGCTTTTAGAGTATGTTTATATGCTGTTGGGAATGATCCAGTAGAGAAGGACATGTTTGTGAAATTTAAGTTTGTTTACATGTGTAAGCATTAGAAAGCTTGATGCATTATGTTTTAAAGATTTATAGCAAACTAATTGTCCTTAGAACTTCTATTCATGTATAGTTTTATGGTAAGAGGTTGTTCCCTCAGAACTGGATCAGAAATGGAATATTCTAATTTAGTTGAACATGCAAATGATGTCTTAAAAGTTAAACTATAGATTTTTAAAAATTATGTACTAATGAATATACAAACCCTCAGGCCATCCTGAATAGAGTTTAAACATTACTTGATGATTGTATATATTACAGTACCATTGCCAGTAGCATCATGAATAGCTGTGATTTGGCTGGCACTCTAAAATGTCAGGTATATCAACCTTATAATGATTTAATTGTGGGGAGAAGGGGAGGATTTTGTTTATGTACAATAGAAAAGCAAACCATTGACAATCTATCACAGATCATTACTTTTGGATGGTAAAGTTCTAAAGTACAAAACACATGTTTCCCTGGACCAACAGTGACATTGGCATGTATCATGTGCTCAACTAGTATTTGTTGAATACATGAATAAACAGTTGAATAGATGAATGAATACCTGTTGATGAATTTCTTTAGGAAAAATACATTTTTATTTTATTGAAAGTAGGTTTCCAAAATAGCTATGGTATAAATTCTTTTTGTTTATAAAAATATTTGCAAGATTCAGAAAGTATTGTGTATGGTTATAGCCAGAAATGAAATGATAAATGGATTCATTTGCTGTCATATCCCTTGAAAATAAATATTACTTTCGCAGTATGTGATGAAACACCTGGTTTGCCGCCAGAATTCTTGAGTTTGAATGCTGGGTGTGCTACTGACCAGCTGTGTGGAGTTGAGCAAGTTCTGTGTCCTGTCTGTGCCTAGTTTCTTCCTTTATAAATTACCTAATGTTTTAAGTCCCTCACATAATTGTTGTGAGGCTTAAAATGAATTTAAGACATGTTCGGTGCTTAGAATAATGTATGGTGACTGCATACTAAGTCCTGATAGAGCTCACTAATAACATCATTATAAAAGGGTTTCCCTCATAGAAGGGCAAAAGTTAACATTTTCCAAATAGGTTTGAGTGCCAGGAAAAGCTTGTTTGTATTGGAAAGAACAATGACAACAACAACAGCCAAAAGAACACCTGGTATATTTCTTTCTATCAAATAATGCAAGTAACACGTTTTTCCTTGTACATTGTCTGTCAGAAAGGTTGATCTAAATTTTATTCTTTGTTATGATATTATTGGTATATGTTCTTTGTCTCTTAATGTTGCTCTATTTATAGTTTAAGCCCCTTGTAGAAAATTATTGGGTTTTATATTAACCTGTAATAAAAAAATACTTGTAAACATTATGAATATGAGAAAGAAATTGAAAATGCAGATATTTTATGTAAAAAAATAGTTTAATATATACTTTGTATTTTACATATTTACTATTTGCCTGAAAGAAATTTTTCCCCCTAGGCCAGCAATGAAAATATCTAATAAAAAGAATAAGGTATTGAAAACTAAAAATATCAAAATTATGATTGTTAAAGATGCTTTATGAAAGGTAAAGTGAAAAAATAGAGACTTTTGTTGCAAAGACATTTACTTTGAAGAAATGATTAAAAAATGGTAGCTATTGATAAAGGTATCCTTTCAATGAAAATTAGTTTTTTGAGGAGTACCTGTATTTTTGCTTGTATACAAAGTTGTATAATTAGCACTCTGTACATTTATATATGCTCTAAATCAGCGGTCCCCAACCTTTTTGGCACCAAGGGCCCGTTTCACAGAAGAAAATTTTTCCACTGCTGGTGGTAGGGTAGGGGGCCAGACAGGTAGGGGAGTAGGGTGGGGGTGGGGGAGGCTCAGGTGGTGATTCCCACATGGTTTTTAACAGGCCACAGACCAGTACAGGGCCACAGCCTGTGGGTTTGGGACCACAGATCTAAATAATTTGGGGACATTTTGAAACAGTGTTACTTATGTTATAGGTCAAACACAAAATACATTCTATGGGTGACCTTGATGACTTAACTGGATCATCTGAAATAGCTCCAGGGGATAGTGAGTCACCTTTCTCTGATTATGAGCATTTTATGCTGCTCATTGAACAACTTGGAAAGGATTGTAAAGGTAGGATCATTGTATAAATATAAGGACTTTTCATGTATCCTGCGGTAACGTGGGGACACGTTGCTTAGCACTGCGTCATAGAGCACAAATGTGTTACAGTGATGTTCATGTCAGAAATATGCTTAATGTTAAAATAGAATGAGAACTATTGTATACTGTACACTCTTCAGCCAAAGGGCTGTGATTATTCCACTTTACTTTTCTGAGTGTTGATGGCACAGCCAGTCTTCTGGTTGACTCTGCTTCTCTCCTATGCCTTTACCCAAGGTCAGGTTACCATTATCTCCTACCTGGAATAATGCAATTACATTAGAACTGTTTTTCCTGCTACCCCACCTGCCATAACTATGGTCTGCTCTGCAGCCATAACTATATATTTTGAAAAATTGAGATCTTATCATGGTACTCCTTTGCTTAAAACCCAGCTACCACTTCTCATTGCTACAAGGTTAAAAGATCTAAATCCTCTAGTGTTATCCTGCATCATTTCATCATTTCATACCCTTTCTCTCTGGGTCTCACTGTCCTAGATGATTGTTCCTGCAATCAATAGCTTTAGTGAGATGTAATTGATATATGATAAACTGCACATAGATAAAATGTACAATTTGAGTTTTATTGTATGTATACACGTGAAGCCGTCACCATAATCAAGATAGTTAACATCCATCACCCACAAAAGCCTCCTCATGCCCCTTTAAGTTCTCTTATTAAGAAACTGCAAAATTGTTTTCCAAAGTTTCTGTCATTCTCCATTCCCATCAGCAGTATCTGACAGTTCCATTTGCTCTGTGTTGTCACAAACACTATGTATTGCCAATTTTTTATGTTTTATTTTCATCCATACTGATGGGTGTGTATTTTATATATCATTATGGTGTTAATGTGCATTAGTTACCCTGTGACTAATAATGTCAAACATCTTCCCACGTGCTTATTTGCCATCTGTGTATCTTCTTTGTGAACTGCCTTTTGAAATCTTTTGCCATTTAAAAAGTTGGTTTGTGCTTTTCTTATTTGTTGAGTTTTAGGAGTTCTTTATTATTTAGGATACTGTTGCTTTATTAGCTATGTTTTTTGCAAGGACTTTTTCCCAGTGTGTGGCTTGACATTTCATTCTCTTAATTGTCTTTTGAAGAGCAAAAGTTTTTAGTTTGGATGAAGTCCAACTTATCTGCTTATTCAATTTGGAGTTTTGATTTTTTTTGACTACTGTCTTCCTAAGGATAATAAATATTTTGGATTTGAGGCCAAGTGTCCTCTGCTGGAACTAATCAACTCTGCCATTAAAGCATGAAAACAGTCATAGAGAAAACATAAAGTAATGAACACAGCTGTGTTCCAATAAAGCTTTATTTACAAAAGCAAGAAGATGGCCCACAGGTTGGTTGTGATCATGGTTGTAAAAAAAAGACCATTTTACTTCCTTCTTCCAACCTAGATGCCCTATATTTCTTTCTCTTGCCCGACAGCCCCTGCTAGCAGGTTTTTTGTTTGTTTGTTTGTTTTATTGGTTTCATGATTGATGCTGAATCAGAGCAGTGAACAGAGACATTCCTGTGTTGTTCCTAATCTCCTGGGGAAAACATTCAGGTTTTTATTGTGACAAGAGTTAGCTGTATTTTTTTCATAGATGCTCTTTATCATTGCTGAAGAAGTTCCATTGTATTCTTAGTTTACTGAGAGTATTTTTTCTTTTTATTCAGGAATTAATGTTGAATTTTATCAAATGTCTCCATCTACTGAGATGATCATATGTTTCTTCTCTTTTAGTTTGTTAATGTGGTTAATAGCAGTGATTTTTTTTTCTCATTACAAAATTTTATTTTAAAATATTAAGGGGGGTACAAATGCTTCTGATACATGGCTTGAGTCTAAGCTATAATTGTGCCCATCCCCCAAATAGTATTCATTGTACCGGTTAGGTTGGTTTTAGTCCCTTCTCTCCTTCCTCCTCACCATTGATTGATTTCCAGTGTCTATTACTTCCCTCTGTGCACTTGTGTGCCCATGGGTTAGTTCCAATTTATTAAAGAGTACATGTATTTGTTTTTCCATTCTTGAGATATTTTGCTTAGGATAATGGTCTCCGGTTCCTTCCATATTGCTGCAAAAAATGTTAATTCATCCTTTCTTATGGCTGAGTAGTACTCCATGGTATTCATTACCACTCGTGAATTGATGGGCACTTGGATTGATTCCACATCTTTGCAATTATGAATTGTGCTGCAATAAACATTTGGCTACAGGTGTCTTTTTGATAAAATGACTTCTTTACTTTTTGGTAGATACCCAGTAGTGGGAATGCTGGATTGAATGGTAGGTCTACTTTTAGTTCTTTGAGAAATCTCCATACTGTTTTCCACAGGAGTTGTATAATACTAATTTGCAGTCCCACCAACAGTGTATAAGCATTCCTTTCTTTCTGCGTCCATGCCATTATCTGTTCTTTTTGGACTTTTTAATAAACACCATTCTAATGGGAGTAAGGTGATATCTCACTGTAGTTTAAATTTGCATTTCCCTGATGATTAGTGCTGATGAGCATTTTTTCATATGTTTGTTGGCCATTTGTCTATCATCTTTTGAAAATCTTCTGTTCATGTCTTTTGCCCACTTTCTAAAGGGGTTGTTTGTTTCTTTCTTGCTGATTTGTTTGAGTTCTTTGTGTATTCTGGTTAATAGCCCCTTTTCAGATGTGTAGATTGCTAATATTTTCTCCTACTCTGTAGGTTGTCTATTTGCTCTGTTGATTCTTTCCTTAGCTATGCAGAAGCTTTTTAATTTAATCAAATCTCATTTATTTACATTTGTTGCTTCTGTAATTGCTATTGGGGTCTTAGTCATAAATTCCTTGCCATAGACTGATGTCCAGAAGACTTTTTCCTACATTTTCTTCTAGAATTCTTATGGTTTCCTGCCTTACATTAAAGTATTTTATCGATCTTGAATTAATTTTTATGAGAGGTGAGAGAGTGGGATCTTGTTTCATTCTTTTGCATGTGGCCATCCAATTTTCCCAGCCCCATTTATTGAATAGGGTTTATTTCTTCTTCCCAGTGTGCATTGTTGTCTGCTTTGTCAAAGATCAGTTGGCTGTAGGTAGATGGTTTTATATCTGGGTTGTCTATTCTGTTCCATTGGTCTATGTCTCTATTTTTGTACCAATACCATGCCATTTTAGTTACTATAGCCTAATAGTATAGTTTGAAGTCTGGTAATGTGATGCCTCCAGTTTTTGTTTGTTTGTTTGTTTATTTGTTTACTTATTGCTTAGGATTTCTTTGGCTGTTTGGGGTCTTTTCTGGTTCCGAAGAAGGTGTAGAATTATTTTTTCTAGATCTTTGAAATACGCTGTTGGTATTTTATGGAGGATGCATTGAATCTGTAAATCACTTGGACTAGTATGGACACTTTAACAATGTTGATTCTACTGATCCATGAGCAGCTTGTGTTTCTCCATTTGTTGGTGTAATCTGCAATTGCTTTCCTCAGTGTTTCATAGCTCTCCTTGTAGAGATCTTTCACCTCATTGGTTGAGTATATTCTTAGGTATTTTATTTTCTTATTTTTTTGTACCTATTGGGAATTGTATTGTGTCTTTGATTTGACTCTTAGCTTGACTGTTATTTGGTATATAGAAATGCTACTGATTTGCATACATTGCTGAGACTTTGCTGAATTTATCACTTCCAGGAATCTCTTGGTGGAGTCTTTAGGGTTTTCCAGATACAAGATCATTTCATAAGTGAAAAGTGATAGTTTGACTTCCTCTTTTCCATTTTGGATACACTTTATTTCCTTCTCTTGCCTGATTGTTCTGACTATAACTTCTAGCACTATGTTGACTAGAAGTGGTGAAAGTGGGCATCCTTGTCTTGTTCCAGTTATTATTGGGAATACTTTCAACTTTTCTCCATTCAGTATGATGTTGGATATGGGTTTGTCATATATGGCTTTTATAATTTTGAGATATGTTTCTTCTATGCCTAGTTTTTTGAGGGTTTTTATCATGAAAGGGTGCTTAGGTTTTGTCAAATAATTTTTCTGCACCTATTGAGATGATTGTATGGTCTTTGTTTTTGCTTCTGTTTATGTGGTGAATCACATTTATTGATTTACATATGTTGAATCATCCTTGCATCCCTGGGGTGAAGCCCACTTGGTCGTGGTAGATTATTCTTTTGATGTGTTGTTGAATTCTGTTCACTAGTATTTTATTGAGGATTTTTGCATCTATATCCATAAGGGATATTGGTCTGTACTTTTCTTTTCCATTGTGTCCTGTCTTGGCTTTGATATCAAGGTGATACTGGCTTCATAGAATTAGTTGCAGAGGATTCCCTCCTTCTCAATGTTGTGGAATAATTTCTGCAATATGGGTACAGGTTCTTTTTTGCAGGTCTCATAGAATTCAGCTGTGTATGCATGTGGTCTGGGGCTTTTTTGTTATTGTTGCAAGACCTTTTATTACAATTTCAGTCTCACTTCTCATTATTGGTCTGTTCAGGAATTCTGTTTCTTCTTGATTGAGTCTTGGAAGGTTGTATGTTTCCAGGAAATTATCCATTCCTCTGTGTTTTCTAGTTTGTGTGTGTAAAGATTTTTGTAGTATTCATGGATAATGTTTTTTATTTCTGTGCTATCAGTTGTAATATCTGCTTTTTCATTTCTGATTAAGCTTAGTTCAGTCCATTCTCTTTTATTTCTACTTAAGCTTTCAAGAATTCTATCAATTTTGTTTATCTTTTCAAAGAACCACTTGTTTCACTGACCTTATGTATTATTTTTTTGTTTTCCATTTCATTTTTTTCTGCTCTTGACCTTTGTTATTTGTTTTATTCTGTTGGCTTTGGGTTTGATTTGCTCTTCTTTTTCTAGTCCTTGAGTAAGATATTAAGTTTATAATTTGTGATCTTTCTGACTTTGTGATATGGGCATTTAAGGCTATGAATTTTCCCTTTAGGTATGCTTTTCTTATTCCCATAGTTTTCAATAGCTTGTGTCCCCTTTGCCATTCAGTTCAAGGAATCTTTTGATTTCCATCTTAATTTCATTATTGACCCAATAATTGTTCATTAGCAGGTTGTTTAATTTCCATGACTTTGTGTATAATTTAGTGTTACTGTTGGAATTGATTTCTAGTTTTAATCTACTATGGTCTGAGAAGATGGTATGATTTTGGTTTTTGTAAATTTTTTGAGACATATTTTGTGGCCTAACATATGATCAATCTTGGAGAATGTCCCATGTGCCAATGAGAAGAATGTATATTCAGTAGTTTTGGGGTAAAACATTCTGTAAATATCTGTTACGTCCATTTGTTCTAAGGTCCCATTTAAGTCCGGTGTTTCCTTATTTATTTTGTGCTTTGATCTGATCCCCACCACACCTGTTTTCTGGTGCAATGACACCTTACAGACTCCAAGGAGGTCCACAGTCCATCCAGGTAGAGGTCTGTGGTTGTGGATGGAGCCCTTTCACAACTGGGCCATAGCACCTGTGAGGTGAGTGTGGCGCCCCAATGCTATATCCTCCTAATCTTCCCTGTGTGTACTTTGACCTTGTCAAATGCATTGCCTTGTTATCTATTTTTTCCCCCATGGAGTGTCCTGCATTGCTTCTCTGTGATTTCATGGTGTTCCTTCTGAGATGTGCTACCTGCAGGTAGGTACCTGCTTGCAGTTAACTCTTCTTTCCTTGAGAGGAGTGGGTTTTCAAGCTGTTTCTGGTCTGCCATCTTTGTTCCCTCCTGAGTTCTTCTTCTGATGGTGGCTTCAGGATAAATTCTTCCAGTGGCAGTGGCCTGACCCCACACATACACCCACCGGCAGCCACAGGGGAAACTTTCCATGGGTGGAGAGGTGTGTTTGCAACTTGCTTGGCACCAGCTTCCTTCCCTGCAGTTGTGGCTTGTCTGTGGACCAGCAGCACAAAGAGGTGGTGGGGTGATCATTTGGGGCTTAGGGCCAGGGCCGAGTCTCCCCTATGGATCACTTGGTGCTGCATCCACACCACCAGGCTCCAAGCCTCTTGGGGGTTGATTTCTAGGAAAATCTTGCTCCTTCTTGGTCTCCTCTGCAACTTCTTCCCATGTAATCTCTGGTAGGTTCTGGCACTTTTCCCCCAGAGTTACACCTGAAGGATTTTTTTTAAACTAAAACTTTTGCTTCTTTCTGAGATGATCTGATGACTGATGTATCTAGTCAGCCATCTTGCCTTAGGCCCCCTAACAGTGATTTTTGAACGTTAAACCAATGCTGTATTCCCAGGATTCACCCCATTTGTTCATGATGTATATCATGGGATTCGATTTACTGGACTTTTGTTGAGAATTTTTTTAAAGACATGATTATTTACAGCACTTGTGGAGAAGAAGGTACAGAGATTTCCTGTATCCCTGTACCCCCACACATGGATAGCCTTCTCTGTTATCAGCATCCCTCACCAGGATGAAACAGTTTTTAGTGATCAATGAACCTACATACATTGACAGATCATAATCACCCAAAGTCCATGTTTTTGTTTGGGTACACTTTTGGTAAATTCTGTGGGTTTTGACAAAGCTATAATGCCATGTATCCATCATTATAGTATCATAAAGAGTATTTCCACTGCCCTAATAATCCTCTGTGCTCTGCCTATTTATGCTTTCCTGCCCTTCCCAACCCCTGGCAACCACTGATCTTCTTAGTATACATAGTATATCCATAGTGTTGCCTTTTCCAGGATATCATATGGTTGGAATCACACAGTAAGTAGCCTTTTGAGGTTGGCTTCTTTCACTTGGTAATATGCATTTAAGGTTCCTCCACAGCTTTTCATGTCTTCATAGCTCGTTTCTTGTTAGCAGTCAGTAATACGCCATTGTATGGCTGTAGCACAGTTACAGTTATATTCACAGATTGGAGGATATCTTGGTTGATCCAAAAGTGTGTTGAACTTTTACAGACATGCTCATGAAGGAGCTTTCTTTTTTGTAATGTCAAGAATGTGGCCATTTTTTCCTTCAGTTTTTTTTTTTTTTCCTCTATCTTTGCTCCTCCCTCTGTGGAGTTTTATATATATTAGCTACTTAAAGTTTTCTCATAGTTCACTGATGTCTCAAATTTGTGAATCTTTTCCTTTGTGATGTCTAATATATGTTTAGTTCCATCCAGTGTCATTTACTTTTCTGACATCATAATTTACACATCTACAATTACAATTTAGTTTTGTAAAAAATATCTTCATGCTTCTGCTCATCTTCTTGAAGTTTATTTTGGTATATGGTTGAGTTACTTATAAACATCTTGATTCTTTCTGTTCTTGCCTTTATGATTTGGGCTAATACCTGACTCCTAAAGCAAGACTTTTATGATTATTAATTGTCCTGTAAAGTATGAGTTTTTGCAGCCTGGCTTATGGGAATGGACACTCTTCTTGGCCCTGTGTGAGCACCAGGAATGGTTTTCTCTATTAGTTTAGATTTTTTCCCCCCTTGATCTAAGATACTTCTGTAGCACCCATGCACTCACTGTTCATTGCTCTACTAAGTACCCAAAAGGGTATCTCTTCAGATTTCCAGGGTTCTTTCCCTGTGCTTCTCTTTATTCTGCAATGTTCTGTCCTGTGATCCCTGTCTGCCTTGGTTTTACCAGACTCTCAGCTTCATCACATCAACTCAGGGAGTATGGTAGACACTATTTCAGTTTTTGTTCTCTGAATCATGGCCTGGAAACTCTGTCAAGGCAGGGAGGTGGGGCATCCCCACGCTTACTTCATTTGTTCCCTGTCTTTTGTGGATCATGGTCTTTATTGCCTGAAGTCCAGTGTCTTGAAAATCATTGTTCAATGTACTTTGTCTGTTTTGTTTTTGGTTCTTTCAGGTAAGAAGGTAAATCAGCACCTGCTACTCCATCTTGGCTAGAAGCAGATTGCAGTAGAGCTTCAGCACATGCCATGGATTGGCTAGAATATTTTTCTTCCCTCTTTGTTAAGGTTCTTCTTTGTCATCCTTCATTTCTCAGTGTAGCCATCTCTTCCACAGGGAAATCTTCCCTGGGCCCAGTACAGACTAAATTCTCTTATGTGATCATAGAACTCTGTTTTCTTACAACATTTATCTGAATTTGTAGTTGTCACTTTTTTTGTCTTTGTTCTTCACTACATGTGAAGCATTAAACAAGGTTTTGTCTGTTTTATCTGCAGAGCTTAGTAGAATGCCTTCTACATTTTAGACATTCAATATATTAATTGGTTCAGTCTGTGAATGAGCAAATATTATTAATAAAATGTGTTGTAGTCTTTTATATCTAAAAAGTACTTACATGTTTTATTTCCATCTTGTTTTCTCCATAATTCAAATTCTGGTAGCCTTATGAAAGTGCAGGATGTATTTCTTTCAGGTGAAATACTACTAGAACTTACCCAAAATCACTGTGAAGAATTTACAGTAAAAATAGAAAAAGTGGAAAATAAAGTTGGTATACTGCAAAAGGAGCTATCAAAAACAGAAGAAATAAAATCACAGTTACAATATCAAAAAGTATGGGAACATGAACTCTGCACTGTGAAGTGTGACATTCTAGTTTTAAAGAGATATTTGTACTATGTACTTTATACTAAAGACATTTAGGAGAATTTGTGTAATTGCCAACTTATCTTCTGGGATTAAACAAGAGAAAGTTCTTTGGTATTGTAGAGTGTAAAATTTTTCAAAATAATGTAATAAGTTCTTACCTGTGAATATAATAAGTTTTACCTGTGAATACTTCTACTAATAATTAAATGCATATTCTTTTAAATCATAGTTTGAATGACTATATATCAGTCCACCATATGGAAATCTCATTATTTAAGAAATTATATTTTGTGTTTTAAAATTTTTTGTTTTATAATTAATGCTGCAAAGCACATCTTTGATATAAACCTTTTTCTATGTTTCTAATTATTTACTTTGAAGGATTCTTCAATATAGACCTGTTTGGTTAAAGTATAGGAATTTTTAAAAATAGGTCCTTGGTCAATATTTCTAAATTTAGTTCTCAAGAAAGTTTGCATTAATTTACAATTCAAGAAAGTATGAAATGGCCATTTTTCTCAACCCAGAATAATTTTTAAAACATGTGTACAGTTTTATTCTGAATATGCATGGAATAGAAAGTAAAATGGAAAGTGATTAATGATTAGTTTATTCGACATCTCTCTCTCCTGCCAGATAAAATCGGTTTAAATGTCTATATTGAAAACACATATTATCCTATAATGTTTAATTAAATATCAGATGCTGTCTTCTTCCAAAAGGGATTTTAAAATTGTTCATAAAATACATAATCATGAACAAGACAAATTGAAAGTGTTATCAAACAAAGAAACATAAAAGTGTGGGGTAGCAGAAATTAGACTTCTTAGGCTAGTCTTGGATTATAGTAATCTGTAGATGTAGGTTGTATGAAAGACTTTTGAAGGTGCTATATTGCACTGTAAATTATTGTTAGGGATTCCTGCAGTATTTCAGGAAGATGAAAATGTATTTCTAGTGAATGTATAAGCTTGTTTATAAACAGTAACTTTTTTAAATTAGTTAACTTAAAATGATCTGTCCTAACTGAGGAGTATTTATGACTATGTGAAAAAAGTAATTTTCAACTTGCACCTTTACTGAATAATTTCTGATATATTTTTCTATAATATTTACCAGAGTTTCTAGTAACAGAAACTTACCAGTTAGCAAAATGTATTTTCATCACTACCTTTCTTTCAAGTATAAGTCCTTTGGAAGAGATTGAAAGCAGAAATTAAAATCATGAGATCTAGAAGAAAAAATTAATTAACATAGTAATTTTATTAGGGTAAGAAGCTAACATGAAGAGGCAGATCATAAAATGAGCTTTTTATTTTCTAACAAATCAAATTTTAAGATAAGCATATTTAACTGCAGATTTACCCTAAAAGAAGAGAAGAAAAGAAATACCAATGTTTTATATGAACAAATTAGTGAAGAGTTAAGAAGAAAAAAAGAGGAATGTAAGAAGTTGAAGTGAAACAACAACTTGCACTGACTCTGAAAAAGTGAAATAAGGAATTCTGGACAGTAAGAACTTATTTGTGTAAGGTAAATTAATCTGTGCTAAACATTTCATATTCTTAACTTTATTTCATCAGTATCACTTATGATATCCCTTTGATTTAATACATATTATTTAGGTTTAAAACAATACAAAACTGTGTGTCATCTTAAGAAGGAACTGTGACATTTATAGCTAAAGTTTATTTATTATAAGTCTTAACATTTAATTGATGCTCAGTATATCTTTTCTGCATGAAGGAAAGGAAAGGAAGTTGAGTTCAATCACTAACATAAATTTGGGTATTTTTATGTTAAAATACAGGCTAAATAGCTTTGAAACTAGAATAAAACTAGTTTAATGTTCTGTGAAGACATTTTTTTCACAATACTCTATTGCCTGTATTTAAGAGCTGTTGTTCTTTGATGATTTTAGCTGTCATTTATCAATTAAAATTAGAGTAATTCTTGAGGAATAAAAGTCCTTGTGTTTCAATAGGTTACTTCCCTTTAACAGTTTTATTGAAGGTTATTCTTTTAATGACTGTTTTAGACTACTTTATCCCAATTCTTTTAGACCAAAAACTTAATGTATCTCTAGGTTGTAGAAAAACAAAATGGCACTCAGAGGCAGCTTTACAGAGACCAGAATGCCCAATTATTACAGGATGGGATTCTGACCACTCAGCATTGCAAACACAGGGAGACAGAAATGGCTCTAAATAAAAGGAATTCTGAGGTGTTTTCTTTAGTCAATTTCAAATATGTGTGTGTAGGTATTTGTATGTATATGTAGGTATTTGTATGTGTATTTTTTAAAAAACAAATATATGCTTCCTGGAAAGTATAGAAGATTTTCAAACTCTGTGTGTGTGTGTGTGTGTGTGTGTATGTATGTATATATACACACATGTTATAGAGGTGGTGGTGGCATATTTGGCCCATGGGATGAAATATTGTTCTTAATTCAACTCCATTTCTCTGCAATAGTCAAGTAGTGACAGTCACAATGCCCTCATCCAAAGGAGAGGCTTTTAATATTCTCAGTAGGAATGGATGAATTTTTTAGAATCTCAAAGCCCTTGCTACTAACAATAGCTGTTCTAGTTTTTGGAAGTGATTTCATCCCCCTTGATGTATTAATGAAGAGGTTAGTTTATTACTTCCACTGATAGGTATGGAGGAAACAGCTGGTTCAGAGACTGTATTTGTGATGTCATTCTCATCACTTTTGAGAAGAGTAACAGTTTCCTCCAAGCAGTATGTTATTTCAGTACAAAGAGCTTTTGAAAACAATAATATGCTCTAATACATACTTAGTAATAATTTCTTAACAAGTATTTTGTTCATGGTAAAATAATTCAGTGTATTTTCCTCTATTTCACATTTATTTGTGCTTCAGACACTATAAAGAGGAAACAAAAGTTTTTGTTATGGCAATTCATGATTTTCTGAGAAGAGTTCTATAAATTTTATCTTATTTACCATTGGTGTTTTGAAATAAAAGGTGTCTTTTGTATTTATATGTTTACACCACAGAAGTAACTGTGATTTGGTGGAGGAGCCCTAGAAGTAGAGTCAGAAGATCTGGGGGGAAGTCCTGCAGCCTGCTTACATTTTTAACCACTCCTTTTCAGAATTGCAATAACTAAACGAGTTCACTGATGTATGTAGAAGTGCTTACTAAAATGCCTAGATATATCATTTATCAATCAATGTAATTCTTATAACTGACTGTAAAAATGTTAGAAAAGTATACTATCTATAGAATATTCTCAGGAAAAAGGAACTTAAAGGACTTTGGGAAATTTCATCTGTCCAACATACGCAAGGCTAAGGCTCTTACTATGGGGTAGTGTACAATTTAGATATCAGAGTGTAAACCCAATTTTTAAATGTAGTCTAATTTATGAATCTTTCATTCTATGCCTTTGGGTTTGTTGTAATTCAGGGATAGACTTTTCCAATTCTGAGATTCTTAACAATTCTCTAATGGTTTATTTTTTACTTTCATGGATTCATTGCCTTCAAATGATTTTTTGATTCTTTGGGAATTTATGCTCTATGAGGTTGGAAGTTTTGATCCACCTTCTTTTCCAGTTGGGTATCTACTTATTGCAATCCTTGCATTGTGTAAATTGACAGGGTATCTTTTAATTTCAGAGGAACTCCTGATAGGTTCTTGTATTGAGAGCTACCTAAAAGTTTCCTTTGCTTTACTTAGATTTCTCATAGCGAAGAGAAAGAAAAAGATCTATTACGTAAAAATCGCATGTTGCAGGAAGAAATTGCCATGCTAAGAATGGAGATAGACACACTGAAATATCTGAACCAGGAAAATGAAAAAAAAAATCCTAAAGACATGGAAATTGCAAAAGAAATGAATAACTTTGAAATGAGTACAAAACTGCATGTGGACGCATTAACTAAAACAGTATCTCAGTACAGTGAACAGCTTCATGTTCTGACAGGTGAGAATACAATGTTAAGGTGTAAACTGGAGAATGAAGCACAAAACGAGGAAAAACTGAAAGCAGAAATTGAATCCTACTGTTCTAGACTGACTGCTGCTACACGTGATCTTGATGAAAGTAAGACATCAAAAAGACACTTAGAACTTGCTTTCCAGAAAGCAAGAGATGAGTGGTTTCACTTAGAGAACAAAATTAACTTTTATGTGTTGAATCTAAAAGAAAACAATGAGATTCTTTATCAAAAATTTTCTAACGCAGAAAGTAAGATTGATAACCTAGAAACTGAGCTCCATCACACAAGAGATATCCTTAGAGAAAAGAAGTTGATTTTAGAAGGTATACAAAGAGAACTAAGGCAAACAGAGTGTCAAATTAAGGAAATGGAGCAAAGGTATCAAAATGACCAAGGTGAAGTGAATTCATGCACTGACAAGCAGGAATCTCCAGAGGAGAGATTATGTCAATTACAAAGAGAAAATATGTTCCTTTGGCAACTGGATGCTGCCCACAACAAGGCTGACCAGAAAGACAAGATGGTAAATGATATCCAGGACCAATTTCAGGATATTATTAAAAAACCACAAGCTGGAAGTGAAAACCAAAATCTGCTGCTGGAAGGAAAACTTCAGGAGTTAATCAACGAATGTGGTCATTTAAAAGAAAGAATGTATCATTGTGAAAAAGAGAGTGCAGAAAGAGAAGTAAGTATCAAAAATGGTAAATGTTTTTCAAATCTCCTGAAAGAAAAATTTAAGGTAATGTTTGGTTGTGGCTAAGTGTTGAATCTGGTTGGATATAATAATATCTAGATGATAAAAGTGTTTGCTGTAGCAGCCTAGAAACATACCTTTTCCAGCAAATAACAGTTAGAGCTGAGAGATGCTTTTTTTGAGGAAAGACATTGTGTCACCTATGAAATTCTAAGAGGTTAAGTTACAAATTGTCAATATAGACTAATATTAATAATGCAGACTTACACTGCTGAAAATATAATTTTAATGTCTTTATATTGCCCCATTTTAAGAACATGATAAAGCAGACACATGGAAATGTTTGTACCTGAAGTGAGTACTATGAAATTAGATTCAATTAAGTGAGCTACTTTGACAGTTAAGTCCAGATTTCAGAGCTGGACTGAAATTTACTGTTGTATCTCATAGTACTTTTCCTTCAGTAGATTTTTACATATTTTTGTTGGTATAATTTTATTTCAATTCATGTCAGTTTAACTTATATCTGAGAATATTTAAATCTCAAATTATGTACTGTTATGACCTCTCAGTTCGTTAAAGGCAGTTTACTTTTTATTAAATCATTATGTGGGATAAATGTGGTGAATTTTAGCAAAACCATAATTGATTTAATCTTCCCCCCATAGTATGTATAATTTACTTTGAATAATTTTTTATGTAATTTGCTCATAAATTTCATTTCACGGCTCAATGCCTATTATTTAGATATAACTTTGTCTAGTACAAAGATAATTGTAGCTGTCTGTGATTTATGAGTTTGGCATTGAATCCCCATTTTCAGACTAATGAGAAGTGACAGGATTCACATATAGCAGGAATGGAGTGAGTAGGGGAGAGAGTTGTAGGAGCTGAGGTCAGGGAGTGGGGTGGAGGCCAGGTATCCTAGGGCCTTGAAGGCTATTGGAATTTTATATTTACTCTGACAGAGGAATCTATGGGAAGGATTTGAGTAGGTGATTGAATATGTGAAGACCACTGAGGTTGATTAAACTTCTGATAAGAAAGAGGGAAAACATTCCACAGTGTAGAATTAACCACCATCAGTCCATCCCACATACCCATTTCTTGTTGAAACTTCATTAGATCATTAAACATTGCAATTCTTCAGGGGATGAATGAATAGTGGGCTGATTCTGTTGATTATGTAACAGAATAACAATCTGGCACGAAGATGACACCTTCTGGGACCTTAACTGAATTCAGTCATAAACAGGAATGTGTGCCCATGAGGAAAAGAAGGTGAATCAAAGTATGTGGTGATATTTTTCAAAGTATTTGTGTTAGAGTTAAATATTCAACATAATTTAATAATAAGGTGATTTATAAAATCAGTAACAAACATATCTTATCAGGCAGTCGTGAGACATCTTCAACAAGAAAGAACTGGCCAATAAACTGAAAAAACAATCAAGGTCAGAGGCTTTCATAGAGGTTCCATCACATCATGTTAATTTAAAAGATGGGACATCTGATACAAAGGAGACAATAGATCAAATCAGAAGTCAAGTAAGTATGAAATGTAACATGCCAACTGTTCATCTATAACTGGTTAAGTAACATAAAGTGTTTTAGAATAGTGATTTCAGTGGACAGCTTTCATTTGTATTTTCATTAGAATTAACTTTATTACAGTTGTATATCCTTATAATGCACTTATTTTCTAAACTCTGTCATTCTGTTTTTTCTTATAATTACACATGTTTTTTCTTACAACACGTTTAGGAAAGTTGAGAATTGTGCATCATTTCTCACAGAACTTGACAGCCTTGTTGTTGTTTTTGTTGTTGTTCAACAGTGATTTTTAGTGATTTCACTATTGTCATAGTGAGGCAATCCAGATTAACCCAGAGGATAATGTTTAACGGATGTTCCAGAAAATATTTCTTATCTTCAATTATGAGAATGGATACAAAATCTGTGTATATTTATTTCATGGATTTGAGGATAACTTGTACAGAAAGGCCATTGTACTATTCTCTAAAATGCAAATGTTTAGCCTGATTTATGGACTATTTCAAAATGTAGGCATTTCCTTCACCTTCCTTTCATTTTAGATGATTATAAAAGCATAGAAGATAAAAAGAATGAAATTAGTTCTTTTGCAGCAACATGGATCAAACTGGAGGCTATGATCTTAGAAACAGAAACAGAAAGTCAAATACTACATGTTCTCACTTGTAAGTGGGACCTATATAATGTGTACACATAAGCATAGAGAGTGGAATAATAGACATTGTAGACTCAGAAGGGTGGGGAAGTAGGAGGGGCAAGGGGTGAAAAAATATTTAATGGGTACAATGCATACCATTCAGACAATACTTACACTAAAAGCCCAGACTTTACATCTATGCAATATATTGATGTAACAGAATTACACTTGTGTGCCCTAAATCTGTAAAAAGAAAAAACTTGTTAAAAAGCATAGAAATATTAATATCATGTATAGTATGCACATGCAAAATAGAGAATTAAGGTAATATTGAGATATAATTCACATACCATACAGTTCACCCATTTAAATAATACAATTTGCTGTGTCTAGTACATCCACAGAGTTGTGTAACCATCACCACAATCCATTTTAGAACATTTTCATCACCCTGAAAAGAAACTCCATCTCCCTTAGCCATCATCGCCCCCACCCACGTCCCTCCACCTTTTGCTTCCTAGGCAACCACTGTCTACTTTTCGTGTCTGTTAATTTGCTTGTTTTGGACATTTCATTTAAAAAGTCATGAAATACGTAATACTTTATGACTGGCTTCTTTCATAATGTTTGGGATCATGCATATTGTAGCACATATCAATACTTCATTTCTTTCTTGTTTAATATTCTGTTGTATGGCTGTACCAGTTACTCACTTATCAGCTGATGGACCTTTAGGTTGCTTCCACTTTTGGGCTGTTACAAATAATGCAGCTATAAGCATTCATTTCCAAGTTACTTTGTGGACGTATGTTGTAATTTCCTTGCTAATGGATTTTATCCTCAGAGTTCTTTGGGCTGGTGTCACCATCTCTCTGCCTTTAAACATGCCATACTTTCTGCCTTTTCAGTGTCCTTTCTTGAAAGCCTCATTTATTCAGACCTGACATACAATTTCCCCTTCCTTGTGAAGCTTTCTCTCATTGACTTTACACTTCAGCACTTCCTGTCTGTGCAGAACAATTTAGCCCTTAATTTCACATTGCTTGCATTTTTCCTCAGAGTCCCCTGGCCGCTCCCTAACTTGGATTCAGGGATTGGGAGGGTCAAAGTGCTCTCTTCTAGCGTGGATGGAATGATTCCCCAGTGGGAACGTGGACCTCAGAAAGAAATTCAATCACCCTCGCCTGTATCATGGATTCACTCCTGGTTTTCAGCCACTTCTGGCCATGGGATCTGCTTATTTTCCTTGTCCTTCCCAGAATTTGGAGTATCCTTTTGTTTTTCTATTGAAATCCTGTGTTCTCTCTTGGATAACATACTCAACATGTGATTGTCTGCATACTATTTTGGTTCTTCTATGTGGATAAGGTGTGCTGGTAATGCTTCTAGTCAGCCATCTTTTTTTTTTTTTTTTCAGAATATTATGGGGGTACAACATTTTGGCTATATATATTGCCCATGCACTGCCCATGTCAGAGCTACAATCATGGACATTCCCCAAACTGTGCTCCCTGCATCCATTCAGTGAGAGTTTTCCCATCCCCTCCACCCCCCTCCCACCTTCCCACCCCCTGATGAATATCATTTCCATGTGTGACGTAAGTGTTGATCAGTTAGTACCAATCTGATGGTGAGTACCAGTGGTGCTTGTTTTTCCATTCTTGTGACACTTCACTTTGAAGAATGGGCTCTAGCTTCAACCGGGATAATACCGGATGAATTAATTCACCATTGTTTTTTATGGCTGAGTAATACTCCATGGTATACATACACCACATTTTATTAATCTACTCGTGTATTGATGGGCACCTGGGTTGTTTCCACATCTTTGCAATTGTGAATTGTGCTGCTATAAACATTCACGTGCAGATGTCTTTATTATAGAATGTCTTTTTTTCCTTTGGGTAAATACCCAGTAGTGGGACTGCTGGATCAAATGGTAGTTCTACTTTTAATTCTTTGAGGTATCTCCATATTACTTTCCATAGAGGTTGTACTAATTTGCAGTCGCACCAGTCATCTTGAAAATAATTGGATCAGTATTTAATGTCTTGCTGCTGATTCGTATGTCATTGTGTAGACAATACCAGACATTTTATTTATCCATTCATCAGTTGATGGACTTTGGGGTTATTTCCATGTTTTGGCTAGTAGTAATGCTGCTAGGACCTTTCATGTACAATGTTTGTGTTTACATATCTTTGCATTTCTCTTGGTCCTGTATTCATGAGTCGAATTGCTAGGTCATAGGAAACTCTATGCTTAACATTTTGAAGAGCTACCAGTCCATTTTCCAAAGTGGCTGCACCGTTTTACATCCCCATCAGCATTGTATGAGGGCTCTAATTTCTTCTTATCCTCGCCAACAGTTATTTTCCATTTCTTTGCTCAAAAAAGTTTCCATCCTAGAGATGCGAAGTGATACCTCGTTGTGTTTTGAGTAGCATTTCCCTAATGAGTCATGACTTTAAGCATCTTTTGATGTGCTTATTTGTCAAGTGAATATCTTCTTGGGAGAAAAGTCTACTCCTTTGCCCATTTTTAAATTGGATTTTCTCTTTATATCTGAATTGTTAGTGTTCTTTGTATATCCCACACCCCTGGGTGTGGCATTCAAGTGTGCACTTATGGCCGTGGGCAGGGCAGGCAAAAGGCCTGTGCAGGAGCCATAGGCATTGGCCAGCTGTGAAGACCTGTCCTCAAGCCCCCTGATTGTGTGTGGAGCAGTAGCACTTTCCTCAAGTCCTTTATCAATATATGATCTTCTCATATTTTCTCCCACTCAGTGGCTTGCCTTTTCATTTTCATGGAAGTTTTAAATGTTGATGCAGTTGAGTGAATCTATTTTTTCTTGTGGTGTTCTGTCTTAGAAATCACTGCCAAATGCAGTCACAAGGATTGATGTCTTTGTGTTCTTCTAAGATGTTTATAGTTTTAGCTCTTCCACTTAGCTTATATATAGAGGCCAAATGAGAAAGAATCAGTGATGGAGTTAGTTTTCAGATGTGGAAATTGAAGGGAGTCCAATTTTATTCTTTTGCAGGTGGATATACAGTTTTCCCTGCACCAGTTATTGAAAAGACTATTCTTTTCCCATTTAAGTGGTTTGCTACCTTTGTTGAAAAATGTATTGGTCATAAAGATGAGGACTTCATTTTGAAATAACAATTCAAATTGTTGATCTACGTCTATCCATATGCCAGTACCCAGTCAAATTTTATAAGTACTCTTTTTCAATCGTGTTGTATATTACCAGTTGTCTTATGTAATAGTAAAAAGTCAATGTATTTGAATGTCTTTAACTTCATTTTTTGCTTTTTGAAGGAGCCTGTGGCCACCTTATGCCTTGCTGATTCCATGACATGAGGGGAAGGCAGGCTTAAAAAGACAGAGTTCATTCTTTTATTTTTTCTCCATTCAAACCTTTATTCTGTCACCCAGAGCCTTCCTCTTCACTCCCATTTCCGTAAGATCTTGATTACAGGCTCTGCTGACTCAGTCTGCTATTCACTGCTTTATGTTTTATCAACTCATTATAATTCATAGAATCATCTATATATGTTTACTATCCAGGAAAGAGAAGATTAGGTCTGAACTGTTAGCTTTTCTCATTGGAAATGAGGGTAATCATCTTTCTGGTCAAAGTATATCCTTTTTCGACCTGGTACCTGGTTCTTTGTACAACAGCGAGGCTGATCCTATCCTTAGCACACATATGCCAGAGGTGTAAGTGGGTGCCAGTGTTGTCAGTGGGGTAGCTGGGTGGGTTGATGCCTAGGCCTCCAGGCAGTGTGGGCCAGCAGCCATGATGGCAGTGGCAGGCTGGTTCTCAGGCTCCTGTGTGGCTCTTTTGGCACTAGTGGTGACAGTAGCCATGGTGGGCCAGTCCCTGCACCCCTGGGTGTGGCATTCAGGTGTGCACTTATGGCCGTGGGCAGGGCAGGCAAAAGGCCTGTGCAGGAGCCATAGGCATTGGCCAGCTGTGAAGACCTGTCCTCAAGCCCCCTGATTGTGTGTGGAGCAGTAGCACTTTCCTCAGGCTCCCAAAGGTGCACTGGCCTGGGAAGGGTGGTCTGATACTCAGGAACCTGGATTGGGTATGTGAGCACCTGTGCTGGCAGCAGCAAAAACAGGCAGGTTGGCCTTGTCTTCAGACTCTCATATGGCACACAGGGAATCTGGCCACATCAGGTTAGGTAGACTTGTTCTCAGTCTTCCCTGTGGTGTCCATGAGCAACCCAAACCCAAGGCCCCCTGAAGGTGTGCACAGGTGCACTTTGGCCCTGCCCTGGAGGGGGTGGGGTTACTGTCATAGGCAGTGACGACAGTCATGTGGCCCCCAGACTCAGGGGCCCATGCACCTAAGCTCCCTTTGTCCTTAGGAAGAATCCCTAGTGGGCCAGACCCCCTATCCCCAGAGATTTATAGTGCTATGTGAGCTAGAGCTTTGGGGACCTATCTGCATTGCTGGGTCCAGTTATTACACAATGCTATGACCCTCTAGGGGCACATGGGAGATATCAGCGGGTCTCCAGGGATGTGCACAGGCAGAGGCTATTGAGCCACAGGCTAGGATGGAGCCTGGTGGGGTTGGGCTCTTACAATGGCACCATCCTGTGGCAGCTTGTGTCTCAGGGCTGAGTGGGATGCAGGGTGAATTGTCTCTGGCACAGTGCAGTCATGTAGGCTCTAGGCAGCTCCAGTAGGTTCAGGGCCTATTAGGGCAGAGGGCTGTCCTGTGGCTATGATGACAGATGTCCTTGGGGGAATGTGCATCACTGGGGAGGGGAGTCTGTCCTGGCTCTGAGCTGATCCCGGCCAGGCTGCCTGCTTCCCTTCCTCTTCCTTCCTGGCCTGTGAGGGTCCCTGTCACTTTCCTGCTGAATTCCAGTGTTCTCTCTTAGAGGATTCCTTTAAGGGCTGGTCATCTACTTGTTGTTTCAGTCCCTCTTTGTGGAGGAGGCAAGTGCTAGGTGGCTTCATCAGCCATCTTATGATATCTCTTTCTATGGGATGAATATGAAAGAAGGTATGGAAATGTTTTTAAGCCAGCACAATCTAACCTCTGGCTGCATTCTTTTTACGTTTCTCCTACTTCAAAAACACACCACCTCCTACTCCCTACCCTCCACAAGTGTCACTGACTATGGCATCGCACTCAGGCTTGAAGCACAAGACCTACAGTTCCAGATGGCTGTACTCAATGTGTATCATTTTTGCATTATTGTAAAGTTACAAAATTGTAAATTGAGCCATTCTAAGTCAGGGACCATGAGCATTTGGTAAATTTACATGTGGAGAGGCTGCAAATGGGGAACAAATACTTAAACCCAGAAAGTCCTGCATCCTTGCTGTTTAATTTTCTTTAGCTTATCTCTTGTGTTGATTTTACTTTAGGTGCTGTGTAGCAGTAGCGCCCTTTCTTCCAGGCTTCAGTATCATTTCTTTACTGGCGTTGACAGCCTTCCTGTCATACTCTTCCAGGGCCTTCAGGCTTCCACTGACATTCTTCTGGAAGGCATTTAGGTTTTCATTCTTATTCTGGTCTAGGTCCTTCCAGCATCCACCTCCCTCCTGGCCCAAAGATATCCTATATGTTTCAATAGCTGTTGTTGTTGTTGTTTAATGTCAGCACCCTCTGTTTAGTATTAGTATCTGTACCAGTACTCTATTGCTGTATAACAAACCACCTCAAAATTCAGTGTTTCCAAACAACATTTATTTCATTCACAATCAGCATTGTTAGGCAGGACTCACTGAGGCCAGCTTATTTCTTCTCCACTTGGCAACAACTGGGGTGACTTGACCCTGGGGACTACAGTCACCTAAAAGTATGTTCATTTACACATCTGGCAGTTGGAGCTGGCTTATGGCTGGAATTGTAGCTGAGGCAGTTAGCTGAAACACCTGGATGATTCACCATGTGGCTTTTGCTTTCTCACAGTATGGTGTCTCCATTCAAAGGACAGGCCTATCTGCAGAAAGACAGTCAGGTAGAAGCTTTATTACATATTCTAACCTAACCTTACAAATCACACAGCAGTTCCACCATATTATATTCACTAGAAACCAGTTACTAAAGCCAGCTCATATTCAGGAGAAGGAACTTCATGGGAGTAATGTCAAGCAGTTTTGAGACTTTTTTTGGGGGGAGGAAGGGGTCTTCCAGTAAGGACTGGAAAACTTGCTAGACAAATACTAAAAGAGCTGTAACACTTGCAGACATGTTTTAAAGCCAGCACTTCACTAACCTTTTTAAAATCAAATGATCATTATATCTTAAGGAAAGTAATTTTTTCCAACTCAGTATCACTGAAGCTCCAGCAAGTATTTTTGCTGGTGGGGGTGGTTGTTTAGTATGCTTCCTTATTTTGTGTAAAGCACCAAGAGATTACAGGATAGTGCTATTGAATTAAGATATTTTTGTTCAAATGAAAAGTATGGATTTTGTTACTTTTATACTGGGAGATAATTGCATCACAACCACAAGAATCATCACTCCTGGAATGCAACTCAAATTAGCATAAGACATTTGCCATTCAGAAAAAGGCTTATGTCATTAGAATCCATATATCCTGGATTCATTAATTTGAGTCTTACTTTGAAAGTCATATTCTGAGTCATTTATTGACTCAGCCCTAAATAACTCAATAAGATGTCCCTGAGTCTTCTCTAGATATTCTGGGGAATGACCATGGGGGAAGGGGTATGAGGCTTTGTATTAACAGCCATTTTAAGGAGGGAAGAATTGAATCAATCATAGAAAATGATCACATGCAAATGTCATGTGGCAAAGATGAGATTAAAAGATACGTTTCTGTGACTCATGGTGGTTTTAACTCTGGTCTTGATTTTCTAAGTAATTCAAGTGTCTATATATTAGGGATCTAGTACAGTATAGGTAACATTTTCTTGCAAACAAATTTATTTCAAAATTAGTTATTAGTTTTGTGTCAGGCTATTGTCAGCCTACTTCATTACCAAACTATATAATTTTTTTCTTGCAGATTGGTGAACTTACAGATGCACTGCAAAATGAATCTTCAAAATGTCGACATCTAGATGAATGAATCAAGTTCTTCAATAGGAATTATTATCAATGAAAACAATTCAAAAAATGTGAAAAACTAGAGAAGAATAAAATGAAGTTGAAACAAGCAGTAGTATACCTGAAGAATCACAGGGAGAAGAATATGACAGACTGTGGTCAACTTGAACATATAAATGGGAGATTGAAGCAAGAGCCAGACAGATTATTGAAGAAAAATTAAAAGAATTCAATCTGTTTTTACAGGTTGGTTTGTTTACCTGTAATGCACTTTCACTCATTTCACTGCAGATTATGTTGTGTATATGGACATTGCATGTGTTTCCTGTATTTCCCTTATACCAATTGGATTAGTAGATTTCTAGAAGGAAGGTGGCATCTGTTTCTCCCTTTAAATTTTTCAGTTTCTTCATCATTATAACTAAATTGGTCTTTCAGAGTAATGATTATCCTTCTTAGAGAACCACCTGATTATTAAGGCCAGTAGGCATAAAACAAGATTATTATGAAAAGGAAAAACTTGTGATTTAGAACTTATCCAATACTCTTGAATTGTTTTTAAGTTACATTGCTCAGTTTTTAAAATTTTGAATTGATTCTATTACTCTTTGGATTATCAGAGTACATAGGGTACACTTAGGAATGATTGAATTTTTTAATAAATCAGATTATATAACCAGTTTAGTTGATATCGATTATTAACATTTTAACCTTGAGCTTCTTTTTTCACATATTTAAAATTGCTAATTCTTGCACTTCAGAGGCTGAGGTGGGAGGGTCACTTGAGGCCAGGGGTTTGAGCCCACCCTGGGCAACATAGTCCCCTCTCTCTATGAACAATAATAAAATTAGCTGGGCACGGTGGTATGTGCCTGTTGTGCCAGGTACTCAGGAGATGGAGGTAGAAGTATTGCTTGAGCCCAGGAGTTGGAGGCTGCCATGAACTATGATCTTGCCACTGTACTCCAGCCCAGGTGACAGAGGGAGATCATATTTCTAAAAAAAGTAATAAAAAATAAAATAAAATAAAATAAAATTGCTCTCTGAAGAACTGACTCAATTTTAAAAGAAACAAATATCCAATAATTGTCCAGGGCATATAATGACTAAAAGTGCATCATTTTAATTTGTTTCAGACACAAGTGGGAGCTAAAGAACACATACAGCAATTAAGAGAGGATCATGTGGCTTCAGTAAAATTCACTTGGAAGACAGAATTAACAAACTTGAATCTGAACTCTCCAGAATAAAAATGTCTCAAGACTTTAATAATGTTGAATTGGAAAAATGTAAGCTACTCTATCCAAGTAGAAGTAGAAGCTAAAAAGTTCGTATCATATAAACTGAACGTGAAAGTCAAAATATGAAATCATAGACAATAAATTAAGCTCATTAATTTGCCTTGAAAGTGTCATTTCTGTGGGACAGGTTCATGAGATTAGTGGGATATGAAAGCATCCTAGACCATATAATTTTAGAAATTGATGTACGTGAATGAACATATCATTAAAATGTTCACCCCAAACTTTCTATGTCTTTTCCCCTTTTGGTTTTATAGGACTCTTTTTCCCCCTTGATATTCTCATGTATTTAACCTGGTATATTAGTCTTTCACCTAAGTATTTTTGAAGCTCTATAATTTGGACAGTAATAATGTTCTAAAATTGCTTGTCACCATCCCCCAAAATAGAAATATTGATGAGTTTAACTATATTTTGGAATATGACCACTTAAACCAAAAGGGTCAAGTAATCCTCCCCCTCCTGCTACTCTTGGCACTTTCTAGCACTGGGCAAATTAACCTTCCTTGATGGTGACCTTTGGAATTATCAGTAGAGGGTGCCTTGAGACCAGCAATCTTTTATAGCTTTTCCACTCTACATACAGTCATGTGTGTGAAATGGGGAATATTAACATAGGGATGAAGGGAAGTATAATTCACCAGGTGGTTAAAAATAATACTTTGGTCAGCCTGAGGGTTGGTGTGTGGAAGACAAAGGGCAGGTCACCCCTCTGATGCCTTGGGAACAATGTTAGGAGCTCATTGCCTTTGGAGCTGCCTTAGTTCTTTTTGATCACCAACTCTGCTATCTCATTCTCCCCTTAGAGTTTGTTCTCTGAATTATTCCTCAGTGCCAAATGCTTGATTTATCCCAAATGATGAGTGAAATGTACAAGGGTGGTGAAAGCAAATGGTGAAAATGTCTTTGAGGGATATTTTTATTCAATCTCTAAATTGGTTTACTAAATACAAGTATTTCTAGTTTTTTTCTTTAGTTTTAGTCTTTTTATTGTATATATTGAAGGAGTACAACATGATGATTTGATATATTTATACCTGGCGAGATGGCTATTACAGTCAAACAAATTAACATATTCATCATCTCACTTCCCTTTAAATGCTAGTATTTCTAACGGCATCCTCAGGAATCTTGTAAGTAGAGATATTCCAGAGGGCAGCAAGTGTTACCTGTTAAGCCACACATCATCACTAGCCATTTCCCGCCCCATGTTTCTTTGTTTGTGTCACTTGTTTTTTCAAAATTCCCCTGGGAATATATGTACCTCTGTAGAACAATTTTAAAACTTTAACTGAGCTAAAGAACTGCAGAGTAGGCATGCTCTGACACACTGCCAGAGTTAAAACACTGTTTAGCAGGAAATTTCATTTACTTTGGTAACTTTTCAAAAATGCAATCATTTAGGAATCATTTAGGAAAAAATAAAATACTAAGCATTCATCTTTGGCAACCTTCACAGAGCTAATAAGAGGCTAGCAGAGCTCGGTACCAAACTTCCTGCAACCAAATAGCAACCAGATCTTCATTTACCATTTGTGCTGTGAGGCCAGTTGTAGAGTCACCTTGTGGTGGAATTCTTAATAATGGTTTAGGTCTCAACAGAGAATTGTTACCAAGGGAAATCTTAATGATTCCTACCTCATGCCCATGGATTTCAAATAATGGCATGAAGAACTACATGACCAAGGTTAGTTATGTCATCCTTTTTCCTTTGGGTTTCAGATTTCTGATAAAAATGTTCTTTTTAAATTTGGTGAAATACTGAGTTGTTTAATTGACTATATGTTAAATAAAGGTCATAATTACTTATGTTAATAAAGAGAGGAAAGAGAAATTTTACAATTTTTTTAAGTCCTTACAGCTTTTATTTTCAACAGATACCCATTTCTTAATGTTATTCAATAAGTGGAACTAAACTGACACGTCTTAAATTTCCTTATAACCTACATTTAAATTAGATTTTAGAAATTGAATATTTTGGCCTAATAATTTAAGGTATATTTAGAAATGCTTTGGCTTTCTTTCTAAATGATTTTAGCTTGGCTGTGGTTGATAACACTTGGATGTGGTTGATAACAACTTCTAGTACAACCCTGTGATTTGACTAATGTTAAGAATCCATTTCTGGGGATCTGAAAACGAATCCAACAGTGAAAAGCTGTGTCAATTGTAGAGTTAGTAAGGAAACAAAACTTGAACTATGCTTGACCCTGTTTTAAGATATTTGTATAATGTTTGAAGACGTTTTGTCTAGGGGGAAAATTGTATAAGTCAAGCAGAGTGGTGCATGCCTATAGTCCTAGCTACTCAGGAGACTTAGGCAGGAGGATCGCTTGAGCACAAGCGTTCAAAGCTACAGGATGCCATGATCATGCCTGTGAATAGCCACTGCACTCCACACGGGGCAACACAGCGAGGTCTTCTTTCAGAAAAAATTGCAAAAACCTTAAAATATGTGTTTGAACACAAATCTTTGAAAAATTAGCAGCTAGTTTTCATTGTGTATCATTGTTATTAAAATATTCCTTTCAGTCTGTGCACACTGGCATATAGTTTTGATGGTGTTTTTATAACCTCCTTAATGCAGAGAAAAGTTGCATAAGCCTGTATTAAAAGGGGACTCAACCTTGTTTGCTTACGTGAATTCTGTCCTAAGAAATCCTAGAAGGGCAAATCTCAGGCACGCTACAATCTCTCTGAGCCTGTGTTACCATTTATGTAAGATAAGGGACTTTGACTAAATCAGTGACTTTAATATGTTTTTAAAAGATTTTATGAGAAATAGAACTTGTCTTTTTTTTTTTTAAGAAAAATTGCATGCAACCGTGTTGTATGGGACAGATAGAAGTAGAGCTGTTTAGTTAAAGAAGGGCTGGGGGCTCTGCAGTTGTGACTTCCTTATCCCTTCATCCTGCAGTGTCTCCTGTGGAACCTTAGATTCCTGTGGGACTTGGTTTGAAAAGCACTGGTTATGAGGGAATCCTTCCAATTATTAAAAAATTGCAGGGACATTATTCACTTGGGTATAATTTTCTCACCTTCGTATATTTTTAAAAAATGGAATAGTACAAATGAAGCTGTGAATGTGCTCCCTTATTAATGTTGTACTTGTACCTACCTCCAGCACTGCAAACATAATCCCCAGCTGGACATAAAGAGAGAGAGGCCACAGAGAAAGGGGGAGGATTTTTATGAAAAATAGTTTTTGTGTTTTATTCCAGAAGAAGCTAATGTAGTTTTTGTTTTAGTATTATGCATAAGCTGGAGATTAACAGTTTATTAAGTTTTTTTATTTCCTCTGGCAACGTTCAGTTTCCCCTAAGCTGTTGCTCTACACACCTCAAAAGCCATGGATGGCAGCCTTGTCTAACTGAACAGGGCAGGGATGAAAGTCCCCAAGACATTTTTCTCTCCTTTTTCCTTCCTTTTCATTCCTTTTTCTGTGGCAGACAGTACATTGTCATTCAACTGAGGACAACAGGTTTGAGCTTCTATTAAGGTAACTATGAAGAAATGCGTGATTTCAGGGGAAAGTAAGAGTAAAATGAAAGGAACTTTTAAAATTTCTAATGTCCTTTAATATTTGCCACTTCTTACTTCTGTATGTAGATAAGTCCCCTCCCCAACCTCCCAACAGCCAGGACAAAAGCAGATCCATCACCATTCCAGACCCTTTCCTCAGCTTCTGGGACCCTTTCCTCAGCTTCTGGGTCCCCTCCCAGAACTGCTCCTGCCAGTGTTCCTGGTCTGTCCCTTTTCCCTGTGAGATTAATCTCTGACCTGAGAAGAGATCATTACATTAGTATTTTTTTAATTCAAGTTCTTCATGTAACAATGTGCACTTGACATAGTCTTTATGAATGGTCATATAAGATTCTTTTGGTAAAGGTTTCTCCCTTTATCTGGCGGTGTTATTAATTTTACAGGACCTGGCTAGTAATGCTTTTGTCACACTATTTGTTTTATGAGGCCTGTCTGTAATGTTATTGTCAGAGAAATGTTATGGAAAGTAGTCTCTCAAAATATTGGGAAATGTGTTTAGCCAAAAATTTGAAAAGGCACTGGATACCATATTATCATCCTCACCACAAAGAATTTATTATGGTCAGTGTACTATTTCAGACCCTGCTTTGAGTGTTCAGGGAGAGAATACCTTTATACAGAAGATTTCAGTATAAGAACCCTCTGGATGGGGACACTTGCAATATCGTTTGAAATATTCCTACACAAATGTAGATAATTAAGTAGATAAATATAACTATAATTAGTGGGACATATCCAAAAAATCAGTACTAATTTCTGAATAGAAATCACAGTTACAATTGAAGAGCTATATAATGTTTTCCCTGTTTATAAATCTAGAAAGCCAGGAATCAAAGAAACTAAGTTTGAAAACTGGTTCTAACTGATATTGATCCTTTTCTCAAATAAATTTTCTGAAATATTTGTGTCCATATAAATAAAGAAATGTTAATCTTAGTACAGGTAGCTTAATATTTTTAAGTGGAATCTTCACATGGCATTATGACAGTACCACCTTCTTTCATGTATGTATTTAAGAGTCTGTGCTGAAAAGTTAATAGTGTAGAGCATACTTTAAAATTTTAATTTTCTAAAAGTGAAAAGTGGAAAGTTCATTTTAAGAGAAAATCCATTAAACTGAAAAAATGGTTTAAACTTATAAAGAGCAGAGTGTTGCTAAGAATTACATATTCATTTCAAAATATGACTTGAATCATCCAACCTCTGTCCTAATAAGAGAAAACATCACCCTTCTGAAATGTAAAGTTCCAAATTTAAGTGCAGAGAACTTTAGTCTCCCTGAACGATTTGAGCAGGAATGCTGACACCATGCTATCACCCCTAAGTACTTTTGTGGGTATTCCTAAAAGTAAGGATGTTCTACATAACCGCAATACAATCTTGATAATCAGAATGCTAACATTAATACATGCAATAATTTGATCCTCAGATTCTAAGTTTTATTAATTGTCTACAATTTCCTTCATAACAATAGCATCATATTCAGATCCGTGGATCGCGTTTAGGTGTCCTGTCTCTGAGACTCTTCAGTTCAGTTTGGAACAGTTCCTCAGTCTTTCCTTGACCTCATTACTTTCAGTCTTTTGAAGAGTAAAGTCCAGTAATGTAGAATGTCCCTCCATTGGGATTTCTGAGGTTTCATTATGATTAGGTTTAGATCATGTGATTTTGGGTAAGAGTATCACATAAGTGATCCTGTAGGTTATCATTGCATCCTATCATGTGACCTACGTCTGATTTGTCCTATTCCTGGCGATGTTAGCATTGATGACTAACAGTGGTATGTGGTGGGCTTCTTGTAAGTAAAGTTAGTCTTTTACCTTGTAATTAATTAGGATTTTGTGGCATTGGTAATTTGACACCCTGTAAATATCTGTGTTCCTCATGAAACCCTCAATGTATTCATTTACTTGTGTCAATATGGATTCATGGTTGATTATATTTAGTGGCTTAAAGTTTAATATTTTTAAAATTTATTTTTATTTTTAGAAGTATTCTATTTTGAAAAATTGTAAGAATAGTACATAGAATTCTTGGTTGGATACCATTCCCCAAATATTAACATTTTACTACATTTGCTTTATCCTTCTTCCCCTTGTCCTTTCTTTCTACCTATATAAATATATAATATAGATTTTTTTGTACTCTTTGTAATTTGTAGACAAGATGCATCTTTATTTATAAGTACTTCAGTGTGTATTTCCTAAAAACAAGGAATTATCTTATGTAGGTGTAGTATAGTTATCAAAATCAGGAAATTTAAATTTGTTCAATATTCAAATCTAATCTACAGACTGTGAACTCAAAATAAATTCGTAAAGCCCCCTGCTAACTGAGCGGACCCCTCTTGGCCAAAGGGGACTCCAGAAAAACCTTAAAACTGAGTTTCCAGCCATCAGGGGGTGGGAGATGTAAAGCAAAATTCCACATACACAGGTTTTCTTCTCACTAATATTCATGGCTCCTCTTATACCTTGTTAAATATGTATATTTAGCCATCCTGCTCAGTACAAAATCCTGCTCCTCCCCACTCATTGGGTAACTTCTGTGCATCCTTTAGGTTTCAGCTGAGATATTCTTCTTCCTGTGCAGCTTCCCCTGTCTCACCAACACTGCGGTTGGCACTCTCCTCTGTATTGATCTCACAGCCCCTTGTGCTTACCCTGAATGTGGTACTTATCACTCATATAAAAATTACCTCCCTCCACTTAACTTCCTGATGGCCTTGCTGTGATTCTCCCAGGAATAGATCCCCAGCAGGCACTGACAGATCAGCCCCAACACACATGAGCCTTCCTATTCTAAACCTAGTTTAATTACAAGACAATTTCAATTTTATACACTGGACACAGTGAAAAGAACTGAGGAAATACATCCCAAGGAAAGAAAGAATCAGTTGGGAAAACATGGAGGCTGACTCTCGTGAGTTTCTTGTAACTCTTTAAAGAATAAAATACTTAGGACAGCCTTGAATTCATAAACTTTGTATGCTTTAGCTAATGGAGTTTATGTGATAACATTCCACTCCAAGTTGCTTTTTATTATGGAACAAATATTACACTAATACATTATTACTTTTATTAACAAAAATAAAACTGAATCAGTGCATTATTTGTGCCTTAGAATAAAGGTTGAGAACAAGATAGGTCAGAATTTTAAGTGACAGCTGCCTAGAGTGTGCCTGCTCTGGATCTAAAATTAATTTTAAGAGAGGTATGAAAGTGGGAGATGTCAGGTTTCAATCAACTCTTAGAAACTCCTTGAGCATCCAAGCCCTGTTTAGACTAGAATTCAGAAGCTCAAAGCTGGCCTAATACATAACCCTGGGGGTTTTTTTGTTTGGTTTGGTTTGGTTTTTGGTTTTTGTCTATATCAATTGGCCAGGGTCAATGATGTTCCTGGATCTCTGCAATCTGCCAAAAGGACTGCCATGTTTTTCCTACAGCCCTGCAATCTGTGACACTCACTTCAGGTTGTTGGAAAATGTGTCCGTTCTCTCACCACTTGCCACTGTAGAGAGGCTTTGCTAGTCTTACTGGACACCCTGGGAAATACTGAAAAGAGAAATATGAATGACAGTCACACCCTTTTAGGAAGAGAACTGTTTTTGTGGCAGGGCTGGAGGAGGCAAATGTTTGATGATCATAGAAACTGCACACACACACCAAACCATTTGATCTAGCTAAGTTGGACTGAGAAATTTTGTTGTTTGTTGGTTTTTGCTAATTGCTCTCTCACCAGTGAAGATGCCTGTCCTGGAATTAGCCATCTCTTCAGCAGGGACCCCAGCACTGTCCAGAGCTCTGTAAATGTATTCCAACAGCAATTTCTGCTGAGGGTTCAAACACTCAGCTTCTGAGTCACAATTCCAAACAATTTGTTGTAAAATTTATTCAACCTACAAAGAAAAAAATGTCATTAAATGGCCTCTGAGGAAGAAGTACTTAAATTTTTCCTCTGTAAATTATGGTTGCCAAGCTTTCATATTACACTGCTCCATCTATATAATCACAGTTTCTGTGACTTTTCATTTTGTTTAATACTAGATAATTTATGAACATAGTTCATAAACTAGGTGATTTCTTTTGGACCTGCTCCTGCTCTCTTCTGCCTCGCCAACAATACTGGGTACAGGTCAAGTGGAATTACTAGGTCAGGTATTAGATTCAAAGGACTTTCCATATATGTTAGCCTGTTTATATCAGTTTCCATCAAGTATGGAGCCAACTCATTTGCTTTCGAAGAAAGATAATAAAGACGGTAAAAACAGGAGTTGCAGATTGAGAAAGAAGGGAGCAAGGGCAAGTGATTATTTAGGTTTTAAGTGTGGGTGACCATAAAAAAATATAGGACAAATGAGGGCAAGGGAGGCTTCATAATATGTAAATTAGAGGACAATAAGGGACTGCTATAGGAGTGGGGAAAAGACTTGGGTGGATAAAGTAAAGGAATAGAGAGGATGTTAAGAAGAAATAAAAAGTTAAGGGGCCCTACTAGTAAATCACTGAGAAATTTGGTTAGCAGGGTTTGAAACAAAAATGACTAAATTATACATTTTTGGAAATGCCAGCAATGATCTTACCCTTAGATACAAGCAGCTCTTGCCCAGCTTTTGCCTGATTTGTGTTCATCTGCTTCACACCATTCTTCCAATAATAAACCATCCTGGTAAAATCTCTACTATGTAGTTTCTGCCTTCCATAAGCACTTGCCAGAAATTGTCAACTCTCTCTCCTATTATAAAATTGTAGTTCAAAAATTATTCACTCTGGTTATAAAATAAATACACAGAAATAAAAACTTTTCCTATATGCTGTCAATAATAAGTTAGAAATTATAATTGAGAAGTATATTATCATAATTTAAAAATGAAAAACCCAGGAATAAATGTATTGAGGAATGTGCAGTATTTATATGAAGAAAAAAATACCAAGGCAAAGGAGGAGCATAAAATAGGCCTTGAAGAAATATAGAAACACTTCCTTGCTAGACTCATTCAAGATACTGATTCTTACTTAGTAAGACCATTACAAACACTCACCCATTGAAGATTCTTTTTAACTTGACAAGGGGTTCTTAAATTCATCTGAAATAATGTAGAGGTGAACATCACCAAGAAAACATTTGACAAAGAAGACTAAGAGGTGGACTTACCAAATATTAAATATAGATATTTAAATATAGACTACAGATAAAAGAGGTTAAAACAGTACACTATTAACACAAGAAGGAGCAGATGATTCAATGGAATAGAATAGAAAATCCAAAAATGAGGTGGGAGGAGAATGCTACATATTCAATATGTGACTACCTACTTGGAAAGATGGTTTGTTTGAGACAAGTGGATAATAATTTTTTTTTAAAAAAAGGTAAAGTTCTTAAATGTTATACTGTGCACTAAAAGAGATCCTAGATTTAAAATTTAAATGGGGAAATTTAAAATACAAAATTTTTATTATTATTTTTATATATTAGGATAGGGTAGACCTGTGCAATCAGGGAGAAAAACAGAAACCAAATTATTTTTATATTTGATTACAAAAATTTTCAATGCACATAAAATGTCATAAAGAAATTAAAAGATAAATGACAAAATATATGGGAAAAATGTTACTTTGATGAATGTCCTCTGTATGAAAGAGCTCTCTAAAATTATTAAGTGAAAACACTCTACTAAGAAAATGACAGCACAAATAAGTAATTCATACATATACAAAAAAAGAAATACAAATGAAATATAAATAACTTCACTAGTAGTAAAGTGCAAATGGAAAAGTAAACTGAAAGAATGATGGCATATCTCTTTTTCATATAAGGATCACAAAGTTTTAAGTGATTAGAAGTGTTTTCAAAGAGTAGGAAAACAGGAATTTTCCTGAACTTGGTTAAATATGTACAAGATTGGGCGTAGGGAGGACTTGGCAATCAGGAGCCTTAAGAAATGCCTACTTTTGACCTAACACCAATACCTGAAACAATTTTATTTAATAAGGTAATTGCTCTAGTATGCAAAGAAAAATTTTCTTGACTGGTTCACAAATTTATTGGTAATATTGAAAAATTATCACAATAGGATTGATTGCATTGACATAGTCCAATACTATGCAGCAATGAAAACTATCCAGGGGTAAATTATTTTGATGTGGAAAAATGTTCATTGTGCATTAAGTAGAAAACAAACAAACAGGGAATCACACAATATTTATGACAGAATTTAATTTTGGCATACTAGTATGATGATACAAACAGATTTTTTTAAATCTAGGAGAATATAAGCCTGCATGTTAAAAATAGTATCCCTGTGTGGATTATGGTTTATTTTAATAATATTTTTTCCTTAACTGAATTTTCTAATTATTTTACATAAACTCATTTCATAAATAGATTTTGGGCCAGAGAACTGTTGGAAAACTAGGGTTACAGCAACTCATTAACTAACCACTTATCTCTTCTCTAAGATGAACTTTTATAAATTAAATCAAGCTTCCATCTATTGACCTCTTTCTAATGAGTAGAGATTCACTACTGCAAGTTCAGGAATTTAAAAGAGGCCTTTTAGAACAAGCATAAATATGTATGAAGGTAAGTGTCTGAGTTCATCATCCAAACCTCTTTTTGGAGACTATTTCTACCCTCTACTCCAATTATGCATTATTCATCCATTCATAATAATAGTGATAATACTTAAACAGGTAGTATGTATGGGACACTTGGTACATTCATGGCACTATACTAAACCGTTTGCATGGATTATATAATATAATCTTCATATGAAGTAGTTATAATGTTAGTTATTGGCGTCTTACAGGCAATGAAACTAAAAGTGATAGAGGTTATATATTTTGCAAGATGTTCCAGTGCTGGTAAGTAGTAGAGCTGGAATTCAAACACAAGAAGTTGGCTTCTGACTCCATGCTCTTAATTACCACAGGGTGATAACCAGATTCACTACCTCATTTTTAAGACTGTTTTCTATGTGTATGTCAAGAATGTGTATCCTTTTATTGTTGGGTCCTTGGCTGAACATATATCCATTAAAACAAAATTGTTAATGATATTTAAATTTTCTATATCTTTTTTTTCTGTTTAAAAAAATGTCCTTGAGTTATGAGTAATTGAGAGGAGTATGTTGGGAAATGCCTTATAAGAGTGAATTTGTCAATTTCTCTCCAAAACCCTACAAATTTTTTTTTATTCACTTTGAGTCTATTTTATGGGGTATATATAAATTTAGAATTGTTACCTGCCTAATAAATTGAACTGTTTGCAATCATTGTAGTTATCTGCATTTTCCTCAAAAATGCTTTCTTTCTTAAACTTTATTTTGTCTGAATTCAATACAGTTAATATTAGTATTTATTTTGGTTAATATTGGCCTTATTTCCTTATTTATTTTCCCTATTTTTACTTTTTTTCTTTTTTTTTTTTTTTTTCTTTTTGAGACACAGTCTCACTCTGTCGCCAAGGCTGGAGTACAGTGGCATCATTGTAGCCCACTGCAACCTCAAACTCCTGGGCTTAAATGATCTTTCTGCCTCAGCCTCCTGAGTAGCTGGGACTACAGGTGTGTGCCACGATGGCTGGCTAATTTTTCTATTTTTTTTTTTTTCAGTAGAGATGGTGTCTCATTCTTGCTCAGGCTGGTGTCAAACTCCTGAGCTCAAGCAATCCACCTACATCAGCCTCTATACTTACATGCTATTTTTGTCTAATATTTTATATGTTCCTTTCTTAGCCCCACAAATGAGGCATCATTGTGATTGTTTTTTACAGACAGTGTGCACTTAGATTTACTTACATAATTACCAGTTTCTTGGCTCACAATTCCTTTGCACATTCTACAGTTATTTCTGCATCTTTATCATCTTTCCTGAGATATGTCCTTTAGACATTACTTTAGTCTCTTGGTAATACGTGCCCTAGTTTTTGTTTATCTGAAATTGTCTTTATTTGATTTGCCTTCATAGAAGACAGATGTTCTGGAACAATTATAGGTTGAGAATTCTTTTCAGCATTTTGAAGATATTATTCCACTTTCTTTTGGCTTCTATATTTGCATTTAGAAAAGTGCTATCAGCACATTGTTATTGTTACTTTGTTGGTGATCACTCTTTCCTCTCTCACTAGTATTAGAATCTCTGTCCTTGGTATCTGCAATTTCATTACAATATGTCTAGATTTGGATTTCTTCTTCTTAATCTTGTTTTCTAATTGTTAGGCTTGTATCATTAGGTACTAGTTGTAAAAAGATGGGAGTGATTCTAAGAGACTTATGTTGAAGTTATGCTTCCTTAGCTAGGACATGCTTTCATCTAAAATTGTATGTAAAATTAGGGGAATTGTTTGACCCTTCAGCCAAAATGACTTCTCTAATACAATGGCAGAAATTTAGTAAGTTTTTGACAAACGGAATTTATTTCTGCACACAGTTTCTAAAGCAGAGCTTTACAAATATTTCAAGTATTATTATGAGAGTAAGAGTAAGAGCTTAGTTTCTCAGAGTATTTTGAATATTTCAAAGGGAAGACTGTCCCTTGGATACACACCTTTCAGAATTTGGGTTTTTTTTTTTCCAAAATCACTTACATACTTTCACTGAATGATGGTGTTTCATGAGGAGCGTAATCTGGCAGACTTTATTTCTGATTAGTGCCTCTTAGGACCTTGGTTATCCTACCCCGTGCTTTTCAGGTGCCCCCCTTAAAAATGGACACATAATAGTTGTCCTTATGGGTGTTCAATGCAAAGTGTTGTTAACAAGAACAACAACAACAACAAAACCCACTCAAACTCTGTAAAATAATTGAAAGAGGTTTATTCTGAGCCCATGTGTATGTCTATGGCCTAGGGAACCACACTCAAGAAGTCTTCAGCAAGTGGTCCTGAGGTGGTTGTTTGGTTTTATACATTTTAGGGAGAGATTAATTGTAGGTAAATCATAAATCAGTACATGGAAAGTATACTTTGGGTTAGCCTGAAAAGGTGGGATATCTCAAAGTGAGGGGGGGCTTAGAGGTTATATGTGGATTTAAAGACTCTTTGATTTGTAATTAGTTAAAGACACAAAGCTTTGTTTAAAGGCTTGGAATATTTTAAGTTAAGATAAGGAAGACTATTAATCAGAAACAAGCCACAATATAGCTGATAGCAAGTGATTTGTTAAGGAAATTGATGGACTTCAGGTGACTTAACCTTTGCCCTGCATGGCCTTAGGTCATGTTAATAATTTAATGTCTTATTGTCACAAAGAGTCTATTTTGCCAGTCTTATCTCTGTTTTAACATTAATGCTGGTCAATTGTGTTTGAACTCCAAAGGGAAGGGGTATAATGAGGGGTTTCTGACCTCCTTTCCTTTCATGGCCTGGAGCTCAGTTTCCAAGGTTTTCCTGGGGTCCCCTTGGCCAACAGGGGGTCTGTTCAGTTGGCAGGGTCTTAGGATTTTATTTTTGTTTACATTTCTACCCTTTGGGCCAAGATTTGCTAAAGTCAGCATCAATGGCTAAACTTTTTTTTTTTTTTTTTTTTTTTTTTTTTATTTATTTTTTTAATTTCAGAATATCATGGGGGTACAACATTTTGGCCATACACATTGCCCCTGTTCTGCCCGTGTCAGAGCCACAATCATGGTCATCTCCCAAACTGTGCTCCCCACATCCATTCAGTGAGAGTTTTTCCCATCCCTTCCACCCCCCTCCCGCCTGCCCGCCCCCTGATGAATGTTATTGCCCTGTGTGATGTAAGTGTTGATCAGTTAGTACCAATTTGATGGTGAGTACCAGTGGTGCTTGTTTTTCCAATCCTGTGACACTTCGCTTCGAAGAATGGGTTCTAGCTCCGACCAGGATAATACCAGATGTGTTAATTCACTATTGTTCCTTATTGCTGAGTAATACTCCATGGTATACATATACCACATTTTATTGATCCACTCGTGTGTTGATGGGCACCTGGGTTGTTTCCACAACTTTGCAATTGTGAATTGTGCTGCTATGAACATTCGAGAGCAGATGTCTTTATTATAAAATGTCTTTTTTTCTTTTGGATAAATACCCAGTAGTGGGATTGCTGGGTCAAATGGTAATTCTACTTTTAATTCTTTGAGATATCTCCATATTCTTTTCCATAGAGGTTGTACTAATTTGCAGTCCCACCAGCAGTGTATGAGTGTTCCTACCTGTCCACATCCCCGCCAACATTTGTTATTTGGGGATTTTTTGATATGAGCCTTTCTCACTGGAGTTAAGTGATATCTCATTGTGGTTTTGATTTGCATTTCCCTGATGATTAGAGAAGTTGAGCACTAAGAAAAAATCAAACAACCCTATTAAAAAATGGGCAAAGGACATGAACAAAAACTTTTCCAAAGAAGACAGAATGATGGCCAGCAAACAATGGCTAAACTTTTATTTTGTCCCATCATTGCCAGGGCAGTGGCTACCTTCCCTAGTTCTCAGTTCCATCCTGTCCCTCTGTGGGACCCCTATGGACAAGGGACTTAGAGCCAAAAGGCCTATGGCCAATTAAATGTTCTAGGCCAGATGGGAATTGAGGTGGTAAGGCACTCATCAACACTTTACAAAATTTTAAACAACATAAAAGCAAAAACCAAACAGAAAAAAGCAAGGTTACAAAATTAACTTGTCTATAAGCATAGAGCTACTGTAGTTTTGGTTTTAGTTGCAGACTTGTATCAATTTGCTATACAAAACATAGCATTTTGTTAAAACCATTTAAGTTAAGTAATTTAGAGCCTTTTGTTGTACAACATTGTTGTTTTTCTGTTTAGTAATTTGTCCTAAAGTGGCCAATAAATTGAGACAGAGTTTCACTCTATTGCCCTGGCTAGAGTGCAGTGGGGTCATGATAGCCCACTGCAACCTCAAACTTCTGGGCTCAAACAATCCTCCTGCCTCAGCCTCCTGAGTAGCTGGGACTACAGACACAAACCACCATGCCCAGCTAATTATTTCTATTTTTAGTAGAGACAGGGGTCTCACTCTTGTTCAGGCTGGTCTCAAACTCCTGGCCTCAAATAATCCTCCTGCCTCAGCCTCCCAGTGTACTAGGATTAGTGGCATGAGGCACGACATCTGGCTGCCAATAAATTCTTTATTATATCTCTATTTGCATCATAACTGGAAACAACTATATCCAGAAGTTTTTGCCACCAGGTATCTTGATATCCTCTCAGTAATTCTCCTTTAAGTCTGTGGGAAGCAGGCAATTCTTTATGGTTGGGATTGATGGAAAGGGGGCACATAATTTGGAGGGTCTAAACTAATTTCATCCTTTAAAATCAGCTTTTAAAATTTCACACACCCACCTGTTTTGCAACAGTCCCTGGGCCTAGAGGGAGAGTGTATAGTTTTGGTAGCAGGGAGTTGGCAGTAATGAGCAGATTGGGCCCAGTGGAACTGAATAGTTTTCAAATTTGGGGGATATCAGGTAAACTTTGCTCTTTACTTAATTTTGTCTTGACTGGAAAACAAAACAAAGAATCATTAGTAGTTTAAATAAAAGTCATAAAAAATGTTCAGTCCTTTTTATGACTTCCCTTAAAGAAGTAGCAAATTTTGGACTGTAGATGATTATAAATCACTTTTTGAGAAGAATCAAAGTAAAACAATAATTGTTGGTGGATGACAAAAGTCTCGGAACAACCATGGTTAAAACCACAATTGGCAAAGGAATTTGGTTATTTCTATGGTATACAACAATTTAACATAATAATCATAATTATTACTGATAAAATAAACCATGAGAATTTTAGGAATCTCATATAATTTTGGAGTACATATTAGCAACATATTTATACAAATATATCCCAAGGAAATTTAAATATCACTTCATATTTGGCAATGCTTCCTGTAATTTCACATAGCAAAGAAGCCTAATATACCTTTCTTGGACTTCCAGAGTTCAGAATATCAAAAAAGTTAGTTGGCATAATTGAAATTTTAATTTTGGAAAGTTTGTCAATTATCAAAGGTTTAACACACTTGCTTGAAATGGAATCAGAGATCACTGTAAAATAATAGTCATTCATTTAACCAAGAGTGATAGTCATCAAAAGACTTCAAAGGCAATACAGGAAGTTATATGGATGTGAAAATCTAAACCTTTTAAAAGTTTTGTTTTCCTGAGTAATCAAAAATCTAATAAAGACAACACAGGAATTATCTTGATAAAGCATAAATTCTTTGTTTCTTTTTGGCCAGTTATCCAAAAGGAAAAAAAAAAAAACACAAATTTTGGGTAAAGAGAAGATTTTCTTAAAGTATTAATTTGTTCTTAGTAAAATTGCAAGAAACTTTGGTTCTAATTCTATAACCTGTTTCTTTTAAAAACTTCTCAGACTTATATCACAGAAGTTCAACTGTTTCTGTATCTTTCTGCTTTCAGTTTTTATCCCCTTTAGGAGGACAGGGATGATAACTGTCTCCTTTAACTTTTCAATGGCTCCTGTAACTTTTATTTTTTTTCCCCTCTGGTTCTAAGTATTTTGTTATAGTCTGATATTAAAATGTTTTATTTTAAGGTTTAGAAAAGCAGTGTTTTCCTCCAGTTCAACTTAATTCTATACTCAGCTTTTTCAAAATATGTCTGAATTATATAATCTGGTCAGAAAATTCTCCTTGTGGCTAACAGTCATTTGTTCTCCTACTCAAAGTACTAGTTTTTCTTATTCACATTCCTGTATAATACACTGCAGACACATGACCCTGGACATACTCTTGCTGTGTCTGATTAAGTCAAGTGTCCTGTTTATCAAGTTTGACTTTCAAGTTGTGTAAATGAGCTCCCCATGGGAAAGAAACAATCACACTGCAGAAGGTTGGGTTTTTATTTGTACATAAATGAGTTTATTTAAGCCAAAGTGATTTGTTTCTGTAAGTCCTTTCCCAAAACAAAAAATGGTGGAGGGATTTCTCAACCCTCACTGATTTCCAGGAGGACAGGGCACTCAGGGAAGGTAAATGTTTAACAATTGCACATGGCGAA
>JAKFHU010001502.1:600000-819427 GCA_023783475.1 Daubentonia madagascariensis
CACTTCCTGAAAAATCCCTCCACTTCTCAGCAGCTGTGCAAATTTTATTTCCTCTAGGCCCAGTTTAGGTTCTGCCTCCTTCTGAGCCTTTCAGGCCACAGTGACTCTTGCTCTTTTTGAGGCTCATATCAATGGCTTCTATAATTTATTTAAACATGTATATTATTATTTCTTTAGCTAGACTGTGATATCTTTGAAAGCAAGGTGTATGTTTTAATTGTATTACTAAAAGCACTTGAGCTCCCAACATATACACAATTAATACATATTTTTTGATTCATGTGGGCGTCCCAACTTCCTTTTCTCCTTTATATCATATTTCCATCTTTCCAAGCAAGCAGAAAAAGTCCTATGGTCTATTTTAGGTAGTAGCAAATTATTGCGTTTTGTTTCTACTGGTTTTTACTCGTGGCAACCTGTTTCCTTATTGTGCATACACGTGCATGCTAAGTGTATGCGTGTGTTTGATTCCCAAATAACTTTCTGTTGTGAGAAATTTATCTATAGGTTTTTTTTGAGATCTCTGTTGAAGTTGCTTTCCTTTACAGAAGGTTTCCTTTTTGCTTCTTACAGGCAACTGAAAGCATCACTTTAAAACAAATTCTCTGGTTGAAGTTTTGGGGACTAGTGTTGCAAACATGTTTGAAGCCTGGTTTGTGGTTATGAATTCTCAACAGATGGTATTTTCTCTTGTTCCCATCATTTCCAAGATTAAAACCTATTATAAATTTGTTGTTCACTTTTCTGAGGGGGAGGATTTTTTGTTTGCTTGTTCGTTTTAATTTGTTTGTAGTTCACTGTCACTGTCAGGGTGTAGCTTTATTGTATTCCAGGTGTATGTGTGCTAGAGGGGTTTTTATGAATTACTCTCCAATTTAATGTTTTTTCATCAATCTAACTTGAGTGTGGGCTTCATGGCTGTCCTTATTCCTTCTGCTCTATACAAACGGCAGATCAGGTTATCCTGGATTGGCAGATACCCCTAGGGCTGGACCCAATTTCAAGCTTCTCTCCTGGAATTCTTGCTTTCACTTTATTTTGTTAAATCTCTGAGAATTTCCTTTAATTTCTACCAATATACTTAACAATATTTTTTCATGTTATATCTTAGATTCCTAAATTCTTTGAATTGGGATGGTTGTTCTTGATGCACACAGAGACCACTCATTTAAACTTCTAGATTCATTTTAGGATCAGTTTGTAAATTTCATGGAGGAATTCTGTAAGGACTTTGGATGGGAATTTCAACAAATTTACAGAAAATTCAGAAAGAATTCATATCTTTACAATATTCATTCTTCTCCTCCTTAAATATGACTGATTATTCCACTTACTACATCTTCATTATGTCCTTCAGTAATGTTTATATTTTTTCTCTGAAGCTCTTACATTGAGGTTGTGTAAACAGTTTTTTTTTTTCCTTTTCCCAGAGACAAGATCTTACTCTGTCACCCTAGCTGGCACACAGTGGCTTGATCATAACTCACTGCCACCTCAAACTCCTGGGCTTAAGTGACCCTCCCACCTCAGCCTCCCGAGTAGCTGTAAGTAGGTTTTTTTAACTTCCATTTTCTATTGGTCACTGCTGTATAGCTAACACTTATATAGTACTTACTAGTGCCAGGCATTATTTAAAATACTTTAGTAATCTTTTATCTGTTGAACTTGTTTATTAATTTAAATAATCTGTCATTTAGTTTCTCTTGAATTTTCAAAGAAGGCAATTATATCACCTATAGTTATTGATTCTTTACTTATTTTATTATTAATACCTGTGCTTTTAACATATTTTTTCATTTTTAAAAATTCCTTTGTCCATTTGGTGTCCATCTTTAATGAAATGGTTTTCTCTGTGTGGTTTGTCACTCTTGACTGCAAATTTATATTTGCATTTGAGAATTCCTCTCCCCCTGCCTCCAATGTTGGAGTGGAGATGGCTGGAATCTACTAGTACAGAATCTTCCAGCACAGGAATGAAGATTTTTCCATTCCTTTTGGGTGTTGCCAACCACCTGGAACACTGTATTGCTTCTGTGACCCAGTTATTCATGCTAACTTCTCCAGTCTAGAAGCAGATGCAGCACTGTTTATTGCTGACTCTGTGTGTGTGTGTGTGTGTGTGTGTGTGTATGTGTATGTGTGTATAAATGTTTGTGTTTGCATAGGAAGTGTGGAAACAGGGCCAACCTGCCTGACTGTTTCACATTCCATCCCTAAGCAGTCACCCTAATGATGATTGCCCTTGGCTCCCTACTCCTCTTTATGTTCACTAATTATGAGTTAGCAGAGTCTCAGGAACTAATCTCACCCATATCAGCCATCTTACCTGGTTTCTATCTTTGCACTAAGATTTCCTTCCTCAACTCAGTCCTATCAGATTTCTATCGTTTATATATATATGTACACACACATGTTTCTGGCTTTCAAATGATATCCCGTCTTTTTTTCCCTGCTTGGTTAAGAATTTATTCTTTATTTTAAAATTCATTTTCAAAGATTTGTTGTGAAATGAAGTTTGTTGCATTTGTCCATTCTGCTGTATTGATGAAATCTTTACTAATACCCACTTATTAATTTTTTTCCCTATTTCTAGCTATTTGATATTGGCTTAACTGCCAGTAAAACATATATTACTGATACCAGTAATGGAAGAATATTTGTGTTCATCAATCTCTGATCAACACATAGATCAGAGAAAAACTGAATTGAGTAGAAATGAATAATTATCATGGGATATTCTATATAAATTGACATCATTTTGCATTTCTCCAAAACTTTCATAAATTGTATCACCAAATTCTCTCCACGAGCCTGAGACAATTATTGTAATTTAAAGTCGAGAAAAATAGGTCTGAGAAGTTACTGACATTTAGACTTACTATGTAACAGAAAGACTCAATGCCCAGGATAGCATGCTATTAATAGCACAGAATACAATTGGGTCTGGGTTCAAATTTCACTGCAATTGCTAACTAGTTGTGTTACCACTGCACATTATTTAATTTCCCCATCTCTTAGTTTCTCATCTGCAAAATGTTATTAATTATAGTACTGCCCTCAAAATGTTGTAGTAAAGATTAAATTGAAAGAGTTTAGAACTGTTTCAATCACATAATATGCCCTCAATAAATAGTAGTTATTATTATTATTATTATTTTGAACTCATGTCCAGCATCTTTTATTACATTAAATCATTGTATGAAGGATATTTTATAGACAATGTAAATTTTAGCAGTCCTTTTGAATTTAGGGATAAACCTAGAAAAAAAATAGAACTCTCCAAAAGTGCAAATATACACAAACACACATACACACCTATATAAAAGTACTGTCCAACCATTTGCAATGGTAGCTCAAACTGGTGCTTCATGGGTTCCAGACAATACAAAATGTGTCAGGAAAATAGCGTTGAACAAGACAGATACTGCTGTCTCTCATGGAGAAGAGAGACAGAAGAAGAGAGAGATGTTAAAAAAATGGTTATACTAAGACAAAATCATTGTAATTATACAAAGGGCATTAAAACAAGAAATCATTTGGCAATGTACTGCTCAAAAGACGTAAGTTCAATCATGATGACTGGAATATCTCCTTGAAGGTAGGCCTGGAAAACACAGTAGCTGTTAAAAATGTGGTAGCAGAATGTTCGTGGCTCCTATTAAAGGAATTGAACACTTAGAACTTCTTTATTTTCATTTTTACAATTAAAGTGAGGGAAACAAAGAATCTAACAAATAGAGCAATTTATGTCTTTGAAGACATGTATCTATTTGAAGAGAAGGACAGGTCTTCTATGGTTGTCATTATTACAAGGTTCTGGGGGTTGGCAGATAGCTAAAACAGAACAAATATACATCCATAGTTTCATGGATTATAAATAGTTTGTTAGGAAAGCAAAAATAAAAATTTTCTGTGTATTGATCAGAGATTGCTGAATGTAAGAATTCTTTCCTTACTTGTGTCATTAATCTGTGTTTTACTGGAAGTTGAGCCAATAGGAATAGCTTTCAGTTTCTGATGGTTAACATTAAATGAAATTATCAAATATATACTGATTGCCTACCATGTGCTAAGCACTCTTCTAGGCATCTGGGGCATATTAGTAAGCGAAACAGATAAAGATCTCTGACCTCAAGGTACTTCAAATAAGTCAATAGAAAATACTACCTGTTCTCCACGCACCGTGGTTTTGTGGAGAGAGATGAGGGAGGAGCAGAACCCTACTTCTCATGATAGAACTGAAGGCAAACTAAAGTTAACTAAGCTGCAGTTAAGGAACGGGACAGCTGTGATGGTCCTCTTGCTTGTCCCAATGATGTTTGGTGACCTGAGGTATCTTCACAGTTTAGCCCTTAATAAGCAACTACACTTGTAAGTCTTACTTGCAGCAGGGTACATTGTTCAAGCAGAGTCACTCTCTCATGCATCGTGGGTCATCTCTATTTCTGGGCAGAATATTCAGGGCATGAGGAGAGGACGAGGGACCTTCCCAGAGTAATGTTAGTGGAGTAATGGCCCTTGAAGGATCCAGATTACAACGTATTGAGAAGTGAAGGATGGCTGGAGAAGTATTCTTAGAGGACGGAGTGAGATTTGGTGGCGGTAGGTGTCATTAAAACAATCATTCAGGATCCTGCCGCTCAGATTTTTGCCTCACAGTTCCTGTTTTAGGAGCTTATATGAAAAAACAGTGGACAAAAGAAAAGCACACTTCAGTGGAGTTGCATCTAACATAAACTGAAGAACCAAAGTCAGCACACAAGGTGAGACATCATACATGGACAGAATTACCCATGATAATCCTATAATTGCCCCAAATTCAAGTACTTGACGCCTGTTTTTGTTTTTACAACTATATATCAGTTTGTATAATCCTTTGTTAGTTAATTTTTTTTGTGCGTGCTCTTAGTTAATTCTTCAATTTCTTTCTCAAGAATATTGACAAATCCATCGCTGCTCACGTGTCTGGCCACATGAGCCATGAATTTCTTTTCCTTTTCCTTTTTCTTTCTGACTCTATCTCAAAAATCCTTTGAATCAACTGTGTATTATTTCCTTAGGTTTGCCAATATTTATTGACTCTTTTCAGCTCGATTGTACTTAGTATAAGTGACAATCAATGTAGTTTAAACAACATTTCAATAAGTGAAATGTGTGTATGGAAAACTTCCATTGTAACATTTGAAATTATCTGGGTAAACTCTGGCTAATGCAGGCCTATCTGATATAAACCAGATTGCAAATGCAAAGGCCTAAGTGAGGCCTCTGACTCCATCTCTTTCTCAAGAAGGCTGAATCATTCCCAAAGCATCCCCCCATCTGTGGAAAAATTGGCTTCCATGAAACCAGTCCCTGGTGCCAAAAAGCTTGGGCACTGCTGCTTCAGGAAGTAGATGAACAGGAGAGTATACTACACATGGATTTTGAAAGAGAAAATCTACCCCTAAAATCTGGTCTAGTTAATATGCTAATATTTTTGGTTCTGAAAACTCAGATTAACAAATCCTCCTCTCCTGAGAGGGAGCAGAAAGGGAGGTGGGCAGAGGGTTGGAAACATGGAACAAAGGACAAAATATATACAGAAAGGTAAGCATGCCTTTCAACCCTGGGTCCCCCATTGCAAATCCATTATCCTATAGTTAAAAAATGAACTCAAATTTTACAATAAGAACACCACGAAAAGAAAAATATCTCCTATTATTAATTTTTCGAAGTAAATTCTCATGCTTTATAAATTAAAATCTAAAAAAATCCTAAATTCCAAAGTTATCTGCTCTCCAGTGTCATCTTGTGCTCATCTTATTTAGGCTATTCAGATACCTAGATTCCACTTACCTTTTGTAGTTAATTTCAAACCACTTTTAACTTGAATAATTACAGGTCCTTGAGTCTCCAAAGTTGAAAAATATTCCCCTGCTTTCCACCCGCAGTCTCTTACATGTCCATTTTCCAAAGAATAAAAAGGATAATTGCACATAAAAGAATATTACTAAAATATCACTGTAGCTAAATTTTAAAAATTTATCTTGAACAATAACATTTAATGAGCAAAAGCAATGTTCCTTCATTACGATCGCCAGTCACAGAGGTAGGAAAATGAAAAAAGAAAAAAGGAAAAATATTGTTCTCAACTTAAATTATCAGTCAGTTTCTGCTAGTTGTTCATAGTCAACCAATTGTGAACTTAAACTCAACTGGAAGAAATATCTCCTTGGAGAAGTTAATGGTGAGCTTATGCCTCGTCTATATATACTCTCTCAGTGGAAATGTGAAATTCTCTGACTTCTTTAAATTTTATAGACATTGTATACAGTTTACTTAAGGACTTCTTCCCATTGGTTTATGAGAAATCTGAGTTTCTATTTTCTTTTTGAACCTCATCTTCCTGGCATCATAATACTAAATGCAGAATGAGTTCTTCCACAGTACTTTTTGAGCAGGACACCCTTATCTGTAAAAAGGTGGGTCCAAGCAAACTTAGCCTTCATTCAAAGTCTTCCGCTCCCTTTTCTGTGTGTCTTTATCCCCCACAGGAGCCCCCAAAACCTCTACCACTATATTAGTGTCTGTCACTATTACCTCCTGTAGTGAAAGTCTCCACTCCCAGCTTTATTGAGGTATAAATGGCAAATAAAAATTGTGTATATTTATGATATACAATGTGATGTTTTGAGAGATATATACACATTGTGAAACAATTACTACAATCAAGCTAATTAACATATCCATCACCTCTCATAGTTATCCTTTTGTGTGTATGTGTGCATGTGTGTATGTATAGTAAGAACATTTAAGACTACTCTCTTAGCAATTTTCAAGTATACAATACATTACTATTATATTAATTAATATAGTCACCATGCTGTAAAACAGATCTCCAGAACTTTTTTTTCCTGTCTAACTGAAACGTTAAACCCTTTTATCAACATCTGTCTCCCCATTCTCCCACCCCAACCCTAGACCCTGGCAACCACCATTCTATTCTCTGCTTCTATGAGGTCAATGTTTTTAGATTCCACATACAAGTGAGATCATGCAGTATTTGTCCTCTGTGTTTGGCTTATTCCGCTTAGCGTAATGTCCGAGGTTCATCCATATTGTCATATATGACAGGATTTTTTTCTTTTTTAAAGGCTGAATAATACTCCATTCCAATACAGACATGCATGCATGTGCACCCCCAAAGCCCCCCTATACATTTTCTTTATCTATTCATCTGTTGATGGACACAGCTTGATTCCATAAATAGCTATTGTGAATAATGCTGCATGAAAGTGTGGCTATCACTTCAAGATAATAATTTCATTTCCTTTGGATACGTACCCAGAAATGGGATTTGGGATCATATGGTAGTTCTATTTTTAGGTTTTTGAGAAATCTCTATACTGTTTTCCATAATGGCTGCCCTAATTTACATTCCCACCAACAGTGTATGAGAGTTTCCTTTTCTCCATGTCCTTATCAACATTTATCTCTTGTGTTTTTGATAAAACCCGTTGTAACAGGTGTGAGGTGATGTCTCATTGTGGTTTTAATTTGCATTTCCCTGATGGTTAGTGATGCTGAGCATTTTTAAATATACCTGTTGGCCATTAGTATGTCTTCTTTTGAGAAATGTGTGTTCAGGTCCTTTACCCATTTTTAAATTTGGTTATTTGTTTCCTTGATATTGAATTGTTTGAGTTCCTTACATATTTTGGATATTAACTCCTTATCAGATATATGGTTTGCAAATATTTTCTCCCATTCTGTAGGATGTATCTTCACTCTGTTGATTCTTTTGTTGTACAGAAGGTTTTTAGTTTGATGCAGTCTACTGTTGCTTTTGTTCCCTGTGCTTTGGGGTCATAGCTAAAAAATTATTGGTCAGATCATTGTCAAACTTTTTCATGTATTATCATCTAGTAGTTTTATAGTTTCAGGTCTTACATTTAAGTTTTTAATCCATTTGAGTTGTTTTTTGTATGTGGTGTGAGATAAGGGTCTAAATTCATTCTGCACATGGATATCCAGTTTTCTTAACACCGCTTATTGAAGAGACTGTCTTTTCCCTATTGTGTGTTATTGGCACCTTTGTTGAAGATCAATTGACCATAAATGCATGGATTTATTTTTGGTGTTTCTATTCTGTTCCATTGGTCTATATGTCTGTTTTTATGCTAGTACCATGCTGTTTCTATTACCATAGTTATGTAGTAAGTTTTGAAACTAGACAGTGTGATGCCTCCAGCTTTTTTCTTTTTATACAAGAGTATGTTGACCATTGAGGGTCTTTTGTGGTCCCATAGAAATTTTAGGATTTTGTATTTCTGCAAAAAATGCCATTGGAATTTAGATATGGATTGCATTGAATCTGCAGATCACTTTGTGTGTATGGACATTTTGATAATATTAGTTCTTCCAATCCATGAACACAGGATATCTTTTCATTTATTTGTGTCTTTTTCTATTTATTCCATCAATGTTTTATAGCTTTCAGTGTACAGATACTTCACCTCCTTGGTTAAGATTTCCCTTTTGATATCTTCTTTGATGCATTGGTTCAAGAGTGCGTTGTTTAATCTCCACATATTTGTGAGTTTTCCAATATTTTGACTGTCATTGATTTCTAATTTCATACCCTTGTCAGAAGATAACATACTTGATATGATTTCAGTCTTCTTAGATTTGTTAAGACTTGTTTTGTGGTCTAACGTGATCATACTGCAGAACATTGTGTGTGTGCTTAAAAAGAATGTTTATTCTACTGCTGTTGGATATAATGTTCTGAATATATCTGTTAGGTTCATTTGGTCTATAGTGCTGTTCAGATCTGCTGTTTCTCTATTGATTTTCTGTTTGTGTGATCTAACCACTGCTGAAAGTGGGATATTGAAATATCCCACACCTACTGTTATTGTATTGTTCCATCTCTCACTTCAGTTCTGTTAATATTTGCTTTACATATTTAGGTGCTCTGATCTTGAGTGTGTGTGTGTGTGTATATATATATATATATATAAAAATAAAAATTATTATAGCCTCTTGAAAAATCAACCCTTTTACATTATATAGTGATCTTCTTTGTCTCCAGTCACAGTTTTTGACTTAAAGTGTATCTTGCCTGATGTAAGCATAGCCATCTCTGCCCTCTTTTGGTTACCATTTGCATGGAATACCTTTTCCCATCCCTTCACTTTCAGCCTATGTGTATCCTTAAAGGTAAAGTGAGTCTCTTGTAGGCAGCATAGATTTGGATCTTCTAAAATCCATTCAGTCACTCTATGTCTTTTGATTGGATAATTTAATCCATTTACATTTAAAATAATTATTAACAGGTAAGGACTTACTGCTGACCTTTTGTTAATTGTTTTCTGAACTTTTTTTTGTTCCTTCCTTCCATTTTTAATCCCTTGTTGTCTTACTTTCTGATTTGATATTTTTGTAGTGGTATGTTTTAAATCCTTCCTCTTTATCTTTTGTGTATTTATTATAGATTTTCTTCTTTGTGGTTACCATGTAGCTTACATAAAATGTCTTGTAGTATAACAGACTATTTTAAGCTGATAACAACTTAACTTTGACCAAATATAAAAACTCTATACTTTGACTTCTCCTTCCCCCAGATTTTATGTTATTGATGTCACAATTTATGTCTTTTATATGTCATGTATCCATTAACAAATTATTACAGCTATAGTTATTTTTAATATTTTTGTATTTTTATTTTTATACTAGAGTTAAAGTTGATTTATGTACTACCATTATAGTATTAGAGTATTCTGAATTTTACTATGTTCTTACCTTTACAGTGAGTTTTATAGTTTCATATGTTTTTATGTGGATAATTAGAATTCTTTCTTTTCACCTTGAAAAACTTCCTTTAGTATTTCTTGTCAGGCAGATCTAGTGACAATGAACTACCACAGATTTTGTTTGGGAAAATATTTATTTCTCCTTCATATCTGAAGCATAGTCTTGGTGGGTGTGATATCATTGGTTGGTACGTTTTTTCTTTCAGCGCTTTGAATATGTCGTTTTGCTCTCTTCTGGACTGCAAGGTTTTGGTTGAGAAATCTGCTGAAAGTTTTCTGGGGGTTCCCTTGTATGTGATGAGTTGCTTTTCTCTTTCTGCTTTCAAAATTTTCTCCTTGTCTTTGACTTTAAAAAATTTGATTATAATATATCTCAGTGAAGATCTCTTTATATTTAATCTATTTGGGTTCTTTGGGTTTCATGAATCTAGATGTTCATTTCCCTCTTCAGATTTGGGAAGTTTATTGTCATTGTTTTCTTTAAATAAACTTTCTGCTTCTTCTCTTTCTCTGCTCATTCTGTTACTCCCATAATGCATACATTGGCTTTCTTGATGGTGTCCTATTAATTCTATAGGTTTTCTTCACTATTTTCTTTTATTTTGTTGTTGTTGTTTTTCCTCTGACTGGTTAATTTCAAATGACCTGTCTTCATGCTCAATGATTCTTTCTTCTTCTTGATCAAGTCTGTTGTTGAAGTCTGTATGGTATTTTTTAATTTGGTCATTGTGTTTTTCAGCTCCAGAATTCCAGAATTCCTATTTGGTTTTTCTTTATAGTTTCTAGTTGTTTTTTTTTTAATTTTCATTTTGTTCATGTATTGTTTTCCTGATTTTTGCTTAGCTGTGTATTTGTGTTCTGTTGTTCTCACTGAGCTTCCTTAAGATGATTATTTTTCAGGCAGTTCATAGATTTCCATTTCTGTAAAGTTTTTTTGTTTATTTTGTTCCGTTTGTAACCACAAAATCATGTTTTACTGAGTATTCATGATTCTTGTGGCCTTGCCTTAGTGTCTCTGCATTGAAGAAATAGATAATTTTTTCAGTATTTACAGACTGGCTTCATCAGGGGAAGCTCTTCACCAGTCAGCCCCTCCAGAGATTCTAGTTGGGTTTATGGCAGGATCTGTGGAGGGGCTGGCCTGCTGTCTGGATCAATAATTGGGCAAATCTGGCACCTGGGAACACAGGAGCCAGCCAGGCACTGTGATTCATTTGTCTGGATCTGCAGAAGTAGGCCTGGAGCCTGGGTCCATAGTGATGGGCATGGAGTTGTGTCCACAGGACCAGCCTGAAGCCTGGGTCCACAGAGGCCAGCTTGGAGGCCTGGGTCCTCAGTCTCAGGTCCACAGGGGCTGACCTGGAGCCTGGATCGGCAGCAGTGGTCCTGGAACCCGGGTTTGTGGAGGCCAGCCTGGTATCAATGTCTATTGGGGCAAGCCTGGACCCTGGGTCTGTTGGAGTAAGCCTGCAGTGTGGAGCCCCAGGGGCTGGCCTGGAGACTGGGGCCATGTGGGCTAGCTTTGATGCTGGGTTTCACTGGGAGAATATAGTGAAATTTTTTATGCCTATGAATCCTCTCTACTAGGGGAGGGTTCTCTCTTGTCTCCAAGGTTACCTCATCCGGAATATTACTCTTACCTTATTCTTTTAAGTAATTAATTAACTCATTTCTTTTACATTAAGGCACAACTTATATCTCTGTAGTGCATACATTTTAATTCTATAGCTTCATAAAATTTTACATATGAATATATTTGTGCAACTACCTCTAAGATAAAGAACACTTCTGTCAGCTTATTCTTGAATTGAGGTCTTGATGTTTTGGGAGCAAAGTCTATGCTCCCAAGTCCAGGTGAGGAACAATATATCCCTTTTTCTAAGCTCTCTCCTTCCCTCAAACATGCTTTTTTTTTTTTTTTTTTTTTTTTTAGCTTCTGATTTTTTCAGGCCACAAGTTAATTGTACTATTTCAAGGGAAGCAGAAATATCTCTGTAGTCCAGCTCCTATACTGAAGCAGTGGACTAAGCCTTCAGGGTTACCTATTATTGAATGTGTTATCTCATTTTTCTTATTGATTTGTAGAAATTCCTTCTAACTTTTGGATATAAGTCCTTCTCAAAAACTTGTGTTGCAAATATCTTCTTTATGGTTAGTTCTGTTGTTGTCCTGTCAATTGCTGCTTTTATGATTTCCTAGAAATCATTCATCATTTCAGAGGGCACCTCTCAATAATTTTTAGCTACCATTGGGAAAATTATTCCATTTTGCTTTGTAGGATCTTGCTTCCTCATTCTCTAGTCAATCAATCTTGATCTATCAAGTCTCTCTCTCTTTTTTAGCTCAGTTTTTAAAAGCCAGTAGGTACAGGTATATAGCTCCTCTTCTTTTTCATAGCTGTCTATCTTGCTTCTAAGTTCTCAAATTTTTTTCTGAAGGAAGTGTTCTCTTCTTGCTTTTACTCTGCAGCAAGCCCCAAATCTTAGTATCTTAAGAGAACAGGTTTGTTTCGTTTTGTTTTGTTTTGTCTTTTCCCCTTGTAGAAAGTCCATTGTGGGTCTGAATGACTCTCTACCTTCCATGCATTTGCAGTGATTCTGGCTGCTTTGATCTTACGGCTTTGTTAATGGAGCACAAAGGACTTCAGTTCACCTGGAGAATCACATAGGGCTTTTCCCTGCCTCAAAACAGAATAATACATGCCACTTCTGTTCATACTTATTGCCTAGAGCTAGTCAAAGGTTCTAGACAACTACAAAGGGGCTGGGAAGAACAGTTTCCTGGTTCCTAGGTAGAGAGCATGAAAAGGGATTTAGCGAACTGACATAATTATCTCTGCCACAGCAGAAATGCCTCTTTTGCATTTCTTACTTAATATAAGACCAGTTCTTCTTTTGCAAGATTTTGAGCAAACCTGATTCTTAAAGCCACGGTGCTCCAGATAAAAATCTTTTTAATTTTCTTGTTGCTGTTAGTTTTTAATTATTCTATTGAATAGCCAGTATTCACTCCAACACTAGGCTCTGTCTCCCTCAACATAAAGGGTCACTGTTATTAGGTCAGCTAAGCTGATTCAGCTGTCATAGTAAAAAAAAAACAAAACAAGAAAAAAAACCCCCAAATCTCTATGCTATCAAAATAAGCAAAGCCTTTAAGTAAAAATCATGCTCTATCCAAAATGTAATATATGAACACTGCATATAATTTTTTGAAATTAAACCTCATAATGACATCATGGAGAATTAATGATAGATAGAATTTGAGTGGTGTGCTATAATAGAGTTTATTCATTCTAGAATAAAAAAGAATGAAGAATTCTTTCTGGAAAATCCTGGGACAGTATAGAAAAACCACCCCCCCAAACTGAGGTAGAATTGAGAGATCAAAGAATAATTCAGACAAGTCCACTTTGGCGAGTTAGATGAGTTTATTAGAGGTTATTTACAAGGACTCTCACTGCTAGTCAAGGCGAGAATCCTCTGGGCACTACCTCCTGGTCAGCACAGGAATCCTCTGGGCACTCCCTCCTGATCAATATAGGAATTCTTTCGACATCTACTCCTGGTCAGGACAGGAACTCTTCGGGCACTTACTCTTGTGTTGTGGCAGAAGTTCTTCAGAGTGTAGGATCCACATCTGCCCATCCCTGGTGTTGTCTTAAATCCCTTCCCAGTGAGTGATGTAGAACTCTTCCTTGTATCATCATATGTTCCCATTGAAACTAAACAAGCATGCTCAGTATAATCATCATGCACTGGCATGCAACCCATGTTATGTTAATGATATTGAAATTCTCCACTAGGCAGAGATTTTAGTATTTAGAATTAGCTAAAGAATATTATAGGTCAGCGAAAGCAGTTCTAAAGCAGTCAGGACTAATTCACATTGGTTATCTCTGCCTCAAGAAAGGCCTGAAGCACATCTCTTGTGCCTAGTAACTCTTTTTTGGAATTTGCTTAATCTGTTTTGTAACAATTTTGTTGGGTTCTCCAAACTAGCACAGCCACAGTGTTTTTTTGTGTGTTGGGGAATCTGTGTTTTTCTCTCAAGAATCTATGTCTTTAGAGACATAGATTGTAAAGATATCATAATTATGTCTGAGTTATCAGGTAGGAGTATAACTATTTTAAAGCAGGAGAACAGATCACAAGATACTATTCCATTGTTCTTTCATATCTTTGATACTAAGTGTCTTCATTCAAAGAGAGACTATAACTTTCTAGGAATAGGAACCTTTAGATTAAGTATTTGTTAAAAAAAAACCTAGGAAGACATATTGGGAAGCTCAACATACTTAATTTAAATGGGTATTGGCCTCAATAAAGAAACTCTATTTCCTCTCAACATTCTAATGCTTTTAAGTAACAGATTTTGTTAATCAGCAAAAATAATTATAGTTCCTTTACTTTCTATTTTCCTGTAGGAGGAATATGGTGGTTGGGCCTTGAAGAAACTCTCAGAAGCTCTGTGTGGTATGAGTTTAAAGAGACGAAATGCAAGAACTTAAATATTTAACTCTTTTATGGAAGGACAGAAGCCTAACAGATCATCAGCAAAGACTCGGTCAAGTTTCAATAATATCATGCCCCTTTAGAATATTCCTCTTTCAATTGGGAATAACAAACAGCCTTTAGTGGTTGTTGGTGTTGCTCTTCCTGTTCCACCTAGTGGTATTAACTTTTGTACTTTAACCTTTCTTTGAATATCTAGCTCTCCTGCCAATCTCAACAACCTGGAGAAATCTGAATGAGGAGCCTTTTCTGAATCCTGTGATGGAAAGCTTTCATCATGAGGAGGCATTTTGTGTCATTGAGAATGAGGCTGTAGGTCACGAATAATCCATAGCAATAAAATCATAAGGATGATAATGTTGTGCCTTTATCTCCCTGTTCTTATGGGACCCTTAGGAGCAGGGAATAAGAAAACTAGTAGTAGAAGTTATCACAAGAATGGAAAAACAAGCACCACTGGTATTCACCATCAAATTGGTACTAACTGATCCATACTTATGGGCACACATGGAAATAATATTCATCAGGGGTCGGGCAGGTGGGAGGGGGGTGGAGGGGATGGGAAAACTCACACCTAACGGGTGCGGGGCGCACTGTCTGGGGGATGTTCACGATTGTAGCTCTGACTTGGGCAGTGCATAGGCAATGTATATAACCAAAGTGTTTGTACCCCCATAATATTCTGAAATTTAAAAATAATAAAAAAAAGAAGTTGGGGGAAACCATCAGTTCAGCTTGGCACTGTGTTTATCCAAAACCACCATCATGGGCCTTTAACTACGAGAACAGAGCTTAATTCCATATGGATTTTCATGAGTATTGGAATCTTCCATTTCAAATCTGAATCCTCAATGCTCCAGCTCCTGAAATGTTACTTGTTCAAGGGTCCACCTGGTGGTGCAAAGTTGAGGAAGAGCAACATGCTATTCATGGGTAATCAGATGTGGTGGTCTAAACTGACATCTACCATTTGTGTAGCTAGGGATCCAGCTACACAAATGGGACCCTTGTGGGACACAATTTAATGTTGAGGGGTGGGTAACATTTTGCCAGTTATTTCTGTAGACTTACCAATTCCCAAAGGGCTGTGATGGAGACTTACCATTTTAAAGTAGAAGATACAGAGCAAAGTTAATAAAGTTTTGTATTCAAGGAAGCATTTAGTTAGGTCAAAAGTCCTCCGAGGTCATCGATAGTCACATCTATTTCAAATTATTATAAATATATATGGCACATAGAATGAAAGCAATCTTGGGAGTTAAAACCCAAGTTTTACTTTTGCTTCTTCTCCCATAATGAATAATAAGTACTTGGGAAAGTCATTAAAACATTCTGGGCTTCACTTCACCTTCCTGAAGATTTGGGAAAAAAAAGATTCTCTGATTTTTTTGCTTCATCATTTTAAGATAAAGTTTAGATTTATAAAATTAGGTTAATAAAATTTAGATTTTTAAAGGAGAAAATGAAAGAGCCATATCTATTGAGAGATAATTTTAATTATACCATAGGTACCTTTTTCTATATATATTAGAAGCTATACTGTTTTGTAAAGACAACACAAACGGTAGATGTCAGTTTAGAAGACCACATTTGATTACTCATGAATAGCATGTTGCTTTTTCTCAACTTTGCACCACTAGAGGAAGCCTTTGAAGAAGTAACATTTCAGGAGCTGGAGCATTGAGGATTCAGATTTGAAATGGAAGATTCCAATACTCATGAAAATCCATATGGAATCAAGCTCTGTCCTCATAGTTAGAGGCCCTTGATGTTGGTTTTTGGATAAACACAGTGCCAAGTTGAGCTGATGGTTTTCCCCAACTTCTACTACTGGTTTTCTTATTCCCTTTATGCTGCTTTGAAGAATACAGCTTTTAAAATTTTCTAAACTGAAATTCTAGTAATCTTCCTATCCAAATTGTGTGAATCAGGCCAAAGAACCATAGTATAGTTACTTAGTATTTTCTTTCAGAAAAGTGAGGAGTGTTGTCTGAATTATCTCTCTGAAAAACTGTGAGGACTGAAGCAGAAAGAGGAGGAAATTCAATAAGTCACAGATGTTTTGGATGGTGTCCTATTATCATGGTCTGTTAACATATAAATTTGGGCAGCTAACCTTGCTAAGCTTCAGTTTTCTCACCTATTAAATGGGGAAAATTCCATCCAGCTTACATGGTTTTTACAAGGGCTAAATGAGTAGTAGTGCCTTGCTGTCTCAACATAGCAGTTGCTTAATAAATACCAGTTTTAGTTCCTTTTTCTCTCTTTCTAGCTTGTTTTATGTCCACTATTAATTAATTCAAATACTCATCATAACCAAAATCAGGGCTAAGATTCTGGGGGTTTTTAAATTCGACTGCCTGAGTATGGGTCTCACTGATCGTTAGTTGTGTGACCTTGAAGAGGTCCTAACGTTCTTACTTGCAAAGTGGGAATAATAATAGTAATATTTATGAAATTTTTTGTAAGGATTGAGTGTAGGGATAAAAATTAGCACAATTCTGCATATAAATTCTGCATATAAATGTCAATAAATGTACTATTTGGAATAATAAAGAAATTGAAAAGAGCAAAGTAGATATTTGGATAAAGCTGTAATATATTTGTAGAAATTCACCTAAGGACCATATTAATATAATAATACAGGACTTAACAGAAGACAGTGGTGGAACCCTGATATGAAATTAGTCCATGTTTATAATGACTGTTGCTCTGTTCCATGATAAGACTACTTTTGTGTTATTTCTAAAAATAGCACAATGGTCATTTGGTCACTGCTCCCTATAGCTACCCTGCCATCCCTGCTGTGTGCTGCTATGCCCCACCATAATCTCTCCGTCTCTTTCGTAATAGTATACTGCTCTTAACTCTCTCCTTGACACTGACTATTCTACTTGTCTTCTAATTTCTGCCCTTACCTTGTATAAAAGATAGAAATAAAAAGACAATTAGTCGCAACGTTTCCTCCTCTTGCAATAGCTCTGGTTCTTCTCTGCCAATGTCTCCCTCCTCCGCTCCAAACACACTGCCCCCACTACCTTGGATCCTGTCTCCGGTTTTAACCTTCTGCTTGGCTGTCTGACCAACTTGCTCCACACCCCCTTATGTACTATCACATGCTGTCACTATGTCTGTTTCATCCTGCGGTAAACACCCAAAAGAAGAAATGTATGCATTCTAAGGAATAGCCATATCATTAGTATCATCTTCATCATCACTAGTATTTATGGAACATTTATGATGTGCCAAGATAAACACTTTATATATGTAATCTTATTTAATTTTCATGAAAATGCTATGAGTTAATTATTACTTTTTTATAGATGAAGAGAATGCAGCTTAGAGAAGTTAACTTGTTTGCAAAAATTACACAGCTAGTAAATGATGAAGGCAGATTTTGAAACTACATCTGACTTCAGAACGTAAACAGTTAACACCTATATTCTATTACTTAGAACAAAGGGAAAGTTTTTCTTTTTTGGTTGTATTCTCTCAGTCAAGAATTTTTCTGATACCTATAAAATAGCATTTTTTGGGGGCTATTTTTCATTGAGAATTGATAAAGTTTTTACCTTTAGAAATTTTGTTCAGACACCCAGCATGTGACATAAGGATAAGTCTTTAGCGAGCATTTAGTTCAACTGTCTCAGGTTTAATACTGAATTTCAAAGAGGTAATAAATGGAAGAGCCAAGTCCTGAATTCATGGAAATTATTGTATTTGACTTTTCACGTTGTTGCAAGAAAGTCAACTTTTTCTGCTTACTCTCTAATTCCCTTCCATTGAAGGTAGTTGGTCTTAATTTCCCTTCCAAGGTGCTGTAAAAAATACCATCCCCCACCACACCCTCCTGGACCCTTTCCACAACTTTCAACATTTTTGCCAAGGGAACGCATAAGGTGTCATAAATCTTCACTTTTTATCAGTTTTCTATGAACTAAATTAAATCTTAAATTAGGTATCATACATTAACGTGAGTCTCTCCATTATAGACTCTCTCTGGTTCTCCTTAGTGATTTTTTTTTTTCTCTACTGACAAAACAGAAAGTTCTTCCTAGATCCTTCCCCAAAATAGTTTCTGTATCATCAAGCAATTACATTTGTGTTATCTTAATCTTTTGTAGTTTGTATTCTTATCACAGTTAAGGAAGACAGCAGAGGCCATATTATCATTTGACAATTTTAATAACATAGAACACAATGAAATCGGTGATAAATCATATAGAGGAAATGTTCCGGTTAAAGCAACCTCATCAGTTAAAAGACTTTGGAGGCCGTTCCTGTTAGCAGCAATGCTGTTATTGTTCTCTGTGAGCTATATGAGTGAGATCTCCAAATTTCTCCAGTAGAGAGGGGAGTAAAACTTTGATTTAAAGATGCTTTCCTTCTTTCTTTTAGCTACTTTGCTGGCCTTGAGCACAGCCGAGCAAGAGGTTTAAGCTCAAGGGAGTGGAAAATCTGATATGATGGCAGGTATGGTAAAGTTTTGATGAGTGTACATCTTAGCAACTAGATTGTCTTTTTTCAGTCATGTTTTTCTTTTCCTTTTTCCTAGAGCATAGAAAATAAGAGGTAACAAAATTAGATTAAAATATCAACCCCAATTCCAACATAGCAACTCACCAGAGATAATTTGTTAAAACGTAATTTCATTTCATGTTTGTCCTTTAAATGTATTGATTTCTCTATCAGTTATGTAGGATGTCAATTATTTTAATCAATAGTACAGACTAACAACCAATGCATATTAATATTTCTAAAATTTCTCTTACCCCTCCCAAGTCTCTTGCCCTATTACTTTAATCATGTAGTATTGAAATTTTAAGGAGATGTTTGGCTTATTTTGAATAGAATTTTTAATAGTTAATTGAATTAATCAATCAAAGGACAATTTCTATTAATACATTTTTCACTTTGGTCAATAAAAGTAAACTTTTAGAATCTTAAATAATTAAGCTGATCAAAGAGGTGTTTTTTTCTATAGAATTTTAGAGATAAGCCTTCTTTAATCCATTCAGTTTAAATTAAGTATGTATTTATTGAATATCTATTATGTAGAGGATACAAAAGAAATACGTGGTGTGGCTTATTGCCCTTAGGAAACAGACTATCTTCAAGGCTCATATATACTTAATAAGATAGTATGTAAAAGAAGTACTAAATTCAACATTTTACTGGTAGACTATATAATACAAACAAGTGATAATACATTGCATGGACTTGCAGGATTAATATGACGACTAAGGTGTTAGAATCAAATAGAAAGAGATTAAAAGGGGCCAGATTAAATGAGCAAAAATGAAGTATACTTGATCGATGGCTTTTTCATAGTTAGGTTTGTAGCTATTATATGTTGTGTTACTAGAATGAATATGAAAAAATTGGTGCTTGAGATAAGAATAACTTTTGTAAATGTATCATTTGAACTTCTCTATCCTTATGAAATTTCATTATTTTAAAAATTTGTGCCATTTTTTTCACATAGAAAAAATATACAACATGATTTAAAAGTTAATATACTTTATAAGTTAACTTCAGGTGTCATTACAAAGTTTTCAGCTAAATTTTAAAATCATGTATTTAGGTTTTATAACCCATTTTTTGATTCTTGTTACTTTACCTACTATTCCTTTTTGTAACTTGCATCGTATTTTTGGTCATATATTTTCTTTTAGTGTTGTATACTACTAAAAAGAAACTTAAGAAGCCACGTTAAGAACAAAATAAAAGGACCATGAAAATGCTTGGAACTGATATGTAGAAAAAGGATGATGTATAAAGCGGGTGGTATAGACGCTATACTTACAATCACCACAGTGTGGCACCCTAGCATCACGCATGACATCATAAAACTATTAATACATGTAGATGCACAATCAAAATATAATGAAAGCTAGCTCAAATTATAGTAGGTTCTGTTCTCCAGGGATGCTTGGTTGTATATATATTTGATTTTCCCTGATTCACATCTAGTTTTGCCCCTTCCCTAGGCAACTGCCCTTTGCCTCTAATCAGACCTTCCTTTAAAAAGAAAAACTAATTCTACCTAACCCTAAAGCTAGCTATCTATCAACTTACTATCTAACTTCTTGAAAAAATATCCTTCATTTGTAAGATCCACTCTGTAATTACGCTTCAACCAACAGCAGTCTGGTCTCCAATGCCGTCTCTTTATTAAAACTAGCATTCAAGGTTTTCAGAGAGCTCAATGAGTGTCAAGACAAGTTTGCATTTGGCACTGTTGCCCATCCTCCTCCTTTGGAAATGCTTTTCTATTATGCTTTGGTGGAATTACTCTCTTTTAAATTTGTTCTTATCTGTTAGGTTATTTCTATTTAGTATATTTAATTAGTTCTTCTTCCTCAGCCCCATCCTCATATGGTTGCATCCTCTAAAATTTTGCCACCAAAAGATCTGTCTTATGTACGGGAGCCCGGAGAATATTTTATCAATCTTTTACTTCAAGTAAAATGCCATCTAGCCAATACTGATTTCATAAGGGGATGGGCTTTGGGGAGTGAGTTCCATCCAAGGTTTAGGGTTTTAGTCCCTGATGCTGAGAACACACAATACAGATAGCAGAGAGCTTCCCCTGTGAATCCTTTCTCAGGCCGATCCTTCTATCTTTTTCAACTCATCCACTGCCCCCCTCTTGTCTTTTCTTGTGTTTGATCCTCATGAGTGGATAGTCTCTTTTTCTGCCCTTTTAGATTCTGCTGTTGGATAGAGGGAGTGGGGGCCTTGGAGCCTATGTGTGGAGGGGGGAAGGAATTATGAAGAAGAAAAGAACTCAAAGTGATGTACTGTGTTAGGTTGGCTTCTTTAGAAGCCAACCTTAAAATGGGAATGTTTTTCAAAAAATTTACTGGGAATTCTCCCAGAAGGGAGAGTTTGGGAAGCAGGGCAGGGTAAGGAATAAAGCTGAGCAAAAATGTGGTCTCACATGGAGACTAGCTTAATCTAACCCACAGAGAAAGGTCTGGAGCATCCACAGAGTTAGTGTCATTGGAGGCAAGGAGACCAGCCTTGTGTACCCTCATGTCAGAGGGTCACTGCTGAGGGCAGTTATCTGGAGAAGGCGAAATGTATACAGGCACATTCTGTACTATCTGCAACCACTCTGAAATCCAAAATTATTCCAAAAGTAAAAGTTTTTTTTTTAAACCCTTATTCTATTTCTTTAGACTCATAAGTGTGGGATTGGGACCATGATGAAGAAGAATCCATTCTGCCTTAGTATACATCCATGAAATAGTTGCTGAAATAATATTCCCTATTGAACAATGAAAAATCTATACCATAAAAGAATATTTATATCATGCATAACTTCTAGGCTATATATTCACTGGGAAGATATATGACATGTGGCTGTAGCGTGGTAAACAGAGAAGAGCCCCCCTGTGTTCCAATCACTTGCTGTAGTAATTGCCTGAGAGTGAAGAGGACATATCATCAAGTCACTTAGGATTTGCTAAAAGGGAGATGACTGGGCAATGAGAACGTACTTACTCTATATTTTATTCTCTATTCCCCCAGGTGTTTGGCAAGATCAGGAGGAGCAAGGGCAAGGGGAGATCCTGGTCATCTCTTTTTCTTCTGTAGTCTGTTGCCCTAAGTGGAATGTGAGATTTGCTGCATTTTCTGGTGAACGATATGAAATAGAGGACAGATGTTCATGATTGGAGGACTATCAGTTGAAAAATATGTTCAGCTATCTCTAATAGAATTCTTGACTAACCGTAGCTTAAACAAATAGCAGTTTCATTTTTTCATATAACAGGAAGTCTGGAGGTAGGCAGGCTCCTGTATTTTTGCTCCTCCGTCTTCATTTGGGGGGCCTGCCCCACTGATTGCAGGACACCGAGCAGCCCTTACTCACTCACTGAATACCGCAGGGTGCTCCAGTGCTGTGGCAGCTACATCAGCTGGCAAAGACTTCTGAAATGCTCTTGGTTGAGAACCACTGGGGACGTTGCTCCCCTGAACAAAATAAGAGTTCTATTAGCACAGAAAAAGGGGAAGAGAACTTGGGCTAGCAGTGCCTGCCAGACAGGATAATGAAGCAGAATATGAAGGGTTACAAAAAATGAGAAGTAAAAAATAAAAAAAAAGGTTATATTTATTGTCAGAGCAGAGAGGTACTTTCATTTGAAATGAGTTAATGCATACATTGTGAGATGGGCAAAAGTAATGTAATTCTGCCACCTGAAACTGCAACCACGGAACACACAACAAAGATGGAGTGAGGGACAGGCAGGTAGGAGACATCACTGTCACCTGGTAAACCAGCAACGGTTAAAGAGTAATTATACAAGTTAGTCAAGAAGATTGAACAAATTCATATTGAAAGAATATATCATGGCAGAATGTACTATGTAGAACATTTTATCATATTTTTTCCAGAATTAAACAGACTGATGAAAGAAAACCTTGTAATAGGTACAGCTCTTTCATAAAAAGGATTGTAAGCTGCTCCCAAACTTTAAATTCTCCAATTCTGTTACTCTCCTTTCAAAGGAAAATAAAGGTTATAGAAAAAAGGGAAAGAGAGTTTTAAGTTGAATTTAACACTTGGTTGATTCTATAATTCTACTATTTTTCCTTCTTTCTCCTTTAGAAAGTCAATTCAGACAACCAAGTAAGTTTCATTTGTTTAATTTCTATATTTTTTGTATTTTTACTCTTTAACGTCCATTGTTTTCTAAGGTATAATGACCGACAGGAATTACTATATTCATACGTTAAACTTTTTATAGTGTCAAAGTGCTATAGAATTATTATGAAAGTTTGTAATTCTTCCTGCAAGTCATTAATTATTGATAATATTTAATTGCATTTTAATAAAAAATTTATAACCTAATTGACCTCATATAAAGGAGGAACACTATTTCTGTTGGTCCTGGTAAACGTTTATCAGTGCTTCTTGAATGGCAGTAAGTGTGAATAGATAAGATGTGTAGTGTGCAAAAACTTCTGAAAACAACTGATTTATGTGGATTAACGTTTACATAGCCAGGGTTAAAGAATTAGAGGACTTTAGGATTGCAAGAAATTTTTACAGATCTCTATAGATTTAATTATTCTCTTTAGTACTAATCTTTGTCTAATATACTATAAATTTACTAATATGTCCTTATTATCTCTTTTGACCACTCTATGAAAGAGAAACTTTTTTTTTTCTGCTCACTACTGTGTCTACAGTGTTAACAACTCTGACATAGATAGCAGGCACTTAATAAATATTTGTCAGAAATTAAATAAGTGAGTAAAAGGATGAATTAAAGGTTATTTACATCTGTTGACCATCCACACAATTTAGATTTCCTATATCATATTTCAAGTAAGCTCATATTCGAACACTTCTGGTGACCAAAAAATGTATACATGTACAAAAATATTTTGTTAATCTGATATAGAACTCTCTGATATAGAACAAAATTCTATTAAAATAAACAAACATGAGTTGAAACATCTTTCCTTATTGTATAAGTACTTTCTTGCCCCCAATTTATTTCAAATGCATGTATTCCAAATACACTTATACCGTATAAAATATATATATATAAATATATATTCTGAACATATATTAATATCTTCCAAATATGTATTCTAACTATATCTATATTCCATATTTATCATATTCTCCTATACAACAAAGTATTACAGTAAGCAGGTTGGACCTGGTCTAATAGCCAGTTTATAATTACCTTAAAATAAAAATGCCTTAAAAATATACTTGGTAGTGTTTTATAGTGCTTTTAAGATGTTTTAAAGAGAGAAATCAACTAACTGAAGAGCATAATTAAGGAGATTATAGATATATATGGAAAAAAAATCAAATCCTTGTAGAAATACAGAGAAAGTAAAAAGTCTCACAATTCCTTTTTTCTTTCATAGATGAGGACAGACCAGGAATGTGTCCTGGATTTATACAATCTTTTGAGCAAAAGCAGCAGAGTCACCTTCAAGACTCAAGTCAAACCAAATTTAGGCCCCGTCCTGGCAAACAGGCCTCTAAGCAACAGTCTAAGGTTTCCACCTATTGTACTGAGGATCCTTGTACAAAAGATTGTGACTGTAAAGGTGTTATGAAGTGCTGTGGTAGCTTTAGGTGTGGCCTGAGGTGCACGCACCCCCTTATGGTTTAACCTGACATTTTCAATTCAATTCACAATCCAAGGCCTAAGCAAGCATTGGTAACATGACCCCTCATCATTTCTCTGACTCTCTTACCTTAAAATCCTTTCTGTATCTTTCATCTTATATTCTTCCAACCCAGCCTCATATTTTATATCCATTATAACTATAGTATCCTCTTTTCCTCTCTTGCTGTCTTCCTTTGAATTTCATTAATTTTTTTGCATGGATATGCTTTTGATGCCTTTCTTTTTTTCTTTTGTGTAACTTATATAGATATTTTCTTTGTGGTTACCATAGGGATTACATAAAATATCTTGGAGTTATAACAGTTTATTCTAAGCTGATAATAACAAAAACTGTATGCTTTTACTTCTCTTTCCACAATTTATTATTGATGTCACAATTTTCATCTATTTGTATTGGGTATACATTAACATATTATGAAGTTATAATTAATTTTAGTACTTTTATTTTAAATTTTCATATTAGAATTCAAACAGATTTACCCACCACTATTATATAATACAATATTCTATATTTGTCTATGTATTTACCTATAGCAATGAGTTTTACACTTTTTTAAGCAATCATGTTGCTGTATAGCATCTTTTCTTTTCAACTTGAAGAAATCCCTTTCGCATTTCTTATAAGCAGGACTAGTGGTGATGCACTCACTCAGTTTTTGTTTTTCTGGGAAAGTGTCTGTCTCTATTTCATTTTTGAAGGGTAGTTTTCCTGGATAAACTATTCTCGGTTGGCAGGTTTTTTTTCATCACTTGGAATATATCATCTTATTCCCTTCCGTCCTGCAAGTTTTTGTCAACCCTTTTCTTTATCATTAGTACATCTTGGTCCTGTCTAAGAAATTATTTTTCTTTCCAAAAGCATAATTTTCATTTTTTCTTATCTCTAAATTATAAAGAATAAGTATTATGTCAAGCCTTATACTTTGTAATGATTTCTGTCTTTGTTACAAATAGGCATGGCCACAGCATTTATTACCCTATTTCTTTTGGGGGAATGGGAGGTTTTATGCCTTGATTACAGCTTCCACTTAGGCTCCATGAATATCATTTGCCAAACTTCCATAGAAAAGGGAGCACCAAATAAAGAGATTAAATACTGTGGGCCAAAATGATCAAGCATTATCACTGGAGTAATCTTCTTTAGTAATGTAGCAAGTAAAAGAAAAACATTTTAGAAAACACTAAAGAAGCAAGAAATTCATAGATATTTTGGATTTATCCAGAAAAATTAGAAATTCACTGAATTTGTTGGACATGGTTTATTAAATATGCTAGCTCTCTTCCTTTTTCTCTATCCTTCTCTCTCTCTTTCTTTCTATTTCTGTCTCTCTTTCTGTCTTCCTCTCCCTAATAATAATGACAGCTGACCAATCTGTAATACTATAATCACTATAAAATTTCTTATGAGAAGCATGTATATGAATGGGCTAGCCTTTAGAAGAAAAAATTGTGAATATAATATATATTTTTTAAAATTAGAATTCTAGGTGAGTTGGTGATCCAACATAAACCTTCTCTTTAAGATTCAAGTATCTTTTACTTTTTATTTGTTGCTAGCACCCAGTGACTCTGACTCTTAAATCACTACATTTCCCACTAAGCTATATAATTATAGGGTGAGATTTGATTATGGATGCCTTACAATGATGTTTGATCTGACAATAACAGCATCAGTGAATTGATATTTCATTTTTAATATTTTTATCAAGCTAAGAAAATAGAAGAAGTTAGTGAGGAATCAAAAGTAGAAAGCAAATATTTGCAAGGGAAAATGTCCCCTTACTTGCATGTTCAGTGTTCTAAGAACAAAGACCAATTATCGTTAGTCCTTTGAGAAATTTATAAGCAAATAGGGAATATAACATAAATAGAAATGAGGAAGAATAAAATAAGGGATCAGTAAAGTCTAGTATATGGTATCATGTAGTGGTTAAAAGCATGAATTCTGTCTGGATCAAATGGACTTCATGTCAAAATCTCATCTCCAAAACTTATTAAACAAATGTAATCTATACCTTAATTTATTTACTTATAATATTGGAATGATAATAGCACCTACTTTTCAAGGTTGTCAGGATTATATTAAATAATAGAATGCTAAAAGGACTCACATGACATTTTTGGCTTATAACCCAGGCTTACTAAGAGTTAATTATCATTAAATATTGATTATCAGCCTTAAAGTTGGGCACTTGAACATTGAAACCAAGGTCATGATTCTTACTAATTCTAAAGAGCAATGAGTGAAAGTAATATTACATTTGGAAGGAAGGCCTGCAATTAAGGAATAAAGTGAAGGTCAACTATCAGATGAAAAAGGTAAATGTCATGGCCTCATAGGGCCAGGGAACGTTAAGACCTGGAACAAATTAATTATTGGGTGGTGAAAAGGAAGGTGCCAAGTGTTGACTGGAACAAAAACTAGACTTGAGATCATGGTTAAAGGCCAAGATCTGAACCTGGCAGAAATGAGGAAGCAGGAAGTTGAGGCTTAAGGCACATTGTGGAGTAGTCCTCTTTGATTTTGTCAGACTATACCTTGCCAGAAAGGGTCTTCATTTTTACTAGTATTTTTAAATATATAAAAAAATTATAAAAAGTTTAAACAGTATAGAAGGATAAAAAGAAAAAAGTTTCTGATGTCCACCATAATTTGATTTCCAGAAAAAAATTAATAAAATTTTTATCTATGATTTCAGCTATTTTCTGAACACAAATCTGCCTCTCAAAGATATGTATATCTCAATGAGAATGAATGTATTATACTATACTCATAACAAAATGCTAAGCGAAATAAGCATTATCTATATATGTATAAGATATATACATATATTCCTTTTACGTAGAGATGAAATCATACTTATCTTTGTTTTCATTTAACAATATCGTTTGGATATATTTCCATATGAATACCACACATTTATATCCACTGAATTCTTTTTAATTACTGAATTATATTCTGTTGTATTGGTGGTCCATAAATTATTTAACCAATTTGATCAACAGTTGTATTGTTTCCAGTATTTTGCTATTACAAAGAGTGCTATGATAAATTTCTTGTTCATTCATTTACCTACTTAATGCAATAATACTTGCAGGATAAATTCTAAGACAGATTTCTGGATAAAGCACCAGGTGCACTTTAAATTTTGGTAATTTATACAACTCATCTTCCAAAAATTGCATAAATTTTTGAATGAGGTATAAGAGAATGGCTGTTTCTTATATCCTTATCAATGCAGCTTAAACATATAGTGTACACAAATGTACATTATCTAATTAATAACTTTTAAGTAAATATTTTTTGTTAAAGTGTAACATACCTCTGAAAAAATATACAAATTATAAGTATGCAGATTGACAGATATTTACAAAGAGAACACATCCATGTAATTTATAATCAAACTCAATGAATAGTATATTAATAATATTTTACAGTATGTTACAGTATCCCAAAGAAAACCCTCATGCCCTTTCTAGACACTCCTCTTCACTGCCGCTACACACACACTTTTCTTATTGATCAGTTGTACTGTTTTAAACTTTATGTTAAATGTAGTAATATAGTATATACTCTCTTGAATTCATCTTCTCTCACTCAGCATTTTGTTATGAATATAATGGTAGTGCTATCATTTTCATTGCTGTATAATATTCCATTCTATTACTTTCCTACAATTTATTCACCTATTTTCCTCTTGACAGACATATGGATTATTTCTAATTCAGACTATTTCAAATAATGCTGCTAATAATTGTGCATGTTATTTAGAGCACGTATCTTACATGATTGTTCTGTCTATACCTGGAACAAGAATTGCTAGATCACAGAATACGTGTATGTTCAGTGTTAGTACATACTGCCAAACAATTTTCCAAGTTGTTTGTATTAATTTACACTCTACACCAAATATATAACCCTTGCTGATTTAACATTTGGAATATGGTATATCCCGGCTTTAATGTATAATTCTTTAATTTTTAATGTGGTATATTATTATTTGTTGTATTTATTATGCCAGTCTGAATTTCATTTTCTTATGAGTAACTATACTCACCTCTCCTTACTACCTGTATACTTTTTTTAAAAATTTTTAAATTTTTAAAAAATTTTTTAATTTCAGATTATTATGGGGGTACAACACCCCAGCTATACATATTGCCCATGCACTGCCCGTGTCAGAGCCACAACCATGGTCATCCCCCAAACTGTGCTCCCCGCATCCACTCAGTGAGAGTTTTTCCCATCCCCTCCACCCCCCTCCCGCCTGCCCGCCTCCTGATGAATATTATTGCCCTGTGTGATGTAGGTGTTGATCAGTTAGTACCAATTTGATGGTGAGTACCAGTGGTGCTTGTTTTTCCATTCCTGTGACACTTCACTTTGAAGAATGGGCTCTAGCTCCAACCAGGATAATACCAGATGTGTTAATTCACTATTGTTCCTTATTGCTGAGTAATACTCCATGGTATACATATACCACATTTTATTAATCCACTCGTGTATTGATGGGCACCTGGGTTGTTTCCACATCTTTGCATTTGTGAATTGTGCTGCTATAAACATTCGCGTGCAGATGTCTTTATTATAGAATGTCTTTTTTTTCCTTTGGGTAAATACCCAGTAGTGGGATTGCTGGGTCAAATGGTAATTCTACTTTTAATTCTTTGAGGTATCTCCATATTACTTTCCATAGAGGTTGTACTAATTTGCAGTCCCACCAGCAGTGTATGAGTGTTCCTATCTGTCCACATCCCCGCCAACATTTGTTGTTTGGGATTTTTTGATATGAGCCAATCTCACTGGAGTTAAGTGATATCTCATTGTGGTTTTGATTTGCATTTCCCTGATGATTAGAGAAGTTGAGCAATTTTTTATATGTTTGCTGGCCATTATTCTGTCTTCTTTGGAAAAGTTTCTGTTCATGTCCTTTGCCCATTTTTTAATAGGGTTGTTTGATTTTTTTCTTGTTGATTTTCCTAAGTTCTGTATAGATTCTGGTTATCAGCCCTTTATCAGAGGTGTAGCATGCAAATATTTTCTCCCATTCTGTAGGTTGTCTGTTCACTCTAGTGATAGTTTCCTTGGCTGTGCAGAAGCTTTTCAATTTGATCAGGTCCCATGTATTTATTTTGGTTGCTGCTGTGATTGCTTTGGGGGTCTTCTTCATAAATTCTTTGCCTAGGCCAATGTCCATAAGAGTTTTTCCAACGTTTTCTTCGAGAATTCTTATGGTTTCATGTCCTAGGTTTAGATCTGTTATCTATTGTGAGTTAATTTTTGTGAGAGGTGAGAGGTGTGGGTCCAGTTTCAGCCTTATACATATGGCCATCCAGTTTTCCCAGCACCATTTGTTGAATAGGGAATCTTTTCCCCAGTGTACATTTTTTTGGAATTTATCAAAGATCAGGTTGCCTGTATACTTTTATAAAATAAAATACTGTCATGTATCATTTAATGATGGAAATACTTTCTAAGAAATACCTTGCTAGGCAACTTCATCATTGTGTGAACACCACAGAGTATACTTACGCAAGCCTAGATGGGGTAGTGTACTGCACACCTAGGCTACATGGTATAGCCTATTCCTAGGCTACAAACCTGGACAGCATGTTACTGTACTGAATACTGTAGGGTATTTTAACACAATGGTAAATATTTGTGTATATAAACATAGAAAAGGTACAGTAAAAATGTGGTATAAAAAAATTAAAAATGGCACACCCGTGCAGGGCACTTACCGTGAACAAATCTTGCGGGACTAGAAGTTGCTCTGTGTGAGTCAGTGAATGAGTAGTGAGTGAATGTGAGGGCCTAGGATATTACTACACTTTAGAAAACTTTAGAAGCCTTAAGTATAAACCCTATACTTAGGCTACGCTACACTGCTTAAAAAATTTTTCTTCAATAAAAAACTAATCCTAGCTTACTGTCACGTGACTTTGTAAACTTTTTAATTTTTTAAACTCTTTGACTCTTTTGTAATAACACTTAGCTTAAAATACAAACACATTATACAGCTATATAAAAATATTTTCTTTATGTATATACTTATAATAATATTACCATTTTTTGTTTTGAAGTTTTTAATTTTTTTACTTTTAAAATATTTTTGTTAAAAACAAAGACACAGACACACACATTAGCCTGGGCTTACACAGGGTCAGGATCATCAATATCACTGTCTTCGACCTCCACATCTTGTCCCACTGGAAGGTCTTTAGGGGCAGTAACATGTGTGAAGGTGTCATCCCCTGTAATAACAATGTCTTCTGTTAATACCTCTTGAAAGACCTGCCTGAGAATGTTTTACAGTTAACTTCTTTTTTTTTAATAAGTAGAAGGAGTATACCCTAAGGTAATGATGAAAAGTATAGTAAAGTAAATACATAAACCAGTAATAGTCATTTACTATCATTATTAAGTTTTATGTAACATAAATAATTGTTTGTGCTATACTTTTTTAAAGACTGGAAGTGCAGTAGGTTTGTTTACGCCGGCATCACCACAAACATATGAGTAATGCATTGTCCTATGACATTGCAATGGCTCTGACTAGGCAATAGGAATTTTTCAGCTACATTATAATCTTATGAGACCACTGTCGTATACATGGTCCATCCTTGATCAAAACATTGTTATGTGGCACATGACAGTAATTATATTTGTAGTTTTAAAATTTGGATGAGATATAACTAGTTTGGACTTTTATTTATATTGATTTGCTCTTTTGATATACATGGGACTTTTTCAGCTAAGAAAATTTTTTTCTACTAATCTGTCTTTGATTTTTGCTTCTGTGCCAAATTATCTATATGGTGGCTGACCATCTTCTGTCCCTTTCTGTTGTTGCATCACAATTCTCATGCTCTGTATTTTCCCACTGCATTCTTAAACATAATCCCTCATCGTAACTAGCATTAGTTGAGCATTTACTAAATGCTGGTCACTCTTCTATGAACTTTACATACCTTGATTCAATCTTAATGATAACCTCCAAAAGTAGGATCTATTATAATTTCTCTTTTACACATGAGGAAACTGAGGCCAGATTAGACTGAGTAATTTTCCCAGGGTTTTGTGACTAGGAAGTAACAGAATCAGGATATTAACCCAAGCATCCTGGCTTTGGATTCTTGACTTTTAATCAACACTCTGTGCTGTTCTAGGCTTTCTCGTAGTCTACAACACCTGCTATTTGATTTTCTGATGAATCTCTTTTGCTCCTTTCTGCCTCTACTGCAGATTTTAGTTAGACTATTCTAGTTTTAATTTCCATGAAAACCTTTCTTCTTTGATCCGCTTCTACTTTTACCTCATCTCATCCTGTTCTCTTCTGAAGACTTTGTGCTACTCATTCACAATAGCTACTATTCATTACTAACCTTAGTTGACTTCTTGATATTTTCTTCTTCTTCTTTTGATGTAACTAAGTTCTTTCAGATGAGTTCTCAGGTTTTTTTCCCCATAGGCTCCTTGATTTCTCTTATATCTTAACTCTTGATTTTTCTAAGGAGGATCGTTAGCTGTCTTCTTCCTTCCTTTCTTGTCTGTCCTACACGTTGGGGTTTGTCTGACTCACTGCTGTGGTTTTGAGTACTTATACATTTGTGACTCCCAAATATTATATTTCACTCCATATCTAAGCCTAAAATACAGCAGTGTATTAATATCTGTAATGTTTATTCAGCACCTATTTTCCAGGTATGTGTGAGACACTGGAGATTTCTACCTGGCTCTTATCCAGTCACCTTAATCCTTCCTCCAAATCTGCTTTTTTAATTCCTTGGGTTACCTATCTTGGTGAAGTCTTATGTTACTAGTTTTATAAACAAAAAAATAGTGAGATGAATTTCAGAAATATCTTTGTACTTCTTTTTTATTCTATTGTTTTTATTCTGATTCTGAAATATATCTTTTAACACTTTCTTCACTGCAATTATCACTGTTACAACTCAGGCCCTCACTATAAGTTTCTTGTGGAATTGCAGTAGGGTCCTCTCTTGTCAACATGTTAACAATGCCATCTTTCTAATGACACTTTGACTATCTTGCTTTATTGTGTGGTGTTCACTAATTGTCTCCCATTCCATAAAGTATAATTAATAGCATCTCCATCACATGGCACATATAACTTTTGTTGTCTGGTTTTATCATTTGGTCCCTCCCTACATACTCAGTCTTTTCTTCTTTCACTTTAAATATTTTCTATCTTAAGACACTATAATTCAATAATACTGGACTACATTCAATGTTTCCAATATGGGACGCTCTTTCAGTCTTTTCTGTTGTATACCTTTCCTTTTCCTGAAATATGTTTATCAACCAGTAGTCCACCTAATATTTAACTGTTAATTTATCACTTTATTTTATTTTATTTTTTGAGACAGAGTCTCTCTCTGTCACCCGGGCTAGAATGCCATGTCATCAGCCTAGCTCACTGCAACCTGAAACTCCTGGGCTTCAAGTGATCCTCCTGCCTCAGCCTCCCGAGTAGCTGGGACTACAGGCAAGCACAACCAAGCCAGGCTAATTTTTTTCTATTTTTGGTAGAGACAGGGTCTTGCTCTTGCTCAGTCCGGTCTCAAACTCCTGACCTCAAGCAACCCTCCGACTTTGGCCTCCCAGAGTGTTAGGATTACAGGCATCAGCCACCACACCCAACCCCTTATCACTTCTTTTAAAATGCCACGTTCCTTATGAAATATTTCCTGATTTCCACAGGTGCTTCATTTACTGCTTCCCATTTTTATTTGTATGTGCTTGCCTACAGAAATACTTATATTATAATTGCCCTTGAGTTGATGTTTTCAAGTGAGGCTGTAATCTTTTTTTGGCAGGAAATTTCACTTTTGCAACACAATGCCTAGCATAAGCCTGGAAATAAGGCACTCAATGATTACTTAAGCTGTAAAAGAATAAAGCAGAGAGAAGGTGCCTTGGTCTGTTTGTGCCACTATAAAAAAATACTATGAACTGAGTGGCTTATAAATGTCAAAAATTTATTTTAGTCTTGGGGGGCCAGCTGGCGACAGAACGTCTGCACACCACGCCTTGTGAGACAATCAAGTGGTTGATCATCATCACTTTGGATCGATCTGAGCAGAGCACTGGGAATCAAGAGAGATGGCAGTGAAGATGAGAGAGGATGGAGGAGCTTAGGAAGGTACCCTGGAAAAGGAAGGTACCCAATGGGTCCAAACGCGACACTGAGGAATAACCTGGCCCACCCTTCCCTGGATCTGCAGGAGCCCTGGGCCCTGTCGCAGCACCTCTGGACTGATCAGCGACATTGTCAGAGGGGCTGCTCCTGCATACCCAGAGAGCGGTGGTGCCTTGAAACCCGAGCCCGCATTACCACCCAAACACCCTTTTGCCCAGGGTCAGATCTGTGATTTCTGCCTCCCCCTTGCCCCTGCCAGGCAGGGAGGGAGCGGAGAATCCTGGCACTTGCATGTGCCCAATGGGCAGGTGATGTGCATCCCCACTGTTGCTGCTGGGGGCCCTGGGCAGAGCAGGAGAACATGATCCTGGTGCCCACTGTCCTGGCCTGGGCCATCTTGCTCAATTACACTTCCTGCAGGGCCTGGCGGAGCACACACCCATATCCCTCCATGCCCACTGCCCACACTCTTGGGGCAGCTGGACTGCTGCTGCCATTGCCACCTGAGAGGCCCTGAGGGGACAAAAGCCAGTGCAGCTGCCTCCTTTGGGTGGACTGCATGCCACAGACCTGTACCTTCCTGCACAGGCACCCTTGGTGCCATGTTCTACCCTACCCATGTGCTTTGCCCTGCAGCTATCACAGCCCTTGCATGTGAGCTCTGTGCCCCACTGATCTGCTCCATCCTGCCCAGGTGCCCTGTCCTGTGAGTCCACTCTGTCCCAGAGTCCCACTCCACCCTATGCATAAGCTGTGACCTTCTGGTCTGCTCCACACTGGGTACCCACTCCACCCCATGCCCTGCGGGCCTGCTTCTTCTTGCAGGCTTGCTACGCCCTGCATACCCACTATACTGCCCAATAAGCACCTCACCCCACCCATGTGCTTGGCACCTCAGCACCCAGGCCTGCACACATGCATGCCATGCCCAGCAGATTTCCTCCATCTGTGCACATGCCCCATCCTGCCAGCCAGCCCCACCTCACATGCACAACTGCCACCAGGGGCCAGCCCTGCCACAGTATCCCAGTGACAACCACAGGGGACCAAGGGAGATGTGGCAGAACAACAGCACTAAAGGCTAACAGTGCACCCACCCCTCTCCTGCCTGGTCCAGCTTCCGGAGTAGGACCCAAGCACGCCATCCAGAGACCCATCCCTATCTTCACCAAGCAACAGAGATCCCAGTGGAGGAGAACAGGTGTACCATATCTGCTATCTCTTTTGAGTTGAGAGAAGAGGTCCCAGATGAGAAGGAATCAGCATAACAACTCTAGCAACATGAAAAAACTGGCTGTTTCAACACCCCCAAAGTATCACACTAGCTCTCTAGCAATGAATTCCAACCAAAAGGAAATTGTTGCAATGACAGATGTGGAATCCAGATTATGGATGGCAAGTAAGATAAATGGAATTGAACAGATGGTACAAAACCATCTCCAAGAAACAAAAAACCAAAAATTCAGGACGTGAATGAAAAATTCACTAAGGAGATAGATAATATTAGAAAAGAGATAACCAAACAGAAAGAAATGAAAGAATAATTTAGGGAATTTCAAAATACAGCAGAAAGCTTTAACAACAGGGTAGACCAAGCAGACGGAAGAATTCCAGAGCTTGAAGACAAGGATTTTCAAGTTACCGAGTCAGTAAAAAATGTAGAAAAAAGAACAAAAAAGAATGAACAATCACTGAAAGAAATGTAGGACTATGCAAAACAAATGAATATAAGAATTATAGGTATACCTGAGGAGAAGAAGAAAATGCAATAAGCATAGAAAACCTATTTGAGAGAATAATAAAGGAAAACTTCCCTGGTATCACTAGAGGTCTAGATATCAAGATAAAAGATGGTTATTGAACACCTAGAAGATTCATAGCAAATAGAACATCAGCAAGACATATAATCATTAGCCTGTCCAAAGTCAAAGTGAAGGAGAGAATCCTACAAGCTGCGAGATGAAAGTAACAAGTTACTTACCAAGGAAAACCCATCAGACTAACAGCAGACCTCTCAGCAGAAACCTTTCAAGCCAGAAAGGATTGGGGTCCATTTTTAATCTTCTTAAAAAGAATAACTTCTGGACAAGAATGTTCTATCCTTCAAAACAAAGTTTCATAAATGAAAGAAAAATAAAGTCTTTCTCAGACGAGCAAACACTAAAAAAATATGTCACTACTAGACCTACCCTACAGGAAATGCTTAAAAGTGCTCTATACATAGAACAGAAGATCAATACCTACCAGTGTAAAAGCACCTGAAATTTAAAGTTCACAACTCTTATAAAACAGTAACACAAAGGAGAAAACAAAGCAACTAGGTGTCATTCAACATGATGAACAGAATACTATCTCATATGTCACTACTAACATTGAATATAAACAGTCTTAGTGCACCATTTAAAAGACATAGACTGGCTGCATGATTGAAAAGAACCCACCTCAAGTATATGTTGTCTCTAAGAAACCCATCTAACTCACAAGGATTCTCACAGTTTCAAGATAAAGGGATGGAAAAAAATATTATGCACAAGTGGAAACCAAAAGTGCACAGGAGTAGCTATTCTTGTATCAGAGAAAATAGACTTAATCAACAATTGTAAAAAAAAAGACAAAAGTGGTCATTATATAATTATAAAGAGAAAAATTCAGCAAAAAGATATAACAATCCTAAATATATGCACCTAAGACAGGCGCTCCCACATTCATAAATCAAGTACTACTAGATCTAAGCAAATATATAAATAGCAACATCATAATTACTGGGCAGTTCAACACTCCACTGACAGAACTGGACAGATCATTTAAACAGAATAGTAACAAAGAAATACTGGACTTAAACAGGACTGTGGAACAACTGGACTCAACAGACATCTACAGAACATTCTACCCCCAAACTGCAGAATATACATTCTTCTCATGAGCACATGGGACATTTTCCAAGATAGATCATATGTTAGTCCACCAAACAAGTCTCAGAAAATTCAGAAAAATCAAAATCTCTCCATGTATTTTCTCAGATTACAGTGGAATAAAACTAGAAATCAACTCTAAGGGGAACTCTCAAATCTGCCCAAAGTCATGTACATTAAACAACTAGCTCCTGAACGATCCTTGGGTCAAGATGAAATCAAGATGGAAATCAAATAATTTTTCAAACTGAGCAACAATCATGACATAATAATCCAGAAATATATGGGATACCTAAAAGCAGTGTTAGGGGGGAAGTTCATAGCCTTAAATGCTTACATTAAAAAGACAGAAAGATCAGAAATTAACAACCTAATGTCACACCTCAAGGAACTGGAAAAAGAACAAACCAAACCCAAAGCTAACAGAAGAAAAGAAATAACAAAGCTCACAGCAGAACTAAATGAAATGGAACCCCCCTCAAAAAAATACAAAGGATCAACAAAACAAAAAGTTGGTTCTTTGAAAAGATAAACAAAATCGATAGACCTCTAGCTAGATTAACAAGAAATAGAAGAGAAAGAACCCAGATAAGCTCAATCAGAAATGAAAATGGAGACATTACAACTGATCCACAGAAATACAAAATATCATGTGTGACTACTATGAAAACCTCTACATGCACAAACGAGGAAATCTAGAAGAAACGTATAAATTCTTGGAAACACATAACCTCCCAAGCTTAAATCAGGAAGAAATAGAAATCCTGAACAGACCAATAAGATTGGTCCAGAACAGACTAACAAGATTGAAACAGTAATAAACTCTCCCAACAAAAAAATTCCCAGACCAGAAGGACTTACAGCTGAATTCTACCAGATCTACAAAGAATTGGCACCCATCCTACTGAAACTGTTCCTAACATCCAGAAGGAGGGAATCCTTCCTAACTCATTGTGTGAAGCCAGTAACACCCTGATACCTAAGCCAGGAAAGGACACAACAAAAACAACAAAAAACTACAGACCAATATCCGTTATGAATATAGATGCAAAAATCCTCAATAAAATACTAGCAAACTGAATTCAACAGCATATCAAAAAGATAATTCACCATGATCAAGTGGGTTTCATTCCAGGGATGCAAGGATGGTTTAACATATGCAAATCAATAAACATGACTTACCACATAAACAGAAACAAAAACAAAGACCTAAAGTTCATTACAATAGATGCAGAAAAAACATTTGATAAAATCCAGCATCCTTTCATGATAAAAACCCTCAAAAAACTAAACACAGAAGGACATACCTCAGAATTTTAAAAGCCATATATGACAAACCCACAGTCAACATCATACTGAATGGGGAAAAGTTGAAAGCATTCCCCCTAAGAATGCCCACTGACAAGGATGCCCACTGTTACCATTTATATTCAACATAGTATTGGAAGTCCTAGCTACAGCAATCAGGCAAGAGAAGGAAATAAAGGGCATCCAAATCAGGAACGAGGAGGTCAAACCATCCTTGTTTGCTGATGATATGATCTTGTATATAGAAAACCCAAAAGACTCCACGAAAGACTCCTGGAATTGTTAAATAAATTCAGAAAAGTTTCAGATTACAAAATCAATGTACACAACTCAGTAGCATTTTTATATACTAATAACAGTCAAGCAGATAGTCAAATCAAGGACTCAATACTATTCACAATAGCTACAAAGAAATTAAAATACCTAGGAATATAGTTAACAAAGGAGGTTAAAGGCCTCTACAATGAGAACTACAAAACACTGATGAAAGAAATTACAGATGACAAAAACAAATGGAAAAACATCCCCTGCTCATGGCCTGGTAGAATCAACATTGTTCAAATGTCCATACTGTCCAAAGTGATTTACAGATTCAATGCAGTCATCATCAATATACCAGTGTCATATTTCACAGATCTTGAAAAAATAATCCTAAGCTTTATTTGAAACCAAAAAAGATCGCTAATAGCCAAAGCAATCTTAAGTAAAAAGAACAAATCTGGAGACATCACATTGCCTAAATTCAAATTATACTACAAGGCTATACTAACCAAAACAGCATGGTACTGGTATAAAAGTAGAGACATTGACTGAGGGAACAAAATAGAGAACCCAGAAACAAAACCATCTACACAGAACTTAGGAAAATCAACAAGAAAAAATCAAACAACCCTATTAAAAAATGGGCAAAAGACATGAACAGAAACTTTTCCAAAGAAGACAGAATAATGGCCAGCAAACATATAAAAAAGTGCTCAACTTCTCTAATCATCAGGGAAATGCAAATCAAAACCACAATGAGATATCACTTAACTCCAGTGAGATTGGCTCATATCAAAAAATCCCCAAATAACAAATGTTGGTGGGGATGTGGACAGATAGGAACACTCATACACTGCTGGTGGGACTGCAAATTAGTACAACCCCTAAGGAAAACAGTATAAAGATTCCTCAAAGAAATAAATGTAGACCTGCCATTCGATACAGCAATCCCACTGCTGGGTATTTACCAAAGGAAATGAAGTGATTTTATCAAAAAGACACCTGCACTCGAATGTTTATCGCAGCACAATTCACAATTGCAAAGATGTGGAATCAAACTAAATGCCCTTCAATTAGTGAGTGGATAAAGAAAATGTGGCATATATATATGCCATGGTGTACTATTTGGCCATAAAAAGGAATGAAATAATGTCATTTGCAGCAACGTGGAGTGAATTGGAGCCCGTTATTCTAAGCGAAGTATCACAGGAATGGAAAACCAAACACCACATGTTGTCACTAATAAATGGTAGATAATAGGTGGGAATACATGGGCACAAAGTGATATAATGGACATGAGAAACCAAGAAGGGGGGACAGTGGGAGGGTGAGCGTGGGATAAAAACTTGCGTATTGGGCACAATGAACACTAGTCTGGTGATGGGCACACTAAAAGTCCTGAGTTAAGCATAATACAAGATATTGATGTAACAAAAACACTTGTATCCCCTTAATTAATATTTTGAAAGTTAAAAATAAATTAATTAAAAAAGAATAAACCAAAAAATAAAGTTATTTTCATATTGTTCTAAAGTAATTAAAATTTATCTGAGACAATTTAAAAATAAATCTAAAATTCAAAATTATCTAAAATAATTTAAATAATTCTAAGAAATATTTTATATTATCAACAACATATCCTCTTTTTAAAATTAATAGCTCTTTTTCTGCCTTTAAGAACTACACAAACAAGATTGCTCTTTGTTCTATGTAACTAAGTACAACTATCATGCTTACTCATACTCTTCTCTTTGGAAGCAGAACACCCTTACTTCACTTGATGATTCGTGCAGGATATTGTTTTGTAACCTACTCATTATTTTGATTATTTTTAGGTTTCAGATTTCACAGTCCATTCAAATCATGAACTCAAGCACATCCTGAATAGTTATTCAGAAGACTATAGTCTTCTGAGTCTGAAGTTGATTTTAGCCTCTTTCTGACAACTGCTTTCATCTTGCAAGCTGTGTGAGACAACTTGTACTAATCTCTCTTGATGCCTTGTTCCTTCATCTTGGGATTATGTTTCTGTTGTTTTAGCCTTTCATGTTCTGATGATTCTGTTGGCTCATTCTAGAGGAAAGGGGCCTGAAATAATTGACATTCGGACAGGTGGAGCAATGTCGGATATGGTCATAGAAAGAGAACCATAGTTTGGGGTGGAATACTAATAAATGGAAGATAATTATTAATGCTTATAACTAATAGTTGAGGAAGATGGACAGTTGTCTTAAAGAACATGACAAAATTTATGGTTTTTTCCCTTGAGGAGTTTGACCAGCTCCTCAGTTAAAACCCAACTCAGCAAGTCTGGCTGAGGCCCCAGTGGAAAATCAGACAAGAGTGAGAAGTGTCCAACCAATGGACTTCAAAGGTGAGTTGGTCTTATAGTATAAAGGAGTGTATCGGAGGTTCCTACATCGTAAAGGGAGAAGGATGCCATGGCTTCCACCAAGATGCTGCTGGTCCTGCCCTTAATGGCCTTGCTAGCCCTGAGCTCGGCTCAGCTCATAGATGACAGTAGGAGGAGAAAATGGGAACCATACAACGGATAACGGGGTTAAAATTCATGGAAAACAGTAGACTTGGATAGACCTCTTTCAAAAATGAAGTACTTTGTTTTCAGAGAGTATGTCGATAAAAGAGGAGGCAACATTAATTTCTATTTTTCACTGATTGCAAATATCTCTCTGAATATGTGGACCTGAGTTCCAAGCCAGCATTCTCATGGTATAACTTTTGCTCTTCTAAACATATATTGATTTTCAGTTATTCACTCTGTGTGAAACAGGGCATCTAAATTGAATAAAAATTCTATAATTCATCTAGGTATCTCATTTCCTCGACATCAAATACTTGAACATGTAGAAATACTAAGAATTTTGATTACATTTTTATTTATTTAATCAAACTTTTGATGTTAAGCAGGCAGAATTAGTTTATTTCCATTGCATTACTTCTTTAAAACACAGGTTACCCCTGGTTTGTAATCTATGATCAGGACTAGGATTCTACTTTGGGACATATTGATTCATTGCGTTTAAACCTTTTATAATTTTTTTGTCCTAGAATTCTCTTAGGCATTTTCTTAGCATCTTGTGTCCAAACCTGAGTGTCATTTTGCAAATGCATAGCTGGGGTCTTATCAAATGATGTTTTAAATATGTCTTATTTTTTTTTCTTTTAAAATCCTGGGTACTGTGCCTGAAGAGCCCCTTGAAGAGCCAGGTAAATCCTCATTCAAGAACGTGTTCGTTTCTCTTTTCTTTGGAACCTATCATACTTCTCTTTTTTGCTTAATATTTTATATTTTGAATGTTCTCAAAATTGAGTTCAGGGAATCCTAAAGGGCAAAATAAGGTGACAAAATTCATAAGTTTTAATGGTCTTTAAGTAATAATGCTAAATATGGGTCATCTCCTTCATTTTCACATTGGAATCTCTTGTGTCAGATATCCACCGAACATCCGAACATCACCTGAATGTGGACACCCTACTCATTTGTAAAGTCTTTTCTCTAAATCCTTCTACAGCCAATGGCTAATGAATGAATAACACAAATCCCTTACATTTGCAAGGGAATTATCTCCATTGACATATAACTATTAATAACTTGAAGCATAAAGATACTATGTAATTTACCTAAAGTACTATAGTCAATCAGTGAATTTACCCTTGAACTTTATTTCTTTTTCCACTCTGAATTTATGTCACTGATGCTTCATTCCTTAGTTATAAAGCCCTGATATCTGCTTACATGATAATTTGTCTCAGAGTAAGTGAAATTTGAAGCCATTGTTAGTCATATACACTTCAAATGAAATATTTGCAGTCAATTTTAATGGCCTGGTAAGAGATTGTGTGCAGGAGGAAGGATGTAAGAAAGGACCAGAGTACATGAGAGAGGTAATGGGTTATCAGTTACGCCACCAAAAAAGTGGCAGAATTTAGTAAATGAACCAACCAACAATTTTGTTGTTTAAAGAAAACCTTCAGGTTTAATGACTTTTTCCTAGTTCCTGACTTGTCAGTGACCCTTCCATTCAGTTTATGATGCCATTTTGAACTTCATTCTTTTTTTATTCTTTCTTTGCAGGAACATCTCAAGAGGAAGAAGAGCCCCAACTATCATGCGAGCTATTTTGGGTTCAGTTAATTTATTGAGAGTTAAATGTAAATGGATTCTAGGAACCTCTGGGTTACTGGTCTAATCCAAACTTTCTATAATTTTAATAATTTATAGTTTCAAATAGCTAAAAGGAGGATACTGAATGTTCCCAATACAAAGAAATGATAAATGTTTGAGATGATGAATATGCCAATTACCATGATCTGGTCATTGTACATTATAGTATGGCAACATCCCTGTGTACCTCATAAATACATACTGTTATTATGTGTCAACTAAAAAAATTTCAAGAAAAAAAATCATGTTTAACTATTAAAACTTCTTTTCTCTACCATTCTACTATATAGTTTTTAGTTCCACATTGCAGAAGAAGAACAAAGACCAAGAAATGGAAAATGATTTGCTTTAGATTTAAGAACTCTCTCAGGTCAAGTGTGGAGTCACTACTTTCCTTTTGATTTTTTCTGGCCTAACGTACTTAGACTTGACTGTCATTGTGAGGGTATGCCTGTTTGGGGATTCCTGAAAGAAATGCTTTGATTATCTATACTGCGTCCCCCAATATTAATTCAAAAAAATTTAATACTTAACAATCACTCTGGCAGGACCCTATTCTCAGCATTGAAGATACAAAGGAAATGAAGCATTGTCACTGGCTTTAAGGACTCAAGAATCTAATGGAAGAATTACCTTGGACATGACACATAATAATGGTCACTGTCAGAAAAGCAGCAAAAGAAGGTGTCATAAAAGCTCAGAGCAGGGGTGGAGAGGGAAGGCCTCATGCAGGAGGTGGCATGTGATCTGGACCTTGGAGGGAGAAGGGGTGGGGAAAGCAGACCGACACATGTGGCGAAGTCTATGCAGAGATCGTGGTATTGTCAGTGGTTTAGGAACCCTGAATAATCCAGGGAGGTTGAAGTAAAGATAAGGAAGATAAAGTTGGAAATGTGGGTTAGTTCCAGGTACAAAGGTTGTTGGGAGTGACACAATAATTTCTTTGCTGTCTGACAGCAATGAAGAGTAAGCAGCTTAAGGGCACAGACTGTCTTTTAAGCTTTGAATCTTATTGTCAGACATGTCTAGAGCATGCAATTAAATATGTGTTGAATGCATGTGAGAATGATTGTAAGTAAGAATGATTGCCATGAAATCATAAAGAAATAATTGAAAGGTGATGCAAGAGATGGTGAGGGCTTGGATTTAATTACAGGTACCAGAAATTTGCAAAAGGAGACAACATGGGGTGGGTTTTATTTAGACTTTCTATTTGGGAAGCTGTAGCCTTAACAGTTTGTGGAAGGTGATTGAAGGGGAAGAGTGGGTCTTATATGATCGCTGTGCTATTGGGAAGAACAGGGTGGCTGATAATTTTTCCCTGTTCAATACACTTGTGTCAAGATATCATGTGTATCCACAGGTAGATGCAGTGACTCTCTCTGGTGGTTTTTCTTAGACACCATGAGAAGTCTAGTGGTTTCTGGATGACTTCATGTACTGTCTGGTTGTTCCTCAGCCTCCATGGGGGATTGGTTCCAGGACCCACCCCTCCTACCCACCCCCCTTACCAAAATCTGTGGATGCTCAAGTCCCTAATACAAAATGTTATAGTATTTGCACATAAGCTGCTCAAATCCTCCTGTATACTTTAAATCATCTCCAGATTACTTAAAATGCCTAGTACCTTGTAAATGCTTTGTAGATAGTTGTTAAACTGTACTGATTTTTAAATTTGTATTATTTTTTATTGTTGTATTACTATGATTTATTTATTTATTTATTTATTTTTCATATATTTTTGATCTGCGGTTGGCTGAACTCGTGGACACAGAGCCCACAAAGGACCAACTGTATGTGACAGGGAACTCAGGACAGATGGCGTTACAGAACAGTGGCAGAAACATCCAAAGACAGGGACGTGTAAATGGTGACGGGGCAAGTGAGAGGTGCCTAACTAAGAGTCAGGATTTTTCTGCCCCTTCTCTTCTAGGCCCTGGGCCCTGCTCACTACCTGATACCATTTAAATAAGTAAAATATCACTTCTCACTAAATGTAGGCTATGGTAGGGTCCATCTTTTCCTTAAGTAAATTTGTGGCTAATCTTTCTTTTCATTGTTCTTTTTCTGGGTCTGTGTTCTCTCACCTAAGCAGATGGTGAATTAGATGAAGAAAGCTCAGAGGAATCACAGCTCAAACCCCAAGGAGAACTCAGAGGTCAGTGTTGCAAGAAGAGCAAAACTGGAAAGAAAGCCCATGGTCAGGAGCATGGCGCTGGCAGCCAGACTGCCCAGGGAGGCCAGGAGAGCTCACGTGGAAAGCCACGTGGTGGAGGTGGCCAAAGAGGCTGAGATGTCCAGGGTGTCCAGGGTGGCCGAGGTGTTAGGGGTGCCCAGAGAGGCCAGCCTGGAAGAGGTGGCCAGGGTGGTCAGTGCAGTGGCTCTCCTATTGACCAGTGACAAGGAAAACCATCTAAAGATGGCCTCCAGTGAGTCCCCAGGTACTAATTGCATTTTTGTTCATTAATCTAGTGAATTCCCTAATTCTTTCTTCTTGTTTCTGTTCACTTCTCTCACTTCTCTTAAACTCATTGCCCAGATTTGTCTTTGCCATGGTTTTCCTTGCCTCAACCTTACACATAGAAAAGTCTTCTTCATTTTCATAAGAGCAAGTGTTATTTCCACCCTGAGATTTTTCTGACTCTCTTATTCTTCTATTAGCCTACAGCCTCCTCAAGTTCTGCCTCTCCTTTTCTCTCCACTTCTCTTGTCTCCTTTCTTCCCTCTCCCCTCCCCCAGCCTCCCCTCCCTCTCCTCCTCCCCACCTCTTCCTTCTTCTCCTCTCTCTTGCTCAATGTGATGTCTGGTAATAAGTCTACTTATTACTTCTGTCTAACATCCTTTTCTTTGTTTCAGAAATTGATGGATAGCAACTGGAGACCATAGACTTTTCAGAAATGTAAACTTCTTGGCCTTTTTCCTTTTCCAACTTCAAATCATCAATAAAGTCATCAGCACTAAAGCCTTGGCCTAGTTTTCCTTTTAAGATCATGGTTCTTAGTCAAGGGACAAGGAAGATAGGTAGGGAGGCACAGGACCCCAGCTGGACTCCAACTAGTCTGTATTGTGGAGCTTTATAGGGAGCTCAGGTTTTAATAATTTTATGAGGGCTTAACAACCACCAATGTTTGAAATCAATGATTTTATTCTTGAAACTTGTAACCAAATTGTCAATACACATACCTTTTTCTCAGTTCAAACACAGAGAAACCTACTTTGTAAACTTCCTTGGACTCTGGCAGTCTTTCAGTGTATATGTGCCATTTTGTTATTTTTTTGTTTATGGCTGGGATTCAGGAGGGCCTCCAGGACCTCAGCGCTCATTGTTAGAGACTGACTCACCATTCAGCTATAAATCAGATGGGCTTTCCCTTAGTTTATAGACATACAGACATAACTCATACACTACATTTAGCTCATAAAGTTGACTTACTTAATTCTTATGCATATATATAGGTGAAAATGATGTGAGTAAAATCTGCAGATGGTTCCAGAACTAAGCAAAGTGTAAAGGAAGGTGAGTATTATGGGTTGAATTGTATCCTCCAGAAATTCATATATGGCAGTCCTAACCCAAGTATCTCCAAATGGGATCTTATTTGGAAATGGGGTTGTTGCAGATGTAATTAGTTAAGATGACTTAACTAATTGGATTAGGAGCCACAGCCCCAATTCAATATGACTGGTGTCTTCATAAAAAGAAATTTGGACACAGACTTGCGTGCAGGGAGACTACCATGTGAAGATGAAGGCAGATATTAGGATAATGTAGCAAAAGTCAAGGGATGCCACAGATCGCCAGCAAACCACTGGAAGCAAGGAGAGAAGCATGGAACAGATTCTTCCCCACAGTCCTCAAAAGGAACCGACCCTGCCTATATCTTGGTCTTGGACTTCTAGCATCCAGAACTGTGAGAGAATAAATTTCTATTGTTTAAGCCTCCCAGTCGGTGGTACTTTGTTACAGCAGCCCTAGCAAACTAATAGTGTGAGAAAATTCAATTACCTGATTTTTTTTTTAAAGAATGAGCATTAACTAATTACACCACACTAATTCCACTCCACCTCCAAAGCCTCGGTGGAGACCAATAGAGAGAGGTGTTACAGGCAAGCATCTCTCAGTTGGTGGGCTCAATACAGTCAAGCTAGGAATTGTGCCCAGTGCAGAAGTTCTGTTTTCCTGAGTGCCAAAGTATGGTTACCCCTACAAGGACTCCCACACGTGAATACAGGCAGCCCAAGAACAAGATTGGTTTTAAAATCACATAAGGATAAAAATGAAGGCTCTAATGGCCATTTCCATCAGGGTTATAAATAGTTTACTTTTAGTATTAGTATTAATGAAAAATTTACAGGTTAAGGTAAAAGAAAGAGAAATTAAACATGTTTAACTCTGCTTATTTCCATGTTCACTGTCATGTTTAATTCTAGAATCAGCTTTAGAATTGGCCTTTTTCTTGCAAGCAGAATTAATCTCTAGTTGTTCTGTCTTTCTTTGAATACTGACTGACTCTCCATGTAGCTTCTGAAGTAACACGACCACTCTGTGCATGGACTTGGGTGTACTTCACAATGCAAAATGTGTGAAAATACATTAACTTGTGAGTAGAAACATTTTAAAATGACTTAGGTGATGATTAAAAAAGAATTAAGTTTTCTCTTCATATTGCAAGCAGGCTAGGAGCCCCATTTGTGAAGTTTCCCAATTTTCCATTGAAGCATTTATTGAAGGCATTACAAAAAACAAAAAAATAAAAATGAATAAACCTCATAATAACATTAGACATTAAATGTAATTGATAAGAAGTTACTTGGTAATGGGTTGTTATCATTTCAAGCAAAATATTGGATAGCAAAGATTATGTCCCATATCCAAATCAATAGAGTTTTGTGTAATGCAAGCTTAGTGACCAGTCAAGAACATTCATAAATAAGCTGGTTAATGTCATGTCTTTGTTTTGGGAAAGAGATCCCAAATACTAGCCTTTCCTCCTGAAAGACCACATGCTTAGCAATACTTTTTTCTGCTCAGGGCCCTATCTTACACTTTTCTTCTAGTATTACCTGAAAGAGCTCTCTCCCAGCCCACCAGAGAAACTGTCAGTTTGCTCATATTAAAATAAATCTCTTAATAAAGAAGTACTCCTTTTCAGGAAAAGTTTTATAATATTGAACCATTTATATCCTAGTCTGAAGTATTTGCAAAGGAATGATCTTCCTACTCCCTGTTCATAAACCCCTTTTGTTGCCCATAGAATAAATACCAGATTTAATTTGCCATTCATGTCTTTCACAATCTGGAACTAACCCACATTTCCAACTTTATCTTCCTTTATCTTTCCTTTATCAACCTTCCTGGATTGTTCAGGGTTCCTAAACCACTGACAATACCACAATCTCTGCATAGATTTAGCCATGTGTGTCAGTCTGCTTTACCCCCCTTCTACTCTCTAAGGTCCGGGCCACATGCCATCTCCTATAGGAAGACTTCCCTTTTCTCCTCTGCCCTGAGCTTTCATAACACCGTCTCTTGCCACTTTTCTGACAGTGATCACCATTATGTGTTATGTCCAACCTAAATATTCCATTAGATCCCGAATTCCTTGAGGATAGTGACAATGTTCCATCTCCTTTGTATCCCCAGTGCAGAGAGAGGGCCCTGCCAGGGTGATTATTTTAAGACAATGAAGAGGACAGTGAACTTGTTGATTTGCATATGTTTGGCCATGTGAGCTTAATGATAGGATTCTAACTGGAGCAGAGAAATTTTCCCCAAAATAGATTTCTTCTGCCATACTTAAAAGTTTCAGGCAGCAAATTTCTAATGGCTTTAAAATAGTTATTTTTTTGGCTATACTTAAATTCCACTCACAGAAAACATTCTATTACCCAATTGAAATTGAGGCTAAAAGTTGGTTTTTTATGTAAATTTTTAATAAATATTTTAAATTCTACCATACAGAAGTTAAATACCAGATTATGTGGTTCTTTACTAGACACATGGAGGTCCTAATAAGATTTGAGGAAGAATTATCCCTATACATAGTGATAATGGGCCTAGACTGAGACTTAACAATTGGTTATCTGTACATATTTTGTCTTTTGAAACGCAACCAAATGGCTGATTACAAAGCAGGTTGAGAGACCACAGTCATTGCCAGTATCTACCAAGGATGCCAGAATCAGACTGACCAAAAACCTGACTATCCACCACTTGCTATGAGAGAACTGCTTTCTGAAGAAGCCAAATATACATGAATTTCTACCTTTCTTGCACCCAATTAATACCTGTCTTCAAACATCTACTCAAAACTTGAATGGCTAAGGACAAAAGCTAGCTGATATCCGTTGGATGAATCATTCTGTCTGCCTAAAATTTAAGAGCCTTGATGCTGCGTCTGACAGTTGCTAAGTATATCTATCACAATTTTATTCTTGAGAACTAGGGAAATAATCATGAGGTAGGTATGTGGACCCACTGGGGCCACTGAGGAATTTGTGCTCCTTAGGCCCCCACTCTCATGGGAAGATCATGATGACATTTTGTTTGCCCAGATATTAATGTCAGGTCAAATCCCGTATTTAAAAACTCTTAAAATATCTAATTACTGTTTCCCTACTCTGTCAAATGAGTGCAGCTCCCTTTGGAGAGGATTGAAGATTGGGAAAACATTTACCATGAAAATTTGCAGTGGTTTTTCTGGGTCTTTCCTCAATGGGACCCAGTCTCTTCTTCAATCGACTTTTCGTGAAGTGATTTTGAGCTTGAAGCTTGAGGAAGAACAGTGATTTTCCATTGCAGTAGCTTCTTGGCATTTCATTTTTTGGTACATAATTCAAGAAACACTTTGTTTGACTTTCTATCTGAAACCTAGGAACACCATTTCTATTATCACCATGGATTCCTGTGGATCAGGGTACCCTGATTAGCACTCAGGCTGGCCTTCTTGCCTGACATGGGAATGATGGTTTAGTGCTGCATCTTGCAATTCCGAAAAACTCATTGACATTTGGGAGTCCATTTTCTTGGTAGCCTCTCCCACCAGTCGACTCTGGCCTGTAGAGAACAGCCCACCACTGAATTCTCACTGATGCCAGTGCTCCCCTCATCAGGGCATTTGTTATGGTCTCAGTGAAGGGACTGTCCTATGGAGTCTCCTGGGGAACATAGGTGGTGGGCTCTTGGGTCTTGTGTAGTTAATCTATTCTGTCACACCATGCCTCTGAGCTTCCTGATCCCTTGTTAATATTATGTATGTCAAGGAAGTTACAGCAACTCCAATTTATATACCAGGCCATCATTGTGTCCAAGCTTCATGGAGCCATCCAAATGGAATATTAGGATTTATGTGCCCTTGCCAGAATATTGAGTCCCAAGTCATAGTTGAGGGTCCTCAATTCAATAAATCCTCCATATACAAGCTAAATAAGGAGGAACCCTTGGTTCATCATCCTCAAGACCCATTTCCAGCATGTTCCCTTATTCCTGCTGAGACGTTAAGAGTATGTGATAGTATTGGAGTGAAGCTATTTTCTTTTGGAACAGAAACTATACTTAACTGATTGGGCTGTGCTAAAACCCTGGCCTGAAATAATGAGGAGTGGTAGGGAAGATCTTGAGAAGAAAAAATGTTAACTTGCTTCAGGTTGAGTTAATTGAACAGTATCCAGGGTAGGGTGGCTCTTCCCCTCTTGCAAGGGGGAGGAATCTGCGTCTGGTGGCCCTGAAGTTTCAGGGAATTTAGGGGGCTGATATTTTCAGACTCATCCACATAAATATCTTTATCTCAGGTCCAGGATTTACCTTTTTAGGTCAGGGCCATGGTTTTAATATAATTGCTCCAGCAATTACTAACCCTCTCCTATATTATTAATATTGTCCTCTCTATCAAATCATTTCAATTTGCAAGCACTCACTGCATCATACAACATAAATACAAAACCAATGAAAACACTAAAATTTTGGCTTGTTTCCATGCTCTCTATTCTCCTTAATAACAAAACTTAATAAAAATATTATACATCTACCATGTCTCTTTTTCATTTCATTCTTTTCTTAACCTTCCCCACTGAACCTAGCTTCTGTCCCTAACACTCCACTAACAATGCACTTGTCACTGTCACCAATTATATCTCTGGTGCCAAATCGAATGGTTCCTTTGCTATGTCAATTTTAGTTTTTCTCAGCACAGTTGGAAAGGCTCATCTCCCTCCTTGTAACACAGTAACATTTATGTTAAATTTTCTGTATTATATTTCCATCCCAGCACAATTTCCTTGCTTTTTTTCTTATCTTCCTAGGAGCTCCTTCTCATTTTCTTTTGCTAGTTCATTCTCCTCAATCTAACTTCTAAAGATTCAAATATCTCAGGGCTCAGATCTGGTGTCACTCCATTATCAATGACCTTTTTTTTTTTTTTTGGCAATCCTGTTTATATGTTGCTGACTTCCGAATTCGTATCTCTGGTGTCCATCCTTAGTTACAGATTCATACATTCAATGATCTATCTGACATCTTCCTTCAGTTATTTCACAAGCCTGTCACACATAACATGCAAAAAATGGCATTTTTAATTTTTATTCTCCCCTCCCCCAATTAACAGTTCCTCCCTCAATCCTAGGCAGCACTGTACTCCCAGGTGTTAACAAATCTAAAAATTTTTTTATCCTCTTTTCCTTTAATTCCTTACCTTAATCTAATCACTAAGCAAGACCTACCAGCTTTACCTACATGATATATAGAATTCTTCCATAAAGAAAATCCTCTAACTCCATTGCCACCATCCAAATCTGAACCACTATGATGCCTCAAATGAACTACTTACTATAATAACTTAGTAGCTGGTCCCCTTAATTGTATAATACTTCCTCCCCAGCCCATACACTATCCATTCTTCCTATTGCCAAAGTGAACTTAAATCTATATAGAAATAAAATTATGCTGCACAGAGTTTTAATTCCTTCAATGCCTTCCTATTGCACTTAAATTAAATCCAAATTCCCTCTCATGACCTACAAGGCCTTTTATGATTTTGCCCATGATCTCCCGCCAGTCACTCCTTGCTCACCATGCTGTGGTCATTCAGACCTTTACTGCTCTTTCTCAAACATTTCCTCCTAAAATGTCATTGCACTTGATCTGTCATCTTTTTGGGATATCCTTTCTCCAGGATATTGTAATGGCTATATTTGTCATTCAAGTCTCAGCTCAGATTTCACTTTCTCAGGTAAATATATCCTGATTATGCTAATTTAAATCTATCCCTCACCTTCAGTTCTTCCCAGTAGCATTACTCATGACTTATAATTATTTGTTTACTTGATCATTATTTGTCTTCCACAGTGTTATCTATGACCGTACGTTCCATGAGAACACGGGCTTCATCACATTTAATCTGTATTTCCAGCACCCAGGATAGTGTCCAATAGTCAGACATCCAATATGTGAATGAGTATCTTTTTATTAAGCAAGGAATAAAAACAGAAAGAAAGGAATCTGTCTGCATTCTCTGTAGCCCCTTCACCACACTCTCTTAAAGGAAGCCTGAAAACTCTATCCTAAATATGGGGAGTGAAAGAAACAGTGCAAATATTTCTTTCAACCCTGAGTTACCATCTTTGCATGATTTCTTAAAATTAAAATACTCTCAGAAGATACATACACCTACCTCGCTTACATCACATACATATACTAGTGAGGAGAATTATGTACAGTAAGAGGTCACTGATACTGCTACTGTTTCTACCTCAGCATCCTTTGCCTGGCTGCTGTCCACAGAGAAATAGAATGTTGAGGTGCTATATTTGCGATGTAAGTGGCTGATCAAGTTTCTAGGGTCCACAGTATAGAGACATCACATGAGGAGTGTCCAAGATTCCCATTAGTCTCAGGGTCCTTTTGTTCCCATGCCCAGTGAATTCCTATAAGCTGTGTATCTGCTCAGGTGGGATACAGGGAGAGGTGTTCTTTCAGACAATATTAAAAGAAATATAAGCTTTAGCCTATGCATCTAATTTTACATTGCTTCTTTAATTTACAAGGCACTCAATAAATCTTTGTTAATTTATCAATTTAATCAATGTGTAGCTTTTGAACTGTCAGATTCAAAGAAGAAAAATTAACATATAAAACTAGTGTAAAACTAAATGTGATTTTTATCAAATTTATTGATGAGAAATTTAATATATATTCATTTATAAAAACTTTCTTTTCTATATGCAAAATTCATAGCTACTCTAGGCTGGTTAGCACAGAATTGATCACCTCAAAATATCTTTGCTACAACGCAAATGATTGTGCTTTTGATGGAATGTTCCAAATAGATGTCTCATAGAAGTCTTATATACAATCTGAACAATATTCTCCTGGGTTGTAGAGATGATATGCATCGAATCAATATTTTCTTTGACAGTTTTGAAATGTTAACATGTCAACATATAAGCTTTTGATTGAAGGTCCCATCTTATCACAGCATCTTGACAGTCATTGTCCAGTGCAGTCAAAATTCACTAAAAGCAAACTTAACACATATCTTTTGTGGAGAAATTTTCTTTGATAAACAATCAATAATTCTATCTAAGCTCTTTATTTTACAGAAAGTTTGTACATAAATTTTCCCTCCCTCATTTCAGGCGGAAAGTTCATTCATTGATCCATGATCCTAAAAAATCTTTGAACTTACTGTGACAATATTATTTAAATCACAATATATACCTTAGTATTAATTCTGCTACATTCATAGAATTCCACAGACTTTATTAAGAACTGTCAGCTTATTGAGTCTTTTCCAAAGGTGGAGCTTAGTTGGATGATTTGAGGAGAAAAATCTAACTAGGACTATGAGGATGAACCAGCTGCTTTTCATAGGGATGCAAATAACAGCAAGATGCTATTACAGTTGTTCTGAATTAGTCATACAACTTTGCATTTGGAGAAATGATTTAGAACTAAATATGAAAATGTCCTCTACTCTCACAGTTAATATTAGGATGTTAATTTCTATTTTTTCTGAAACATGTTTTATTTTATTTTATTTCTTTTATTTTTTTGAGACAGAGTCTTGCTCTGTTGCCCTGGGTAGAGTGCAGCAGCATCATTGTAGCTCACTGCAACCTCCAACTCCTGGGCTCAAGCGATCCTCCTGCCTCAGCCTCCCGAGTAGCTGGGGCTCCAGGTGTGTGCCACAACGCCCGGCTAATTTTTCTATTTTTAGGAGAGACGGGGTCTTGCTCTTGCTCAGGCTCACCTGGAACTCCTGAGCTTAAGCAACCCTCCCACCTAGCCTCCCAGAGTGCTAGGATTACAGGCATGAGCCACCACACCCAGCCTGAAACATGTTTCAAAAAACAACTCTGAAGAATGAGAGAAGAGAGACAGAGTCAAAGGGACAGAGAGGCAGAGACTGAGATAAAGATATGCAAAGTCAGCTTCACATAAGTCTCAACATTACAGTTGTACTTATACTAAGTAAGTTTTAAGAGTAATTAATCACATGAAACCAACATTAATGTAAGAACTGAAGATAATTACGAAACCGCTTGTCTTCGTTTGTCCTAGAAAATAATAGCTTCTTTTCAGATCTGTGTGTGTTGTTAGAATTTTCGTCTGTTTAGAATATACTTTACTTTCCAAAGCACCCTGAGAGATACTTGTCTTAATTTATTGTTCCCCAGTATTAGGATAAACGAATGGCTTGAGGGATAGATTAGAGCTATCGACTCACCCAGAATCACAGCTAATTCAGTCTCTGGCATGAAGTAGCTGGAGGTGGCTATGAGAAAGGACAAACAGTAGGCCACAAAGAGGAGGAGGAAGGAGATGACTGCTTTCAGGGCTCCTGCGTGGGCCTCTGTGCTGGGGTCTCTGCACCCTGCGGCATTGAGCCGCATGCGCCTCACGTGTCTCCGCAGGGAAAGGATCAGGAGGAGAAAGGAGATCAGGGACACGAAAAAGGGGAACAGCGTTAACAAGTTGAGAACTATCTTGGTGGAAGCATATTCATCTTTATTTACTCTGCATCTTAAAGTTAAGTTTGTTTTCCACCTTGCCTTGACACAAGACCTGAAATCATCATTCAAATTCACAGTGACTGGAAGGCTAATAAACACGGAGAAGGCAAAGCACCCCAGTAGGATCCTGAGAATCACCCTGTCAATTCTCCACTTCATCCAGAGGAAGAGGGGGTGGAAAAAATTAGCTATCTTGAGGAAATAGAAAATACTGAGGCAGGTTGCAAACCACACACTTAAATGGTTGGTTAGTGTCCAGAAGAAGTCAATGATTCTCATTTGTTTACCAGTGATATAGACATCTGGATACAGCACCAATATAAAACAATCTAACAGTATTATACACAGGAGACAAATTCTGGATATGGCCAGACTCGTGAGGATTAAATCAATGGAGGCAATCTTCCTGTTCTTGAGCCAGTCCATGCAGTTTACCAATCCAATAAATGCATTCCCTAAGAGCCCCACTGAAAACTCTGCAGTTGCTATGAGCAATAAAGAACTTTCCACTTTACCTGGCATATTTAAATAGAGAAATATGCAGCGTTTCTAGTTGACCTGATGTAGTTTGATATCTACACCTGCTTCTTAGATTTTGCTGTAATTTTCTTTACCTCTTCATTGCAGTCTGTCTTGTGATGGAGACTCGAATGATAAGTGAAGATTGTAGCTATTTTCATTCAATCCTTATTAGTCTTGACAAACGATGTGGTTGACTATCCTTGGCCTGGACACTGTATGCCCATTTACCTTCACAGCAGGTTGTACTTTTCCCCTTATGGTTAATTTAGGCTGAGCTACTTAGTGTTTACTAAGATGCAAATTGGGCCAATTCCTTTTCATGGTCCTGCACTGTTTTTCTGAAGCTAACTTGTACAAATTTTGGATTCATTAATCTGTGATGCATACTAGTAACCTTAATAGGGTGGCCAGATTTAGCAACTAAAAATGCAAGACACCCAGTTATACTTGAGTTTCAGGTAAACAATGAACATTTTTTAAATGTTCCAAATTGCACAAGATTAATGTTTCCAGGAAGTACTGAGGTTTAAATTTAATTGGGAGTGCCATATTTTATCTGGCAAACCTAAACCTCAAGGATTTGCTAACAATTAGAAAATTGGCAGAAAGTGAAATTTGTAGAAGAATCTTCATTTTGGTGAATGATAATCTTAATTATTAGTAAAGAATCAAAAGTTTGGCTTCACATTGAGAGTTATATATTTTCAGGGAATTTAAAAAGTTAACATTAAATATAGATTATTTGGTTCCAAAAATATTTTAGCTCATTATCTAGGTTATTTAGATGAGCAATTATATGGCACTATGTCTCTTAAAACAGTGCATTGCAGGATTTAGAATACAACATGACTTCCCCATTGCTGTTCCTTCTGCCTAGAATTCCATCTCTGATGCTGACCACCAACACCTCCAACTCCCTGCCTTTCTAAGTTGGTAACTCACGTAGATCCTTTTGAACTCAGTTCCAGTTGAGCACTTCCTGGAGGCCTTCTTCATTTCTCTTTCTGATTTTTATGCCTTTCCTCTGGCATCCTTTGCCACTTCCTTCTTTCCCAGAATATTTGTCAGAGAATATTGTAATTGTGGATTAATTTATTTGTCTCCTTCCCCCAAACAAGAACCCTTTGAAAGCCATGGCTGAATCATGTCATGTTCTTGTTATATTTTCAGTTCCTAGCTGAGGCATAGTGTGTACTCAATAATTACATGTTGGATGGGTGAATGAATAAAAAAAAATGTATTGTCTTAATTAAGTGACATTTAATGGCTACATATTTTGTGATGCTATATTTAATAAGGTGAAGGAGCCATGATAAAAAAGACAATTGATTACCTTTAGATTTTTCATTTTCATTTAAAATGTTCTCAAGGAAACTTGGGGAAGTGTTGGAAATGTCTGTGACCTTGATTGTGGTGATGGTAACATGGGAATTTGAGAGAAGAGAGTAAAATCCTTTATTCCATTTTCTCCACTCTCCTCCATATCAAATTTCATTGGAGTATCTAGATCCTTAGCCCTTCTAGCAGGAGACTGAAGATTAAACTTACTACATCTCTACAGGCTAATTCTTACTTTGAAATAGCTTCTTTAGTTTAGAGTTGTTGAGAAACATTTTACTACATGGCGTTTCCATAGAATAATTCTTGGATACTTACACCTCCCTGGAAATTCATATCTTCTCTCATCCTTCCTTAACAGACAAACCTTCATTTCTGAGATGCAGCCCGGATTTTTGAACAAACTACATGATTGTGTAGTGATGTTTACAGGTGACTGCTTTCCTTTGATCTTGGAAAAGATCCCTGACCCATATCATTTCTGCTTCATAGTATATCCCGGTAAATGAAGTGCTCACAGTAACTATGACAACACCTTTGCCCAAATATTGTTTAGATTAATTTTTCTGTTATGCTTTTGCAAATAAGAATAGATTTTATGCATGCCAGTATTGTAGAGCATGGAGGTTATAGGAATGCTATAGTTAAGAAAAAAATAATTCTACAAGATAGCATTGTGTTATAAGCCTACTACTTTGAACCCCAGTCACTGTGGTCATTGGAGATACTTGAAACATTGGAGATACAGAAAACAAAAGGTAGAAGAAAAAACTTCAGACTAATGGAGTGATATTTTCCCAAAAGTACTAATCCTATAAAACATTTATTTCATCTAAACCTGTAGAAAAATATAAAGTCCATCCCAGCACGGAATTTACAGGTACTTTGTAGAATATATTAATATATTTCATCAAAAAAACTTGAATTCTCCTGTCTTGTACAACAAATAGCAACATAAATAGCTAGCATATTAGAAATATAGCTGAGGAAGTTTATATAAATGTCTGTATCTTACGGAGTGGATTTTACATAATAATAAGAAAAGCAATTGACAATTTTCAAGTAATTAGTATTTCAGTTATAATAAAAGGAAATGAGTGGATTGAAATATACCATAATTAGATGCAGAAAATGGTGGGAGTAAAAGTGAAAATGCACTGCCAGCTCAGAGCACACACAACCTGAGACATGCCAGACCAAACGTTTCAATAATATTCCAGTGAGCAGGAATTTGATGTTCACAGTAGAATGAAATTTTATTAACGACTCATTTTCTTCTTTTGATTTTCTTTTTGTAATTTACTCTGTATTTGTTATAGACATACGTTGCTTCTTTTAGTGAGAGTATGTGGTTATTCTATAGTGTGTACTAATTTCTTCCCAATTAATTTCTTTTGTTAAGTACTGAGTGAAAACCCTTGCAGTGTCTTGTTAAAGAAAAGAACCCGAGTGAACAGTCTGACATCACTTATTCCCATCCTTTTATCCAGATTGTGAGGAATGTTTAGGAACACCCCTTAGAGGGAGATGCTTGAAGCGTTCATTCCTACCCAGGTGCTGCCTGAAAAGCAAGTTATTTGAGAAGAAATTTAATTTGGAAAATGAGTAGGAAGTACCAGAATAAGGACAACCAGAAAATATTATCTGGGAGACCACCCAAAGCATCATTCTGGAAACTGAACCAACAGACAGGCCAGGGAAGATCTGAGCTTCTAGTTAATAAGCCAATGGGAGTAACTCAGCAGAGCCATGGAAGGAGCACAGTTAAGGTCCAGCAATAAGAATATACGATAGAAAACAAAAAGAAGCCATCAATGTAGCTCAGGTGCACTTTACCATGGGCCAAAGTAAAATCTACAACGAATTTAACTGGGCAATACATGCCTAACATTTGCATTGAGAAGACAGGAAGAGACACAAGAGCTCAGAAATTCTTGGAGGGAGGGGAGGATAAGCATGAGCATGCCTAGGTTGTACAGAGACTAAAGGATTAGTCTTAGGATTAGTTTGCTAATAGGTGCTGATAACAGTTAAAGATACGAATCCAAAAATAAATCAAATAGCTGGGAAAAAATGAGAATGGGCCTCTAAGAAAGTTGTATTTTTTTAATTAGGTAATAAAATTAGCTTTTCAAGTCCATTTGTAAAACTAAGATTTTACATCACGCAGGCTATTTTTCTACACGTCAGCATTCTGACAGCTGCCTGCCTCAGTTTGTTATTTACAATAACTAAAATAAGTGAGTGACCCAAGGGGTAGAGAATTGATACAATCTCACTGAACATCACAGCTAACTTGGGTTCTGTCATAAGATATCTAAAGGTCACCAAAAGAGAAAGCACATAGTATAAAAAAAGGAAGAGGAGAAACGAAGTCACAATTTTTATGGCTCTGACGTGGGCCTCTCCGCTGGGGTCTCTACAACCCGTGGCATGGAGTTTCATTTGCTTCCTATGTCTCCATAGGGACCTCACTAAAAAGAAAAATGAAATCAGTGACACGGCAAACGGAACAATTGTAAGCAGGTGGAAGAGAGTCATCGGGTCGAAGTATTGAATTCTACTCATGTGGAACATTTCAGTGATGTTTCTCTTATGTTGTGCAATTTTATAAAACCTATGATCACAACTGAATACCAATACTATTATAAGGCCGACCAGCAAAGAAATGGCAAAGCACCCCAGCAGGATCCAGGAAACCACCCTGTCAATCCTCCACTTCAGCCAGAGAAAAAGAGGGTGGGAGAAACTGGCTATCTTGAGAAAATAGAAGACATTGAGGCAAGTGGCAAACCACATACTTAAGTAGTTGGCAAGTGTCCAGAAGGTATAAATGGCTATCATTAGTTTATCAGTTTCAGAAACATCTGGGTAAAGTACCATTATTATGCCATTTAGGACCATGGCACTGATCAAACAAATTCTGGAAATAGCTAAATTAGTGAGGATGAAGTCAACTGAGGAGATCTTTTTCTTCTTAATCCAGCCAATCCAGTTAACTAATCCAATGTAACCATTCCCCAACACTCCTATTATGAATTCTGCAGTTATTATGATAATAAAGATGTTTTCTTCAGTGCGCAACATGTTTGTAGAGAGAACAATCTGATCTCAAATATCACTGCAGATGAGTTAATTTACAGATGACTTGTTGGCATATGATAAATAAATTCTTCAAATCATGCAATAATGTTTTCATCTGCCATTATTTTGACTTTGGTATCATTCCAGAAGTATCCAGCTCTCCTCTGAAATAGAATTGTTCCTACATTCATGAAGACTAACCCAACAGATTGCTCCAGACAGGTTGACTAGTTATTTATAGCCTTGAAAAATTATGATTATTACCCTTAGTGAGTGATAACTCAAATGATTGGCTGAAATTGCTCTCATGCAAATTCAAAGAGATTTTATTTCATAATTTGCAATAGCCTTCTTGCTGCAGTTCTATATGTTTGGACCCATCAAATTGAGTTTTGAATAGGGAGTCACAAAAAGCAAACAAAAACAGAAGTGTTTGATAAAAATCGAAATGTGTAAATGAAACTTCATTTTCATCACCATAAATTATAAATGATTCACAAATCAGGTCTCCTAGGTGGAAATGAATTTTCATTTTGAAAGTGATTAGTACAATTAGATTGTAGAAAGTTAACATTCAGTCAGAGGATAACAATTTATTGTCTTCATTTAAAAGGTTAGTTAGGGAAGGATATGATACAAATATAATTATAAATGACAGTGTTATTAGGCAGGCACATGGCAATACTTACCAAGAATTTGCTCTTTCTGCAGTTGTTTATTAGAAGTAAAAGATCCCAGATAAAGATTTATTATCTTTAGTTTTATTTAATATGAGAAATACCCTCCAAGACAATTTACATCCTAAAACACTGTCTTTTGGATAATAGCATTTTAACCTAAAATCAAGGAAATTCTAGTTCCAATCAACTCTTTTTATAAGATTTATGATCTCACAGTACACATTGCAGTCATATCTGTATAAGGGGAAATCACATAAAAAATAATGGTTTTTTTTACCAAACAACATTTTTAGGAAATAGGACTCATTCTACTATTAAATTAGATTTTCTTTTTGGAGGGGGAAGAATATGACTTAGCCCATAATATATTTGAATGTAAGTAATACAAATCACAATAAACTGGGAATCCTTTCTTGTATTTAAATAGTTCTACAATGTAAACAGCACATGCAGTGTATTTTTCTTATTTCTTACATGTATATAATGTAGAAATTTCTATAAAATATTACCAGAAACAAAATAGAAAAGAAAATGATGCAAGAGAAATACATGAAGAGAACATTCCAAAGAATCTTCAGGAATTGATTCCTAAAATTGCTATTGTCAGCTAGGGGTACTTATGAAACAACTTGACCGTTGGGACTTTCAACCTTGTTTCTCGAGGTGGTTCTGGTATACACATTCCTAACTGTACCAACCCGCCTCTCCTGGTCAAACTTTCATTTTTGAGATCACACTTCTTTTCTCACATTATATATCATCCTATGCAGAATCTCACCAAAACCTGTTTTTTTTCCCCTTTTGATCAGGACAAACCTTTCCAGAAATGGAGGGGATAGGGCCGTAAAGATAAAAATTCGTTTTCAGTTCAAAGCAGAGAGTTTTTTACATGATTGATTTTATAGGAAAGGCTAATGATTTCTAAAATCTGTTCCCCACAACCTGTTTTCCTGAAATTCTCCTACTCATTGAGTTCAAGACCTTTGCCAGTATATGTCAGGAAGAAAAGAAGTAGAACCACTTTACATTTAGTCAATAACATGAAATGTTAGTGTGGGATTTAGATTCATTTTTCCTGTGAAGAAAAAGAAAACATTTGTGGTTCAATGGTAGCATTAGATTCAAAACTAAACAAGACAGAAACGGGAAGGAACACAAAAGGAATCTTTAGACTAATGATACATATTAATGATTTCCAATAACATATAAGAAAAAAATGAATGCAAACACTTGGGAGAAGGGAGAAAGTCTTTTGTTGGTTTCTTTCTCCTTGTATTCAAGGACACTCTCAAGAAAACCTTCTCTCAGCTTGTTTCCCATGACCAGGATGAAGAACGACTTGATGGGAAATGGCAGTTACTATGCCACCAGTTGTCACCACTAGTTTTCCATGAGGAACCAGAAAGCTAAAGGTTATTACAAGAAAGACTGCGTAGTACACAATGAGGAGGAGCAGAAAGGTGATCACTGCCTTCGTGGCCCTCATGTGGGCTTCTCTGCTGGGGTCTCTGGACCCTGGGGCATGAAGTTTCAACTGCTTAGTGTGTCTAAATAGGAAGAAAAGTAACAAGAAAAATGACATCAGGCAAAGAATAAAAGGAATGATACCTCCCAGGTTCAGGGTCATCTGTTTGAAAGCATTTGGGACTTTACTCACTTTGAATTCCCAAGTAATGTTTTCTTCATGGCTGGCCTTGAAGAAGTGATGCCACATAACATCATTCATTGACATGCTAATAATTAATGAGATGAAAAAGGATCCCACAGGATCCCAAGGGTAACTCTGGTAATCTTTAGCTTCAGCCAGAAGAAAAATGGGTGGAATATGTTGGCTATCTTGAGTAAGTAGAAGATGCTGAGGCAGGAAGTAAACCAGACACTTGAATTATTGGCAAGTGTCCAGACAACATCCAAGATGCTTGCTAGGTCACCATTGTCATATGTATCTGGAGAGAGCAGCATAATGAAGCCATCTAATGATATTACACATAAAAAACATTTGGAGATGGCCAACCTGATCAGGATGATGCCAATAAAGGAGATATCTCTTCTCTTGAACCCGCCAATGCAGTTAACTAGGACAATGAATCCATTTCCCCAAATCCTTATAGTTAATTCACCAGCAACCAAAATCATATCTATTGCCTGTATTGTACTTGGCATGTCAGTAGAGAGTTTTGATTTTGAATATCACTGAAGATGAATTGGCTTTCAGCTGACCAGTGAAGAAAAGTATATCTGTCTGCCACGTAGGCCATGCTGCAATTGTTTTTATCCCTCCTTTTTGGCAGTTGTGATCCAGGTCAAGAATATAGCTTGTTCTGTCCCAGGCTAGAACTGCCTAAAGACTTCACTGATTGAGGCCAGTAATTTCCCTTTTGTGTAGTGACAAGTGAAAGGCTCAAAGATGCAAATAGGAATAGATCTGATTTCTTGGATTTGCACAATCTTTCTCATTTTAAGCTCTGTATATTTTGGATTCATCAATCTGAGCTGTTGACCAGGAACTTCAAGAAGGAATCAATTGCATGGAAAATATGGCTAAAATTTAATTTGGAGATGGACTATTGATCCTGGTCAGTATGTTGACATGGTCGGCCCCTATCACAGATTCTGGGTTTAATGTGTTAGCTTGTGTAGCCAGTTTGCTTGCTGGGTTGACTAAATCTTTAAATAAATTCTTATTTACAGTTAATGAATACTAGAACTGTAGAACGTAGATGAAAGAGTCTAAAGGTGTAGGATGATAAGGATACTAAGGTGAATTTATCATATGTGACTTTCACCCTTTCCCCATTATATGACCTGAGGGAGCCCAAAGGACACTGCATTTACTAGGGCATCAAGAAATAACTTATTGAGGGAATTGCCAGTATCCTTGAAAAGCTTTGCAGTGTCTGTCTTCTCAACAGAAAGTATGATGATGGTAGATTCTTGAGAAGAGTATCCCAATTTCAGTGCGGATGATGGGATCCTGGAGTGTCAGTGCTTAACCAATGGAGACAAGATGGACACAAATAATATATTGAACAGCAAGAACTAAGAGGTAATTAGAATACTTGGACCCTCAGATATCTTTGGTAGTAATGAATAGGTTATGATGTCTTTAGAATGAAAGAGATGGGAAGCCTACTAAAAATCCCACTTATTTTTTTTTAAATTTCAGAATATTATGGGGGTACAAACACTTTGGTTATATATATTGCCTATGCACTGCCCAAGTCAGAGCTACAATCATGAACATCCCCCACACAGTGCACCCCGCACCCATTAGGTGTGAGTTTTCCCATCACCTCCACCCCCCTCTCACCTGCCCTGATGAACATTATTTCCATATGTGCACATAAGTATTGATCAGTTAGTACCAGTTTGATGGCAAATACCAGTGGTGCTTGTTTTTCCATTCTTGTGATACCTCACTTCAAAGAATGGGCTCTAGCTCCAACCAGGATAATACCAGATGTGTTAATTCACCATTGTTTTTTATTGCTGAGTAATACTCCATGGTATACATATACCACATTTAATTAATCCACTCGTGTATTTATGGGCACCTGGGTTGTTTCCACATGTTTGCAATTGTGAATTGTGCTGCTATAAACATTCGCGTGCAGATGTCTTTATTATAGAATGTCTTTTTTTTCCTTTGGGTAAATACCCAGTAGTGGGATTGCTGGATCAAATGGTAGTGCTACTTTTAGTTCTTTGATGTATCTCTATATTACTTTCCATAGAGGTTGTACTAATTTGCAGTCCCACCAGCAGTGTATGAGTGTTCCTATCTGTCCGCATCTCTGCCAACATTTGTTGTTTTGGGACTTTTTGATATATGCTGATCTCACTGGAGTTAAGTGATATCTCATTGTGGTTTTAATTTGCATTTCCCTGATGATTAGAGAAGTTGAGCAATTTTTTATATGTTTGCAGGCCTTTATTCTGTCTTCTTTTGAAAAGTTTCTGTTCATGTCCTTTGCCCATTTTTTAATGGGGTTGTTTGATTTTTTCTTGTAGATTTTCCTAAGTTCTGTATAGATTCTGGTTATCAGCCTTTTATCAGATGTGTAGCATGCAAATATTTTCTCCCATTCTGTAGGTTGTCTGTTCACTCTAGTGATAGTTTCCTTGGCTGTGCAGAAGCTTTTTAATTTGATCAGGTAAGATTTTTTTATTTTGGTTGCTGCTGGGATTGCTTTGGGGGTCTTCTTCATAAATTCTTTGCCTAGGCCAATGTCCATAAGAGTTTTTCCAACATTTCCTTCGAGAATTCTTATGGTTTCATGTCTTAGCTTTAAATCTGTTATCCATTGTGAGTTGATTTTTGTGAGAGGTGAGAGGTGTGGATCTAGTTTCAGTCTTCTACATGTGGCCATCCAGCACCATTTATTGAATAGGGAATCTTTTCCCCAGTGTATGTTTTTGTGGAATTTTTCAAGATCAGATGACAGTATGAGGATGGTTTTATATTTGGGTACTCAGTCCTGTTCCATTGGTCTATGTCTCTGTTACTGTGCCAGTACCATGCTGTTTTGGTTACTATAGCCTTGTAGTATAGTTTGAAGTCAGGTAGATTGATGCCTCCCAATTTGTTCTTTTTGCTTAAGATTGCTTTGTCTAGACAGGGTCTTCTCTGGTTCCACATGAAGCATAGAATTATTTTTTCTAGATCTGCAAAAAATGACGTTGGTATTTTGATAGGGACTGCATTGATTCTGTAAATCACTTTAGGTAGCAAAGACATTTTAACAATGTAGATTCTACCTATCCAAGAGCATGTTAGGGTTTTCCATCTGTTTACATCCTCTGCAATTTCTTTTCTCAGTGTTTCATAATTCTCTCCATATAGGTCTTTGACCTCCTTAGTTAGATATGTTCCTAAATATTTAATTTTCTTTGGTGCCATTGTGAAAGGTATTGTGTCTTTAATTTGTTTCTCGGCTCTACTGTTATTAGCATATATGAAGGCTATTGATTTGTGTGCGTTGATTTTGTATCCTGAGACTTTGCTGAATTCAGTTATCAATTCCAGTAGTCTCTTGGTTGAATCCTTGGGGTTTTCTAGATACAATATCATATCGTCCACGAAGAGTGAAAGTTTGACCTCTTCTGCCCTCATTTTGACACCCCTGATTCCTCTCTCTTGTCTGATTGCTCTGGCACGGACTTCCAGCACTATGTTGAATAGAAGTGGAGATAGTGGGCAACTTTGTCTGGTTCCAGTTTTAAGGGGGAATGCTTTCAATTTTCCCCCACTCAGTATAATATTGGCTATGGGTTTATTATATATGGCTTTAATAATTTTGACGTATGAGCCATCTATTCCTATATTGTTAAGAGTTCTTATCATAAAAGGGTGCTGGATTTTACCAAAAGCCTTTTCTGCCTCTATTAAAAGGATCATATAATCTTTGTTCTTGCTTTTATTTATGTGGTGAATTACATTTATAGATTTGCATATGTTGAACCACCCCAGCATCTTGGGGATAAAGCCCACCTGATCGTGATGAATTATTTTTTGATGTACATTTGAATCCGGTTTGCTAAGACTTTACTGAGATTTTTTCATCTATATTCATAAGGGATACTGGCCTGTAGTTTTCTTTTCTTGTTGTGTCCTTTCCCGGCTTTGGTATCAAGGTGATATTGGTTTTTTAGAATGTGTTTGGAGGGTTCCATCCTTCTCGATGTTTTCGAATAATTTCTGTAGTATAGGCACAAGTTCTTCTTTGTAAGTTTGGTAGAATGCGGGTATGAACCCATCTGGTCCAGGACTTTTTTTTGTTGGTAGATTTTTTATTACTGCTTCAATTTTGGTGCTTGATATTGGTCTACTTAGGAATTCTATTTCCTCCTGATTGAGCCTAGGGAGGTAGTGTGTTTCTAAGAATTTTTCCATTTGCTCCATGTTTTCATGTCTTTGGGCATAGAGCTTTTTGTAGTATTCGAAGATGATGTTTTGTATTTCCATGATATCAGTTGTGACCTCTCCTTTTTCATTTCTAATTGAGCTTATTAGAGTCCTTTCCTTTCTGCTTCTGGTCAGCCTGGCAAGTGGCCTGTTTATTTTGTTTACCTTTTCAAAGAACCAACTTTTCATTTTATTAATCTTCTGTATTGTTCTTTTGTTCTCAATTTCATTTAATTCTGCTCTGATCTTGGTTATTTCTTTTCTTCTGCTAGGTTTAGGATTGACTTGCTCTTCCTATTCCATTTTCTTAAGTTGATTCATTAGTTTATTGATTTATGACCTTTCTGTCTTTTGGATGTGAGCCTTTAAGGTGAAATGTTTTTCTCTCAGGACTGCTTCTGATGTATCCCACAGATTTTGATAACTTGTGTCCCCATTATCATTTAGTTCAAAGAATCTTTTGAATTCCATCTGAATCTCCTCCTTGACCCAATAGTCATTCAGCAACAGATTGTTTAATTTCCATATTTTTGGATGAAGATGTGAGTTTCTGTTGGAATTGATTTCTAATTTTATTCTGCTATGGTCTGAAAAGATACATGGTATGATTTCTGTTTTTTTTAAATTTGTTGAGATGTGTTTTGTGGCCTAGGATGTGATCAATTTTAGAGAATGTTCCGTGAGCTCATGAGAAGAAAGTATATTCAGTGGTATTTGGGTGGAGTGTTCTATAGATGTCTGTTAGACCCAAATGTTCTAGAATCCTGTTTAGGTCCATTATTTCTTTGATTATTTCTGTTTGGAGGACCTGTCCAGTTCTGTCAGTGGGGTGTTGAGGTCTCTTGCTATTATGGCATTGCTATTTATTATGTTGTCTAGATCAAGCAGTATTTGCTTTGTGTATCTGGGCTCTCCTGTGTGAGTGTGTAAATATTTAGGATTGTTAAATCTTCTTGTAAGATTTTTCCCTTTACCACTATATAGTGACCACCTTTGTCTTTCTTTACTTTTGTTACTTTAAAGTTTATGTCATCTGAAATAAGGATAGCTACTCCAGATTTCTTTTGGTTTCTATTTGCCTGGGAAATTGTATTCCATCCTTTCACCTTGAGTCTGAATGAGTCCTTGTGTGTAAGATGTGTTTCCTGGAGACAGCAGATACTTGGCCTGTATCTTTTAATCCATTCAGCCAGCCTATATCTCTTCAATGGGCAATTCAAGCCATTCACATTTGTTGAGAGAATTGATGTTTGGGGTAGATTTCTGTTTGTTCTGTTGGGTAGTGTCTTATTCTGTTTTACTTCTTGAGTCATTGTGAAATCTGGGTTCAGGAGTTTTAGCTTTTGGGTAGGTTTACACTAGTGGGTGTCTGTTGTGCTGGTTAGTGTACCATGCAGGTCTAAGCACTTCTTTCAGGGCCGGTCTGGACTTCACAAATTATATCAGTGATTGCTTGTCTGGAAAAGTCTTTATTTCTCCTTCACATAAGAAGCTTAGTTTGGCAGGATAAAGAATTCTGGGTTGGCCATTATTTTGTTTTAGAAGACTGAGGATGGGTGCCCAGTGCCTTGTGGCTTGTAAGGTTTCAGGTGAGAAATCTGCAGTTAATCTGATAGGTTTCCCTTTGCAGGTTACCTGCTCTTTTCACCTCACAGCTCTGAGGAGTGCCTCTTTTGTGTTTACTTTGGTCTGTCTAATAATTATGTGGCGTGGTAAGTGCCTTATCACGTTGAATCTCCCAGGAATCCTGTGTGCTTCTAGTACTTGGATATCAAGATTTCTGCCTAAGCCATGGAAATTTTCCTCTATTATTCCTTCAAATGGATTTTCCAGCCCACGTGAATTTTCTTCCCCTCCCTCAGGGATGCCTATGATACTTATATGTGGACTCTTTACATAATCCCACATTTCTTGTATGCTTTGTTCATGCCTTTTTTTTTTGTGCTCTTTCTCTTTGATTGATTTATTTAGCACATAGGAGTTGTCTTCCAGCTCTGAGATTCTTTCCTCTGCATGATCCAGCCTATTCTTAAGGCTTTCCACTGTGTTTTGTAGATCCTTGAATGCCTCTTTCATTTCTAGAATTTCTATTTGATTTTTCCATAATACTTCAATTTCTTTAGAAAATTTTTCATTCATTTCTTGCATATTTCTTGTGGTTTCTTTCTGCTGGGATTCAATTTTCTCTTGAATTTCATTGAGCTTTCTTATAATCCATAAACAAAATTCCTCTTCTGTCATTCTACTCATTTCATTTGAGCTGGTATCAGTTGCTAAGGCTCTAATGATTTCTTTTGGGGGGTGACTTTTCACTCTGATTTTTCATGTTTCCTGAGTTCTTTCACTGACTTTTTCTCATCTGGCCTCTTGGTCGAGAGCTGGGGGTGTTAGGGCTAGTTTATGGCCCTGTCTCCAAGCCCCCGTGTTCGTTCCTTGGCAAAGCCAGGGAGAGGAGTACTTGTCTGTATTGGTTAGGTGTATTTTAGCAAGTTTGGTGGACCTCTTGGGTTACCTCTGACCTGTTGTCTTCTCTTCCCGGTGGAGTGTAGTGAGATTGTCCTCCCAGCTTGAGCTCCAAGCTGGTGGATTGTACTTGAGGGTATGAATCCACAGCTCCCTAATGGCTAGGTATTCTGTTGCACCTGTGGCAGACTCTGGTCCCCCATGTTGGGTATATGAAAGCCTGAAGCTTTGGGGAGTGACTTATAGCTCCAAAGGGTTACTTTGACCCTGCTCCTCCTGAGGTGCAGGTAGAAACAGAATTGCTTTTGGCTGCAGTGTGAGAGCTGAATTGGTAAAATTCTACACAGCTCAGAGGTTGCTTATCCAGCCACATGTGTCTGCCCCTCTGACGTGTGTCTCCACGTGTAACTGCCTGATGGGGGATCTCCAGTTGTGCACTCCTTTTCCACCACTAGAACCCAAGGCAATGCAGGTGGGCGTCTCTATCCCCAGAAGTCTCTGCCAGGGGGATGTTCCCACCCCGTGGAATAGTGTCCACTGGAGGAACACTTGGATTGAGTGAAATTCCCTAATGAAGTGGGTAGGGTTGTGGGAGCTGCTCTGGTTCAGCCTGCAGCTCTTGAGGCATTCAGTTGCATGAGAACTGGTACTTGTACAAAATGAGTCACTATAGCCAGCAACCTTCAAAATAACTGATCTCTGGGGTACAGGAGGGCTGGGACCTGAAGAGTGGGCACTAGGACCAGCACGTAGCGGACTCGTAGGAGGCCAGAGCTGGGGTAGAAGGAACCAGATGGATGGGCTGTAAACTCTTTCCAATACACAAAGGTCCTGCCACTGCAGTTCCAGGATCTCATCCCATCTGGAACCCATGGATGCAGCTGTCCCTGGCCACCAAGGGCAAAGCCTGTCACATCCAGGTTGAAGAGCCCCCAGGCAGGGGCGGGGTGGAGCTAGAGACCCGGCTCACAGCTCCAGGCGGGAGGCTTTAAAGATGGCTGTCGCCACCAGCCTGGCGCACATCAGGGCTCAGATCGCGCAGTGAATGCAGCTCTTCTCAACCAGCCTGGGTCCCACGGAGGCAATTGCTGGCAGCCCCTAAGGGCATGTTCTGCTCTCTGTTCAACTCCTGTGCCCAGGTACCACTGACTTCCAGAGGCAAGGTGCTGGTCTGCAGATTCCCGCGCACTGTCCGGGGAAGCTGTATCTCCGCCCAGTCCCTACCTGGCCCTGAGCAGTCCCTGCGTATTGTAGCTAAGAGTTCCGTGTGGCTCTCGCAATTGCTTCCTCTCCACTATTGCTTCCTCTCCACAATTGTCTTGAGCTGCAGCTTTGCCCTGACTCTGGGCTTGTCCCTGGCTGAGTGGATGGGGAGTCTGTGGGGAAGGTGTGTCACCGCTTGTAGGTCAGGTCGCGTTGCGCTGACCTGGCGAGCGTGTCCCTCCTGCGCTCTGGGCGCTTTTGCACTCCCTGCGCTCTCCGATCATTGTGAATGATTCTCCCAGTCACCTGTTTTCTTGGGCTGAGTGTCCCACGATGTTTCTGTTAATTCACAATGCTGTTTTCGGAGTGAGCAGTCTGCATGTGCAGATAGCCGATGGCGTTCTTCACCTCTTTCCCTGGGAGCGGTGAGTGGGAGGACTCTATCAGACCACCATTTTCCTCCTTCTTTTCTTTTCTTTTCTTTTTTTGGTTAAATATTGTCTCATTCCTTTATGGAAGTCAGTATCTTTTTGTTTTCTATTCCTTCTAGATTTCAATGTTAGTTAATATATATTTTCCCATCTATTCCATAGAAGTTTAAAAATTTTGTTTGCAAAGAATTAAGCTTACTTATTTGTTATTTGTTCCCTGTCAAACTATTTTTTTAACTCATTAGATTACTTATTGGCTTATATTAATATTAATTTTTTAACCTCTCAAAAAAGTGTGTTGTCTAACTCATAAATTTCAACATTTACTTTTTTCCTCTGATTGTTCTTTCTGCTTTCTTTTAGTTTATTTTGTCTTCCTTTTCTCCTCACTTTTCTGAGTTGGATATTTCCTGATATATGTTATTAAGTATATGAGTTGTCTCCTGATCATTGTTTTAAGTGCATTTATGGAGAAAAGAATTAATATAGCAGGCCTGAGACTGATATTCTTATAGAGTACTGCTTGCAAAATTGTGAACTTCAAAATCTGGGAACTTAAGATATTGGGACAGTGCTCACCGTTCCCTGGTAAGAGTGCCTTACTGTGCTTAAATTGTGTTTATAAGCAATGTGGATTATGCTGAACACCTGCTTTCCTTCTGAGAATCTGGAATTTCATGTTATGTAGAGGGTTCTTACATGACTAGGCTCCAATTAAAATTCTTGGCACTGAGTTTCTAGTGAGCTGCCCTTGTAGACAACATTTGTCACAATGTGTTGCAGGAGAAAGTAAACAGTTCCCTTGTGACTCCATTGGGAGAGGACTCTTGGAAGCTGGCTCCTGGTTTCTTCTGGACTTCATCCTTTCCCTTTGCTGATTTTGCTTTGTATCCTTTCATTATAATAAATCTTAGTTGTGAGTGTGACTACATGTTGAGTCCTGTGAGTCTCCCTAGCAAATCATCAAATATGGGGTTGCCTTTGACATTCCCAACACAGCATCCTATAGATTCTTACCGTAGTAATTTTATTATTATTGTTCTCTAGACATTCTCTAATGTTGGTTAGTGTTTCCTTTTTGACTCAAAACATTTTAAAGAGATGTTATCAATTTCTAGTTGAAATGGAATATCTAATAATTTTTTACACTGTGGTCAGAGAGAATTCTTTTTACTACTTCTATATTGGAATTTATTGAGTTTACTTTACATCTCAACATATAGTCAATTTTTGTGTGTGTTTTATAGGATCTTATATAAAATGAAATGTCTCACTTTTTGAGTACAGAGTTTTATAAACATCAATCCAATCTCCTTTAATAACTATATTATTTGTTTACTTTAAAAGTATCTTTAATTTTTTTTTCACTTAAGCTCTGATAGACTGAGAAAGGTGATTTAAAGTCTCCTACTATTTGTGTGTGGTGGATTATATGCTGTCAACTTGATAACACAATAACTTCTCGCAAGATCTCCTTTGAAAGCAAGTCCAGACACTATATCCTCCAGAATCCCCTTCCCGAGTTATATCAGGGTATAACTCAGTAATAAGGTGCACACTTGTGAATTTTGGAAGGTAGAAGAGAAAGAGAAACCTTCACTATCCAGAAGCAGTTGCAGCCAGATGTGTGATTAGATGGGAGATTCATAGCAGTTTGACAAGCAGATGTTTTACTGCCGCAGACTGAGATAGTTATCGGATGTTTTTCAGATCTTCTGGAGAATAATAGCAGCCTGCCAGACGTTTTCAGAGCCATCCACTTTAATTCAGGCTGAGACCTTCCAAATCAATTAAATGATAATGATGACTTATGACAAGATGTAAAATATTAAATCAAAATCTGTATTTCAGATTGATAACTATGAAGATGCTGAAAAATGTGCTCAGTTGATAGCATTAATTGAAGTCTTGAGAAGAAAAGCTTAGACAAATATAATATTTTTAATTCTCCAAAAAGTAACAAAATACAAGTGAAATATTCAAAATCTTTCAGAAATATTTTAGAAAAAATAAGATGTTATGAAAGTAATTTTGTGTACTATGGCTGAAGAAAAAAGAAGGTTTAACCCAGGGGTGGGGAAACTTTTCATGTTGTAAGGCTGCATTAATTTAGCTGTAATCAAATAAGGCTGCATTCAAGAAATTTCAATTAGATATACTTAAAAATGTACATTATTTTGTAAAAATCTAACTACTATGGACTTAATAACTTCAAAAAATGAAAACTATTTGTTAATGTTAAAGTTAACTAACCTTGTAATGACTTTGTTGTGTCTGTTTTTTGTTGGAAGGCATCTGAATATTTGGTTGTAGCATGAAGGTCTGCAGTTTCAGTTATGGCTTGCTAGTGTTCTAATAGCACCAGTCAATCTGGGAGGATTACTTTGTTGAAACTTATTTTATTCTTTGGTATTTTAAATACATCCACTTTAAAAATAAAATTAAAATATAAAAGACAAACAAAAATGTATTAATAAAAATGAAAGGATTTGTCCTGTAAAATTTGGATTTAGTCAAAAAGCCACACTTAAGGACCTAGAAGGCCATATGTGGCCTTAAGGAGGCAGGTTCCCCACCACTGGTAACCAAAGATTTCACATCAAGAATTTATTTGGCAAATACTGGGATTAAATAATACACATTTTATTAATTTAAAACTCTTATATACAGAAGTTAAATGTATATCCTAAGAATAGAACTAAAAAAATAGAATGAAAAAAATCAAAAGGGCCTCATTGACTTTCAGCTTCATTTGAAATGACTGGATCAGAATATCCTCCATTACTGTTTCATATGGAAAGGCATTGACTGGCAAATTTTTTTCCAATAGTTTGTGAAATAAAAGACTATTTGAAAATTTATTTTTGTGGATTAGTGTCCTTTGCAGACTTGCTGAAGGTTAGTCATTAGTGTCAAAAGGTGATTTTTGTAAGTGATATATCTGAGCACCTACGTGTCTTACCAGTGCCAATTAGTTGATATCAAAATTTAATCATAAGGAATTATTTATACTAATAATGCAAAATGAATGTACTTGAGAAAATACTTCATAATTATATGGAAATACTTAACGTGAAATATTTTGTTGAATTTGAAATTCATTCAGATTATCACTAGCAATTTCATATTTTATCTTCAATGAAAGGGAAAGATATTACATTTTTTAAATGACCACAGTTTAAAATGTGATTTAAAGAGATTGAGTTATCCAAGTTACAGTCAATGACAAGAATGGGATTTACACCATTCAGAGAAAAAAACCATAAAAATGTTTGTGATATGTCCCTTGTGTAAATGGTGAATATTAAGAATTTGAAAAAATAATGATTTAAAGCAGTTTAAAGATAGGTATTTGATGTTATTTTAAACATAGTAACATTTTGAAGAACATTTCAATTTTCTGTTCTTTTTTCAAATTTTCCCCCAAATTTGAAAAAATACATTAGAGCTTTTATAAAAATTCAGCACTGATTATCTTTCTTAATATTTTGTATTTTATTTGTATTATCATAGTTGGATAATGAAAATGTAGTAATTAAAAAAATCAAATCCTGTATCAATATTCACCAACCAACTCAGTTTAACTAGAGTGGCATATAAATATTGTAATTTCTATGTGTGCTGATATATAAATAAGGATGGGAAACATTGTTATATAGGAGAGATTTTTAAAAAACCCACACATTCAACATATTAAGTGAAATAAAATATAATCAAAGAAAAAAGTCTAAAAGCTTCCAGACAGAAAAAATAAGATACTTATAAAGGTACAAGTTTCAGATAGATATCATATTTCTTGACTTTGTGTGGAGAAGACAATAATTAAAGGCATCAATATGATGAAGAAAAATAACTTAAACTGTATGAAAACAGAATAATATAAATTATTATTTATTGAGAAGGGATACCATGAATCAGAAATGCTATTGTTTCTTTAGGAAGAGAAACAGTCTTAATTAATAGAGTATAGAAGCAGTCATTCAAACACAAAACACTTTATTATGACAGAGTATTGTAAATTGACTTCTCTGTATAAAAATGGTGAAGGATATAGACTATTTGGAATCTATGGAGACAAATAATCTACTTGCTAAATAACAAATTAGGGTAAAGTTTGAAATATATTTAATTTGATTTTGTTCTTTACTTATCTCAAGTTATAGTTCCAATCTATTGTGTTTAAAAGGGGCAGTCTGTATAATGGTTAAGAGCTTCCGCTCTAGTGCCAGGCAGCTGGAGTTCAATTTTGTTCCCCCTTTTTACTGGTTGTGTGTGTGATTTATGTTGTGTTCAACTTTTTTTTATGTGTAAAATATTGATTATAATACTATCTACCTCATAAAAGTGTTGTGATTAAATGAACTCTTGCATTTAAAGCACTTAAACCAGTGCTTACCATATATAGTCAATAAAAGTTAGGTACTATTGTTATTGGATGTCCAGCATTCAATTCAAGAAATCATGACTTTCTTATTAAACTGTTCTCCTATAAAGCCTTTCTTAATGTATCTTAATTACAATTTCTTATCTATAATGTTTGCACAAATTTCAAGGTTCATGATTGCTATAGTTTGAATGTTTGTATCCCCTTCAAAATTCATGTTGTAACTTAATTCCTAATGCAACCGTATTAAGAGGTGAAGTCTTTTAGGAGGTGATTATGATGGGATTAATGCCTTATAAAATGGCTCAGGGGAACTAACTAGGCCTTTTATCCTTTTATCCCTTCTGCCATTTGAGGATACAGTGTTAAAGGACCCATCTTGGAAGCAGAGACCAGGCCCACAGCAGATACTGAACCTGCCAGTGCCTTAATCTTGGACTTTCCAGTCCTCAGAACTATGAGAAAATAAATTTCTGTTATTTGTAAATTACCCCATTTCAGGTATTTTGTTATAGCAGCAAAAAAGGAATCAGACAATTATAGTTATATGAAATTATAAAATATGGCAGCATAATACATAGTGATGGTTTAACTGTTTATTATTATTATTTGCTGAAGATGTAAACAAACATACAATGGACTTATTAGTTTTATTTTCCTTTATATGTAGTTCTTTTCTTCATTCAATATCAATGCCCACTGTATCTTCTGATATAAATAGACAGGTGGCTGTTTATATCAAGGCATATATACAAGGCATAAATAAAATGATTCTAATAGTATTTCAACCCAAACACAACAAAATACTTCCATTTCACAACTCATCTTAATGTTCAGGTTAAATAAAAATATTCTCAGGTACATAGGTTCAGAATGCAAACTATACATGGAAATTTTCAAAGTTTTGGAGGATGCATTAGCTAAAACTGAAATGGAGGGAGGAGAAACCTATATGATGTATGTGAAGTAAAGTTTATGAGGAATTTTTTAAAGTTTATATGTCAAAATTTAAAAAAAAACTAAGAAAATAACATCTGTAAACTCTGAAAATAAAACTGAAAACTCCAGGTGCAGGGTACAAGATCAACACACAAAAATCTGTTGTGTTTCTTTCCACACATTAGCAATCTGAATAGTAAATCTGAAAAGTAAATTGAAAAAAAAATTCTATTTACAATCACATGCAAAAGAATAAAATATCTTGGAATAAATTTAACCAAGGAGGCAAAAGACTTATACACCAAAAACTAGGAAACATTGCTGAAAGAAATTGAAGAAGACACAAGTAAATAGAAAGACATCCCATGATCATGGATAAGACAACTTAATATTGTTTCAATGTGAATACTACCCAAAGCAATCTACAGATTCAATAAAATCCCTATCAAAAATTCCTACAGGTATTTTTTCAGAAAAAGAAAAACTGATTCTCAAATTCATACAAAATGACAAGGGACCCTGAATATCCAAAACAATTTTTAAAAGGAGAACAAAGTTGGAGGACTCACATTTAATATTTTCAAAACTTATACATAGTTTCTCAGCCTTTTGGCTAAGATCAAGGGTAAAACTTATCACAAAGCTGTAGTAATTAAGACTGTGTTGTACTGGCATAAGGATAGACATATAGACCAATGGAATAGAATTGAGAGTCTTGAAATAAACCTATATATTTATGATCAATTGATTTTGACAAGTGTCAAAAATTCATTCAGGCATGAATAGTCTTTTTAAATGGTGCTGGGACAACTGGATATCCACATGCAAGAGAGTGAAATTGTAGCCCTACCTCATACCATGTACAAAACTTAACTCAATATGGATCAATGACCTAAATATTTAATATAAGGACTAAAACTATAAGCACCTAGAAGAAAATCTAATGATAATCTTCATGATCTTGGATTTGACAATAGATTCTTAGATATGACATGAAAAACATAAGCAACAAAAGAAATAATGGATAAATGGGACTTCACTCAAAATAAAACTATTGTGCATCAAAAGCCATTACAAGATGGTGAAAAGACAACCTATGAAATGGGAGAAAATATTTGCAGATATATATCTGAGAAGGACTTAATATTCAGAATGTGTAAAGAACTCCTACAACTCAACAACATAAAGACAACCCAATTTAAAAATGGGCAGAGCACTTGAATAGACATTTCTTCAAATATTTACAAACATCCAATATGCACATGAAAAAATGTTGAGCATCATTAATCACTGGGGAAATGCAAATCAAAACCACAATGGAGCCAGATGCAGTGACTCATGCCTGTGATCCCAGCATTTAGGGAGGCTGAAGTGGGAATATTGCTTGAGGCCAGGAGTTTGAGACCAGCCTGGACAACATAGCGAGACTCTACAAAAAATAAAAAAATTAGCTGGGCGTGGTGGCATGCACCTGTAGTCATAGCTACTTGGGAGGTTGAGCCCAGGAGTTCAAGGCTGCTATGATTGTACCACCGTACTCCAGCCTGGGTGACAGAGAGAGATCCCATCTTAAAAAAAAGAAAAAGCCTGCAATTTTGAAATATCACTTCACACACACTAGAATGACTACAATTAAAAACCTAAAAAATAACAAGGGTGGACAAGGATGCAGAGAAATTGGAACTTTCATACATTCTTGGTGGAATGTAAAATGGTATAGCTTCTGTGGAAAACAGTTTGGTGGTTTTCCAAAAAGCTAAACATAAGAACTACTATACGACCCAGTAATTCCACTTCTAGGTATATATTGAATATAGGGACTCAAACAGAAACTTGTATGCCAGTGTTTACTGCAGCATAATTTACAGTAGCCAAAAAGTGGAAACAACCCAAGTGTCCATCAACCAGATGAACATATAAACAAAATGTGGTATTTACATACAATGGAATATTATTCAGCCATACAAAAGAGAGATGATATGATACCCTACTGGTGAGCCTTGATAACATTACACTGAGTGAATTAAACCAGACACGAAATGACAAATTCTGGATTATTCCACTTACATGAAATATCTAGAATAGGCCCGTTCATAAAACCAGAAAGCAGATTACATGTTACCAGGAGCTGCGGGAAAGGGACAGTGGGGAATTATTGCTTAATGAGTACACAGTTTCTATTTGGGGTGATGAAAATTTTTAGAAATAATGGTGATATTTGCACAACATTGCGAATGTAATTAGTTCCATAGAATTGTATACTTATAATGGTTAAAAGGACAAATTTGTTGTATATATTTTATAGCAAAAAAATTTTAAAAATAAATATGTAAACGAAAAACCTTAAATCTCTAGACCATAAAATCATGCAGCATGGCAAAGACGAGAAGCAGATAAGAACAACTTAAACTTATTTTATTTGGAATGAAGATAAAGATATAGATTTTTAAACTAGCATGTGAAATTTCATATCAATAAAAGACAGGAAAGAAGGAAAAAACTGAAAGAAAGCATGAAAAATAGAAAAAACAGAAATGAGGAGGTAGAAAGAAAATTAATGTAACTGCAATTACAGTAAGTGTAGAAATGCTTACCCAATAATAATTCTGAGCTCACATTATAAAATAAAGTATCAAAAATCAGAGATTTGTTTTCTACAAAAGACACTTTAAAAAGGAAAAACGCAGACATTTTGAAAATACAGAGATGGAAAACACATAATCTAGAAGTGATAAATGCTCGAGGTGGTGGATATCCTAAATATCCTGACTTGATTAGTATGCATTCTATGCATGTAAGAAGATATCACATATAACCCACAAATATGTACAAATATCATTTATAACTTAAAAAAATAAAATAAAATACAAAGCAAAGTAACAAAATTAGGGAATTTTACTGAGGGCAAAATAAAATTTAAAGCAAAAACTTCCATGAGTGACAACAGAGTTTTTAATATCAGTAAAAACCACCATTAAAAGTAATGACCATGAATAAAAATGCAATTATTAACATTCCTTCAAGTTAAATGCAAACACAAATGAAAGAATTATGAGCAGAAACAAATAAATAAATAATTATAAATATATTTACTAATTTCACTGTTTTATGTTGACATACATTAAGCATATAGAGAAATAATATCATTAATATGGTTTATTTAATGTAATAGATTTAACTTTAATACTATCAAATTCCTTTCAAGAAAACATGGATAATTTACAAAAATAGATTTTATATTAGGCCAAATAAATCTTACCATAGGCTAAAAATCATACAAACATGTTGTCTGATCCAACTTCAATAAAATGAAATAGCAATGCAAAGAATTACCTTTAAAAATCTCATATAGCTAGAAAATTATTCTGTTAAATAACTTTTGCACTAAAAGGAAATTATAAAGGATATTTTGAAATCCTTTGAGTTGAACGAAAATATAAGAACCACTTGCTAACATTTGTGGAATGCATATAAGTTGACATTTAGGGAGAAAACATACAATTTTGAATACATTTACCAAAAAAAAAAAAGACTGAAAAGAAACTAGCAAAAGAACAACCAACTTTTGCTTTCAAGAATGGCAAACCAGATGTCTAGAGAAATCCTTCAGTCCAGAATACATAAATATACCGAAAAGCAAGCCTTCAGAAATATTTTAAGTGCATGGCTCAGCTGTTAGGAAAGGTAAAAAAAAAAAAAAAAAATCCTCAGATGCCAAAAATGATGGAAAAGTGCAAATCCTAGGAGAGAAAACGGTGCTGAAGATAGAGTTAGTCCCTGGGGCATTGTCAATCTCCTTCAAACCAGTGCTGAAATTTTAAAAATGTTTTTAATTAACTGTTCCATGGTGAGCAAGTATATGCAAACCTACCTCCACAGGCTGAAGGAGCTGAAAGCTAAAGAAAGAGACTGACAAATACAGTTTCTCACAAAGAAATATTTAATAGGGACTTATGAACAGAAGCCATGCCTCAGTTTGGCTGCAAGGCAGTGGATCCCTGCACCCATCCTGTAGAAAATATTTTTTACACAGCAAGCTTTTAGTGAAAACATATACAGCTGGTCACATCTCAGACTTTCTTGTGAAACTCATGACCACCAGGAAGGTTATCCATAAATGATAAGCATCTTTATGGGGGGTTACTTATGCTATGGGCATTGTCTTAAGACCTTGCTGCAGAACACCCTGGTATGCGGGATCAGTCACCATGGCAATAGCTCTGATTTTTGGTTGTTTGCATTTCTTTCCCTTTGGGCAGACAAATCTACATAATAATGTTTCAGTTTTTTGTCTCTTGGTCTTCAATTTTGCCCACTAAGTCCGATGCAAGGAGAAAAGTGGAAAGGCATGTGTCCTTTTCTAGTTGTAATTCCTCCTCTGGCTGTTTAATTTTCACTTCTGCTGCTAGTTGGGCATTTGTTGCCGAATGAAAGGCCCACAGAAGTGGCCAACCCACTGCTGTGGCCATCCATGGCCCTTCCTTACCACAGTGTGCTAGACAGCTTTTGGTTAATAACTACTCTAGGCCAACAGGCATTTTTGGGGCATCCCTGCACTCATACGAAGGTCCACAAGCTTCTAACAGGTGTGCCACCCCACCTCACACAGACATGTCTGGCCATCCCGGGATTTCCCCCACAGATGCTTCGTTCCCCTTACCCAATTCTTGGTCTCTCAGCTTCTGGATGGCTCTTCAAATGTTCTACAGGTATATGCAAATCTACCACCAAAGGCTCAGGGAGGTGAGAGACCAAAGAAAGAGGCTGACAAATCCAGTTTCTCGGAAAGAAAAATTTAATAGGGACTTATGAACAGAAGCAATGTCTTGGGCAGCTACCCTTCAAAAAGTATCCTTTATATAGCAAGCTTTTAGGATAAAGACATGTGCAGCTTGTCACGTCTCAGACTTTCTTGCTGAAAGTCATGACCACTGGGGAGGTTAGATAAGCATCTTTCTGAGGGGTTATCCACATTATAGGCATTGTCTTAAGACCTTGCTGTAGAACACCTTGGTATGCAGGAGTCAAACATTGGTCATCATGGCGATTTTGCTGCAAGATGGCATCACTCTTGCCAAGCAATGGACTGTTTTCCTACATTGACACATAACAATTGTACATATTTATGGGATACTTAGTGATGTCTCCATACATATGACGTTTAGTAATCAGATCAGGGTAATTAGTTTATCCATCATCTTAAACTTTTATCATTTCTTTGTGTTGGGAACATTCAATATTCTCCTTCTAGCTGTTTGAAACTATACATTATTATTAACTATAGTCATCCAACAGTGATATAGAACACTGGAACTTATTCCTCCTATCTAGCTGTAATTTTGTACCCTTTAACAAATTTTTTCCTATCTCTGCCTTCACTGTACCCTTTCCAGCCATTAGTATCCTTTGTTGTACTTTTTACTTCTATGAGATCAACTATTTTTAGTTTCTGTATATAAGTGAGAAGATGTGGTGTTTAACTTTCTGTTCCTGGCTCATTTCACGTAACATAATGTTCTCTAGTTTCATCCATGTTGCTGCAAATCACAGGATTTCATTCTTTTTTTAATTGTTATGGTTGAATAGTATTCTATCTTGTGTCTTTATCCATTTGTAAACCAGCGCTTAATTTTTAAGGGGCCATGTGCACATAGGATAAGATACCTGGCTTGGGCCTATCCAAAGCTAGGAGTGAGATTTGATACTATCAATAAACCAAGACCCCTGAAAGGCAATACCTTAATGGGAAAATGAGAAGACAATATATGTCTAGCAAAAGTTTAAAAGTAGAAATACTTATTTCTCAACCATAACACTGAATTAAAAAGGAACATAAAGATCTGTCATTCTGAGAATTTCTAATAATATCCTTGCATGTATATATGTTTGGGACCAGAATTTGTACTCTGTATAGCCTAAGAAATTACAAACTGAAAATTTTAGCTTAAAGAGGTTCAAGACTGATAGTGAGCCCAGTCAGCCTTTGCAAACAAATTCAAATCCTTTCTGGCAGAGTACACTGCAAACCTGACCTCAAAGAACTCCCATAGTTAAAATTCTAATGAAATGGAGTTCGAAACAGAATCACAAAATACATGAGGACCAAGCCAAACATAATCAAAATCAGTACAAACAACAAAGTAAATTATCAGACCTGCAAAGGCAGCAGACATCAGAGTTAGTACTTACACAGTTCATGCAAATGCTGGGGAAGATTTTCTCCAGCATTTTTTCTCTTGTTTCTCAAGGAAATGTAACCAAACAGATTTTTTTCACATATCTTGTCTTTTATTTAATTTTATATTTCTGATTACATAAATTATTGCATAGAAAATTACAGAAGACTAAAAGGAAATAAAAATTATGTCTAAACCCGTTATCCACAGATAACCCATCTTATCCATCTTATATGTAAATCTAATCAAAACAGACTTATAAGCAACATACCTATTATCTACCTATTATCTATATATTTGTCTTGAAATCTTTCTTAAAATCTATGTAGAAACATATTAACAGTGATTAGTTGAGTATTGCAAATGTGCATAATCAATTTCTCCTTCATACATTTCTGTGTTTTCTAATTTTAGGTACAATGAAACTGTGTTATTTTATAGTAGAAAATGGAGCTATTGATAAAGGAATAGACATCAATAAAACTAAGCTAATATAGGTAAAAATAGCAGTAGAAGAAAACATAAAGAAAAACATACATCTATTTGAGTTCGTATAAATTACAAATCTATTTCCCCAAACATCACAAAGTTGTTTACTAAAGAGCAAGTTAAGAAAAAAATCATAATGCACATATGGCATAGTGTTAATGTATAAAGTAGTCACACAATTGGTAAGAAAAACCATCAGACATGAAAAGATAAGAAGAAAACAAGTGAACAATTCCCTAAAAGCATATGCTGTTGGTTAATAATTAACCTCACTAGCAATCAAATATATGAGAATTAAAGAGATTTTTTGCAATTAAAGTAACAGCACCAAAAATAATAATCTTGCTTGATTTGGAGATTGGAATAAGACGGTTATTTTTTCACACTTAAAAGTGTTGGTTCACTATTTCTTCAGGGAAATTGATCAGTTCTGCAAAAAATTGATCAAATTCCTCCCCATTAGAATTTCCCTTAAAAATATAATTTAAATACTTCTCTCTATATATATTACTCATACTGGATCTTCAGTTCCTGGAATGCCCTCTACCCCTTCTTGCCTCAAGACCTCTGCACATGCTGCTTCCCCACCCCAAATTCCTCCTGCTCTGCCTGCCTTACTCCTACACATTATTCAGATTTCAAACTAAACCATCTTAACCTCAGTGACACCTTCTCTACTCCTAGGACCAAGTCAAGTCCTTTGCTTAGCATCCTTTAGTTTTTCTCCCCCAATACCATAAATATAATTGTTCAAGTTATTTTTTGCTATTTATTTGTTTTTCTACTAGAATATATTATCCATCATATTGGTGCCTTGTTTAGTACTGTATCCTCAACATCTAGCAGAGTTAGCATTGAAAAAATATTTCTTGAATGAATGAATATTATTCATATTCTATAGTATTCATATTATGCTTATTTGTATCAGTGGAAAACTGAAGACAACAGAAATACATATAAATAATGTGATAAAGATTAAGTATATTATATGTATGTAAGATGAGCTATTATGCATCCTCAGAAATGATTACAAATGATTTTTTAAACATGGAAAAATGAATAAATTCTAATTTAATCTATATAGAGGGTGTAATTGTTTATATGATATAATTTCAAATAAACCAACCTTGTAAATTTGGCTGGAACTGGTTAGTGGCATTAGTTTTTTTCTATTATCTTTTAACTATCTGTACATTCCAAACTTATTAGTTTCAAAATATAAGAATATTGATTTGGAAACCTCACATAGAAAATGGAGTAAGCCTTTATATTTAGAAATATTCCAGCCATCAGGCATCTTTGCAAAATGTCACTCAGTTCGTATCCTGGGTTGGACATAAAAATACATTTTAAAAATCTGGATTTGAAATATGTCTGTGAGTGCAAGTCTGTGTACATGAATGTGTGTGTGTGTGTGTGTGTGTGTATGAAACTCTAGAGCAGAACATTTCATACTTCACACAGATCTTATCCTGGGTTCAATCTTGTATCCCTTGGTCAAGGACTATGTTGAGTCCTTTGCATCAGTAGTTCTAGTAGAATCTTTACTCAGCTCTAATTGGTTCATGACCTTGCTTCATCTCAAATCATTGTATTTGAAGAGTATAAAGATTCATTTCATCAGTGCTCTGATCCAATCTCCCCTGAGAAGACTCTTCTTCCCTAGCTGTTTTTCACAGAACTATATCTACTACTATGATTACTGCTACTACATCAAACATACACCAGTAAAAAAGGATGTTAGATTTTAAACAGTGAAAATAAAAGCAATCTTTTTAAAGAATTAAAATAGCACACTCAGGAGAGGCACCCCTGTCTGTCCCTCACTTCTGTGTTCTAAATGTCAAGATTGATCATACCTTTCTTTGTCTTGGTTTCTTTTTCTTTGGGTCTTCTTGGAGAATAGATGTCAATCCTTTGGGGAAGTCAGGTAAAACACAATGAAAAGTCTTGTTTTAGATGCTTATTCTCATCGTCATAATCTTTACAATGAATAGTCTCCAAGTGGATGTACTGGGATGTGTGTGGGAAGAAATTGCAGGGCAGAAAATCTGACCAAACCACTGAATTTGAATGTGAGATTAAAATCTCATCAAAAAGTGAGATTCCTTAAGATGTAGCCAAAATAATTATGGAATATTTCAGTCATGTTCCACACACAGTTAAAAAACAATGTCAGAATGTAATGCCAGTGAAACAGATCTTCAAGGATTTCTTCACTGGATTATTTTCCTAGAACATCCATTTCTCCCCAAGCTTGTCTATGTGGCTCTGAGATTTTCCCCTTTCTCACAACATTTTAGTTGTTGCAGTACCCTCAAAGAGGCTTGCTTTAGTTTGCTGTTTCCTAGAATTAGGATAAATGAGTGACCCCAGGGATAGATGGCTGTGGTTGTCATCCCAAAAATCACCAGCAGTTTGTTTTCTGGCGTAGCAAAATATGATATTTCTATGGCAATGCCTATAAAATACAAGATAAAGAGAATGATGAAGGACATCAAAACTTTCATTGCCTTCACATGAGCTTCTGTGCTGGGGTCTCTGAATCCTGTGGTATTCAGTTGCATCGGCCTATTGTGTTTCCAAAGGGAAATGATTAACAAGAAACATGTAATTAAGGATAGTGTAAAGAAGAAAATGACTCACAGATTTAGCAAAACCTGTTGAATAAAGTATTCACTTTTATGCATGTTGATATGCCAGGTTGTGTTTCTGTTCTTCGTTTTATGATCATTAATCATCTTCAAAAGTTGTGGAAGAGTAAGTGACCACGAAGTAAGCAAGGATCCCACCAGAAGAGGAAGAATTCTATTGATTCTACTTTTCAGCCAGAGAAATATGTAGTGGGAAAAATTTACTATCTTCAGGAAATAGAAGATGTTGAGGCTGGTGGCAAACCAGATACTTGATTGATTCATAATTACCCACATGTAACTAATATATTCAATTAGATTACCAGAGTAATACACATCTGGAGAGAATATCAGCATAAATCCATCCGTTATTATTATCCATATCAGACAAATTCTAGAAATAGCTAAGCCAGTGAGAATAAAGCCAAGGATAGAGAACTCATTCTTGACACAGTCAATGCAGTTTGCAAGTCCAATAAACCCATTCCCTAGAACTCCCAGTATTGACTCAATAATTACTATAGAGAGGAAGATGCCTTCCACTACACTTAGCATATCTGCTAATTCTTAATTTTGCTTCTGTTGCATCTATTTTAGATTACCCGCTGCAGACTAAGGCATGTATTGACTGCTTGATGGAAGAGTGATTTTCTTCTCTTTCTTTATATAAAGACTTAAAAGTGCCCCAGGAAAGCTTTGTGATGGAATCAGAAATATCTTCATGGAGACCCCTCCAATTACCTCTATAAAACTTAACTAGTTTAGAAAATGTGTGTCCAGAGTGAATGCCTGCCTACAATTTGTTAAGATGCAAATAAAAGTTTCTGTTTCATGGATTTTACTTCTCCTCCTCAGACTATTTTGCATTTATTAAATTGAATTGTAGAGAACAAATGTCAAACAGGTACCTATAGGCTAAAAACACAACAGAAATAAAAATTTGAATTCATCTTTTTCAATATCAAATCACCATTTACATTGTTTATAATAAGAATTTAGATATATAAATAAAAAGTACTATATAGAAGTACTAAGTAAATTTTGCCATTGTAGACACTTACTCTGAATGATTAATTTAATTTTTAATTAAAATTTAGGCTCAACTCTGGGCATGATAAATTTCAAAAATATTATCTCACAAAATTTTTGCTGTAGTTTTTATACTCATAGTTATTACATTCATGAATGCAGAAGATTATATTGACCAACTATTGACATGAAAGTCTCTTCTTTTATCATATTTTACTTTGATGGCACCCATTTATTCATTTATTCAATAAATATTTACTAAATGTCTAAATATACCAATCTCTCGTCAGCTCACTGAGAAAATATAGTGGTAGACAGGATCTCAAAGCTTTTGTAATTTACGGAGTTTACATTCTAATGAAAGAGGCAGGAAAGAATCAGGTAAACCAATATATTGATCCAAAAATTAAAAGTGAAATCTAACACTTATTGATCCTTTATTATGTTCCCAGAACTATGTTAAGTACTCTATGATCATTTTCTCATTTTAACTTCATAAAAAAACTTCAAGCCCTTAAGATAGGTACTATATTTATCTTTATTTAAAAAATGAATAAGCTTTATAGAAGAGCTTCTTCCCATTTATGCTGGAATGACTCCCATAAATAAAAGTACACAATGAGTTCACAAAGAAATATCATCAAGCATAGGGACAGACTATGAATTATAGTCAGCAAAACAAACCAACCAAACAAACAAACAAATAAAAAGCATGCAGCAAACTTAGAATTCACATAGACTGCACATATTGGAATGAACAGATAAAAATATGTATAGATGCATTAACTACGTATATACTGTTCATAAAAACAGGATGTAATTTCAGAAAAGAGCAGAACAAGAGACTGTCAGAAAAAAAGGGGAACATTTGGGACAAAATTTATAGAAATGAAGAATATAATAATATTAAATGTAAATGGACTAAATATTTCAAGTAAAAAACTAATATTGACAGCCAAGATTTTAAAACTCCAACAATATACTGCTAATAAGAAATACAATTTAAATATAAAAACACAGAAAGTTTGAAGTCACAATGATGGAAAAATAGACCATGGAAACATTACCCAAAAGAAATCTAGTATAGTTATAATAATATCATGTAAAATAGACTTTAAGATAAAAAGCAATATTAGAGAACAAAGGGGGAGTGCATTTTATAATGATAAGAATGCTCAATTTAGCAGGAAGATATAACAATTCTAAAATTTATGCACCAAATAATCTATAAAACATTTACAGAACTCAGAGGAAAAAAATAAGATAAATCTACAATCATAATGAAAGACTGTAAAATATATAACTCAATAGCTCATAATAGAAACAGAACAAAAAGCAATAAAGAGAGAGAATATCTGAAAAACACAATTAACAAACTTGATATGTCCAATAGAATAATTCATATTCTTTTCAAGTGCACATGAACTATTTTTACCGAAATTGGTCATATGTGAGTCCAAAAGAGTATTTCACAAGTGTTAAATGAGTAAAAACTTTCTAAGTATGTTCTCTGACTATAAAGGAACAAAATAAAATTCAATAGCAAAAAGATGACTAGAAAAAAACCAACTTACTGAAATGTAAAAAAAATTCTAAATATTACTTGAGTAAAAGAAGAAATGAAAACAAAAATTAGAAAAACATTTCAAAGTAAATAATACATATTGAGCATTCCTTATTTGAAATGCTTGGGATCAAACATGTTTTGGATTTTGGATTTTTTTTTTATTTTGGAATATTTGCATTATACTAGTTGAGCATCCCTAATTCAAAAATCTGAAATTCAAAAAGCCCTGATATGCGTTTCCTTTGAGCATCATGTTGGTGCTCAAAAAGTTTTAGATTTTGAAGCATTTTAGATTTTGGATTTTTGGATTAAGGATGCTCAACCTGTAATGAAGAAGTGATCTATCAAAGTTGGCATAATTCAGTTGAAGCAATTCTTTGATGGAAATGTATAGTCATAAATGCATCTCTTAGAAAAGAAGAAAGACTAAAAATAAACAAATCATGTTTCCATCTCTAGCAGCTAGAAAATTAAGAATAAAAGTAAGAAAATTAGAGTAAACAAATTATAGTAACATCAGAAATCAATAAAATAAAAAACAATTGGGTATAATAATATATCAATGTCGTTCAAAAGAAATAGAAAGAAGATACAAATCACTACACATATTACAGATGTAAAAAATATGATAAGATATTATAAACAACTTCATACAAAATTCCAACACTGACACTTCAAGAAAATTACAGGTTAACATAATATGAACATAGATACAAAAATTCTAAACAAAACGTTAATAGACTTTTATGACATATACAAAGAATAATTCATTATAACAAATGGAGTTTTAAAAGCTAATTGTGAGATTAAAATGGAATACTTGAAGATATATATTCAACTGACACAAAAGAAAGTGAGAAAAAGGAAAGAGAGGCAAAAATAAATGAGATAAATAAAAAACATAGAGCAAAATGGTAAACTTAAAGCCAACCATATTGATAATTATATTAAACATAGTTTGACTAAATACTCGAATTAAAAGGTAGAGATAATCAGAATGATTAAGTAAAAGCTCAAGTATGCCTACAAGATAAAGATTTAAACATAAAGACACAGATTGAATGTAAAAGGATAGAAAAAGCTATACTTATGGAAATTATAACCACAAAGAAGCAGGAGTGGTTTTATTATCAAAGTGTCCATATTGTCAAGACAAGCAGTAGAAAAATAGAGAGGGATGTTTCATGATAAAATAGTCAATTTATCAAAAAGACTTAGCAATCCTAAATGTGTATGAGACTAATGATTTGGACTCAAATAACACAATATTAATAGAACTAAAGCAAGAGATAGACATAGTGAAGATTTAAAAACCCCTCTCCAGCCTGGACCTGATGCAGAGACCTCCTTTGCTCTGGCCCCTTCTTTCTTAAACATCCTTGTCAAGGTAGTCACGTGGTTTGCTGCTTGACTCATTCACAACCTTGCTCAAATGCTACCTTTTCAGTGATGTTTTTCTTGACCCCCCCAATTTAAAATTACAATATTTCCATTCTCCTGCTTTATTTTCCCTTAAGGTAATTATCACTATCTAATACAGCTTATTTATTTTTATTATTGTTCATTTGTAAGTTACATAAAGGTAAGACATTTTATCTGTTTGTTCACTGCTATAGTCCAAATAGCAATCAAAATTGTGCTGTAAATGAGAAAGAATTAATAAATACTCAAATGGCATGCAATTTCTGTCTGGAACTTTTTTGAAAAATCTGTTATGGATATGATCTGGCTAGATAAAAAATCAGGATTTTTTGGGTAGGTATGACTATGTGTAAATTAAAAAAGCTAAAAGCATCATAATTTCTAAAATGAACCATTGAATAAATTAAAATTGAATTATGAGTTTGCATATGTCTTAAATCTCTAAGTTTTATATTTCAGGAATGATTGTATTTAGAAAAAATAGGATTTTGTTGGATCTGAACTGATGGAGCAAAGAGGTAGTGTTTTGGGTTAGGGGGCAGGGCAGAGATAATCATTATATGGAAATATACTTAGACAATAACAATCAAATAATTATTCTTTGGGGCACGAAGTTGGATCATGGTAGAATCTTGATCTGAGGAGATAGCTTCTATGGCTTCAGAGCTTATAAAGTGAACAAGGCAGCACATTCCTTCATTGAAAGATGGTAAAAATCTTATAATATAACTGGAATGTATTAAATCTCTATACTTATTCATCTGGCACTACTAAACGAAAAAAATCAGTGAATTAAAATTTATTTTTGGAAGCTAATAATCTGTGGGTATCATCTAGTTACCATACAATGCAAAAATGGTGGTACAGATGGGCTGTAGCAAACAGCAGAGTATACCCAGATTTTCAGATAATTTGGATTTTCTTAGCACAGCTGGGTAACATATTTCTTTGGTGAGAAGATCTCAAAGAATTGTTATAGTTAAAACTCCTTTATATAAAAAGCAAAGTCAATGACTGGAGAGTAGGAATTTATATTTAGTTAGCATTGTTAGAGTTATGATTTGACTTTTATATGAAACAGAGTACCTATAATTAAGACATGTATACTCAAATTTATCATACATTGTTTTATGTCTTATCTTTTTAAAATCAACTATAAATTAGCAGGAGAATTTTCCAAGGCAGTTTCTCTTCATTTGACACATTTAATATGAGAACAATTATTCTATTGATAAATGTTTTTAACTGCTCTGACATTATTAGATGCTATATGGTGAATCTCTTACTACTAGGGTGAATATAATCTAAGCAATATGAATAGTGAGACTAAGTTTAAAACAGTACCTTAATTAACGCATTAATACTTATTTCAGACTCTTTTTTCCAGAGGACCTGTTCTAAAACAGACTTACAGATCAAGGTAAAGGTTTAATTAATTGGGTCATAAATTAGGTCAAAATACCTTTTCTGTGCTCTTACACAACTAAAACTCAAATTGGGTTCTTTTTTCTATAGAGCATAGTAATTTACACATCAAAGTGTTTCTTATGTTCTTTTGAAAATATAAAATTTATTAAGTGATAAGAATAAGATAAACTTTAATATTTTTTCAATTGATAATTAAGAACATCAATAGATGTTTCTTGATGATTTTGTTTGATGAAGAACTCTTGTCAGTAAATAAAAATTTCACTCAAACATTTTTATTCCTATTATTTATATAAATGTCATGGAATTAATTACTATGATGACACTAAAACATTCTGTAGACTATACCAGAATCTAGAAATAACTATTTAGGTTAGAATTTCAAATCTTTGATAAAATCAGAAACCTATCATAATTCTAGGTCACATATTTTTTTTCCATTAAGTATGTGTGAGGATTAGAACATATAAGATAACTATTCCACATAGTTTTCTTATTAAAAATGTTGAAAAATAAGAATATATATTCAAATTTGCTTGACTCTACATAAGGAAACACTAGATACACAAAACAAAAGTATTTCTGGAGTTGGGCTTCAGGAGTTTCAGTTTAGGGTTCCCCAAATAAAGATTCTGAGACTCCCAGATTTGCATGCAGAATATTTACTGGGAAGTTCTCTTGAGAACAGCACCGATGATGGATTAAGATAATCAAAATTGGACACAGAAAGAAAGTTGGAAACAGCTTCAGAAATGTCCCAAATTAAGCCAAGGGGTTGGGACTTTGCATCTACATATTAACCAGTCTTTGGATATAGGCTGTTTCTGGGAGGGATGTCAACTTAGATGAGGCAGTGTCCTTCAATCAAAGGAGCTTCCTGGAAAGCGTCATGGCTGTGAGCATCAACAAAACTACTGACGGCTAGGATATTAGTTCATCTGTCCCAGCATGGGATCTGGCTCATCTACTCCAGTCCACTCCTTGTGCCTCTTAGATCCTCTTGTTTCTTAGTGTAAGCTGTACCCTACATGGGTGCAGCTACCCCTGGGTTCTAGTTGGTCTCTTTTTCTGAGAAAATTCGCAAGAAGGCTAGTGGAATTAGTTACTGCAACCATTCCTGGTGCTGGTCTTCAGGTTACAACTGATACTCCTCATCTCCTCCCTTTACTACCAATTCCACATTGTCCTGATCCTTAAGTAGAACTTCTGGTCTAGGGGGCTTACCTGGTGGGATGATCTGGACCTTCACTCCTGAGGGGTTTGAACCCCTGGACACAATACCCTCCTTACATGTGCTCTGCTACACGTGTCCGTCAAGTGGCAGTGCCAAAGAGTTGTATTAGTCAGGGCTCTCAAGAAAAATAGGAGATATCTATATCTATATTTATATCTATATCATCTATTTCTATATATTTATCGAAAGAGAGAGAAAGAAGAAGGGAGAGACAGAGATTTTAAGGAATTGGCTCATGCATTTGAGGAGTCTGGTAAATTTGAAATCTGCCAGGTAGGCCAGCAGTCTGGAAATTCAGTCAAGAGTTGATGTTGCAGTCTTGAGTCCAAAGGCTAGACCTTCACACAAAATTTCTATATTGTGGTCTGAAGGCAAAATTTCATCTTCTTTGAGAAACCTGTCTTCGCTTTTGCTCCTTCAACCACATTATGGCCCACCCACGTTATGGAACATAATCTGCTTTACTCAAAATCCACTGATTTAAATGTTAATCATATTTTAAAAAATACTTTTACATCAACATCTAGACAGGTTTTTGTCGAAACAACTGGGCACTGTAGCCTAGTTGAGTTGATACATAAAATTAATCCCCGCAGTCTCTTTGTTGCCAGTTTGGCACCCATAAACATCCCTTTAAACCACACTTGATCTTCAAATAAAAGAAATAACAGTCATACTTCTGCCTAACATGATATAATTGTCTTGAGTACAACTGAAAACACACTAACCTTTCCCTAGAAGAGAATACAAAACCCTTGGGTGATGTTCACTCTTCTCCTGAATATCTTGTAACTTAAGTTAATACATATGTTATATGATAAGGGGATAAAAGAGGGAAAAAAACAAAGATATTTGATATGTACGCACACACATATATATGTATGTATACATATTCATAACAAAATAATGGGGAAATATTCATAACAATTACAGTTTTGTTTTTTTTTTACTTTTAAAACAATGGCCATTCTGACTGGTGTAAGATGCTATCTCATGGTGGTTTTAATTTGCATTTCTCTGATGATTAGTGATGTTGGAAATTTTTTCATGTTTGTTGCCCATCTGTATGTCTTCTTTTGAAAAATGTCTATTCTTGTCCTTTGCTCACTTTTTAGTGGAGTTATTTGTTTTTTTCTTTGTTGTTTGAGTTTTTTGTAGATTCTAGATATTAGGCCTTTGTCAGATGCATGGTTTACAAATATTTTTCTCCCATTCTATAGGCTATTTACTCTGTTGATTATTTCTTTTCCTGTGCAGAAGATTTTTAGTTTAATTAAGCTCCAATTTTCTATTTTTGTTTTGTTGCATTTGCTTTTGAGATCTTAGCCATAAATTCTTTGCCTAGGCCAATGCAGAGAAAAGGAACCACTTACATTCTGTTGGTGGAAATGTAAAAAATTAGTACAACCTCTATGGAAAACAATGTGGAGATTTTTCAAAGAACTAAAAATAGATCTATCATTGGATCCAGCAATTCCACTATTAAGTATCTATTCAAAGGAAAAAAAAATCATTCTATCAAAAAGATACCTGCACTCATACATTTATCACAGCACTATTCACAGTAGCAAAGATATGGATTCAACCTAAGTGTCAATTGATAGATGATTGGATAAAGAAAATGTGATATATATAAGCCATGGAATTTTACTCAGCCCTAAAACAGAATGAAATCATGTCTTTTGCAGCCACATGGATGGAACTGGAAGCCATTATCTTAAGTGAAATAAATCAGAAATAGAAAATGAAATACTGCATGTTCTTACTTATATTTGGGAGCTAAATAATGAGTACACATGGACATAGAGAGTGGAATAATAGACATTGGAGACTCAGAAGGGCAGGAGGGTGGGAGGTTGGGAGGGGAGTGTGGAATGTGAAATTACCCAATGGGTGCTATGTACACTAATTGGGTAATGGTTACAAAAAAACCTAGACTTCACTACTACACAATACATCCATGTAACAAAACTGTACTTGTACCCGCTAAATGTATAATAATAATAATAGTAATAAAACAATTACAGTTATTTTTTCTGAAACTGGGCACATGACTGTAGCTGGTATTTATAACTATCTTCTTCTACTACCCATTCTGTGTGTATTCCCTTGTCCTTCAGAAAGCACTTCAGCTGGTTGTGTTTTTTTACCTGGTTAAGTGACACAAACTTTCATTTCTGAAGCGTCTGGGTCATTAGCAGTCCTGCTTAAATTGGGTTATTTTAGTTTTCCACTGACTTTAATTACAGGGCATGGTAATACTAAGAGATGTCCTACATGTGTATACACACATATTTTTTAAATCAGGGACTTGCGTATCTGGATAAAGTACTAATTGAAAATCATCCAGTAGTACTATTCACAACGAACAGCTTCCGGTTATGGCCAAGCTGGTGAGGATAAAGGCAAATGAGAATTTTGACTGTGATCCCACCAATTCAATTAACCAGCCCCATTGGTCCATTCACCAAAATTGCCTCATGAATTTCCCACTTGCTAACAGCATTAAGATGCTTCCAGAGCATTTGGCATGCTTGGAGAGAGAAATTCTCTGACTCTAATATCCCTACTGATAGGCCAATTTCAAATTATCTGGTGGTAGACAGGATAATTTTCTTCTTCTTTTTCTGTTTTAGATACTCTTTTTAAATCAGAAAGCATCGAGGTCTGTGTGAAACAAAGCTTTTATTATCTTTATAAAAATAGTGTATAAGAGTTTGAGACAAGGTTTTCTCTTATTTATAGTTTAAAAATTCCTACTTAATACATTGCCCCAAAATACTGATGATAATATATGCACATTTCCGGGGACAGGTTGATGCTGCATATAATAAAGCACTGTGTTTTGAGTCATCTTATGAATATTAACTATTAATCTGAGTAATTCTTTTTATTTGGGGAAACTTCACTCAGTATAGAAGGTTAATATAAATGAGAAAACATTCTCTTTTCTAATCATCCAGCAATATTTACTAAACCTTAAATTCATGCTGAGTTCTTTAATATAGGAAATAAGTAGAAAAATATTTCTTTAAAAAATTGTGTAGCTTTAATAACTATTTCTATACTTTATGATCATTAATTCAAATATTTTATTTTCTTCTGGATACAGGAGCATTTTATTTTAGCATATTTACCAAAGTCCTCAGGTTTTCTCTACGATCTTTGCAAGGAAAACTCATTTTCAGCGTTACTACACAAACTAAGATGCAAACATCATGTACTAGCATAAAGAGAATTTCCATTTTACCAGGAACCAAAATTTTATGCAAAGTAGATAAAGCTTTCATGGTAACTGAATCTCAGGCATCAGAAAACTACTTTGGAAAGGAAAATTTTAAGTAACTTTAAAACGAATTCAGATAGAGTCATGACCTATGCAGAAACTCGGAAATCACTAAGATGTTTAAAAAGATACATTGTCAGTATTTTCTCACATAACTTTTGTTTTACATGTGTTTTGTGGAAAACATATAAAATGTGTTGTTCTGCAATAGTTATCCCACTAAGAAACATATAATTATCATTTTCCTGTGTCAATAATATTCTTCTAGATCATGATTAAGTAAGTCAATCATTTTGATTTTGATTTCTAATAATTTCTCATCTTTTGAAGTTTAAGATGTTTCCAATTATGCACTACAGGATTTCTCAACCTCAGCACTATTGACTTTTGGGGCTGGGTAATTCTTTGTTGTACGGAGCTGTCCTGCTGCTGAGCATCCCTGAACTCTACCTACAAGATGCCAGTAGTACCTCCTCCTTTGTGACAACCAAAAATTTCTCTAGACATTGCCAAATGTCACCTGGGACAGGGAGCAAAAATCACCTCTGGTTGAGAACTATTGATACACTATTTCAACTACTGTGTTGGTGAACAATTGTGTGTATGTATGTTTGCAAATATATATGTTGCTTTATTTAAAATTCTAAAATATTAGGAATACATCAAAAACTATACACTTAGTAAGCAAATTATATACCTCATGAGACTAAATATAGTCCTGCTTTCAAAAACTAGAGAATAATTCTATTCTAGCAAAGTTGGAAAGGCTAATAAAATTGAATATGTACTAAGTTGAAAACGAAGTCCTGACAAATTTTGAGATAACCACATGCAGAACATATTCAACATGTTGCTGAGCAATGTGCAATTACATTGGATAAGTGAGAAAAAGTAATTTGCAAAATCCTGAAAAATTTATATTAAAATAAAATATATTATTTCCTCCCTAAATATACAAAGAGAAAAATACAAAAAATACTTGTAAGTGAATAATTAGCCTAGAAATGATCTATTTCAATTAAAAAGTTTTAACTGGGAGATAAATGGAAGTTCTGAATAAAGGGACAGAAATAATATGTTCCTGAGTGGAGAACTTATAAATAATGTAAATAACTTCTCAAGTGTTTATATATTTAGTATACTTCCAAATATTGTCTTGAAAGAATTATAAATAGAATTTAAGAAAAGGCTATAGAATTTATTCAATAAAACTTCAATCAATAAAGATTTAATCAATAGTATTTATTGAAATATAAAAGGTGCTTGAATCAAGAATACGCACAAATGTACATATGAATGTTTTATTAGGTTGATTGCTATAATTTATGTTATTGTCAGAGAATGTATTCTCTCTTTTTTTTTTTGGAGAGTGAAGGGTAAGTGTTGGATTTTGCTTTGTAGGTTGGTAACTGATCAATATTTTTAAATATCTTTAGATATTTTTAAAAATCTAGGCATATTTAGTAGTATTTAATTGCCACCACATGTCTAATAATTCTTCATTAGTTTTAAGTTAAGGTCCTCTGTAACTATATTTATTTTCTGAACTTTGATCTATAATATACTGATAATTGAATATATCACAACTTTTTTGGTTTAAAAATTCTGTTGTCACAGGTTTAGTTTCACGAATTCTCTCCTATCTCAGCTCTTGGGTTTTTTTGTTTGTTCATTTACTTCTTCGCAAATTTTCTTTTTATATTTTCATTGTTCTTATATCATCTCTTTTCTTCTCTTTTCTTTCCTAGAATTGTTTTCTTGAATTTGACGGAAAACATTTAGTAGATATTATCTAATATCAACTTCTGTTTCCTGAAGTGACTCTTCTTTAAAACTGTGTTCGTCCTTCACCTTGTGTGTGCTAGAGAATGCTTTCGATGCCATATATGGTTTTGTTGTTATTTCAAGCTTTTTGTTGGTTTTCGTTCACTTTGCTTACACAGTCTTAAAGGGTAAACCTTCAAACCGGGCCTGAAATTTCCCCATGAAACAATGAGTGGCGTCTTTGATTATCTTATTTTTAATTTTGCATGTTTTTTGATTATACTTGTGTTGTCAAGCTGGAGGGGCTGTAACTAATTTAGTGGCCCAGCAATCTGAAAGAGCAGGGAGGATTTGGTCTAGCGGCAATTCCTGTAGGGGAACTTCTTTTCTATGTTATCTCTTTGTTTTTTGTAAGTTTCTCAGATGTGCATGAAAGGAGCCAGACTAAATGTAACCTTGTTCCCCTCCAAATGTAGAAACAGTTTTTCCCCCTATGGTATCAAATTTGTCTATATCAGCATAGATCATTAATTTAGAATAGCACTGCTTTGGAAAATCCACCTCATTCCATCCAGACCTTCTGTAGTAGGCACTATGGAGCCATCACCAAACTCACTCGGTTAACCCCTCTTGGCTTGCTATCCTGGTACTCCAGAACCACTTCTGCTGGTTTTGCTATTCATACACACCACCTAAACCCTTGACACACACACAGACCCTATCAATGATTTAAGACTTTCATTTATAGGAATAGACAAACCTGGCCTGAAGCCACTGCCGTCTCCAGTGTAATCCTTCCAAGGCCAGGGTTATGGGGATGAAGTGGAATTGCACCAGATACTTAGATGTCTTTCCACTATAACTTCCAATATGAATTTAGGCTTTTGCCTATTCCTAAAGGTGAGTTTTTACATTCCAAAAGATGATTTGACGTTCTAAAATATCTCATGGAAAGATCATGGCAAAAGATTTTCCTGGCCGTGGTTACATTTGTGGCTATATGGTTGTATGTGCCATGTTTCATGAGTTGTGGCAGATAAAGAGTAGGTGTATGCGGGTTGATGCATACAGCAACGACTTACTGAGGTGGACATAGGGTCAGTGTATAGCCACGTACGTTGCCAGGGATGTGATCAACTTATTTAGGGTTTAAATTCTCCAGATGCTAATAGTTTTCTCTTAGTTTATAACAAGATATTTTTAGTGCTTTCTTCTTTTTTAGTTTTCTCATGATTTTTAATTTAATATAGCAGTTTTTGTTTCAGAGTGATTTAATATGTCCCACTCATGGTGCCAATTTCTCATTGTCACTTACCAAAACTTTATTATTATTAAATAAAAATGTTAAGAAAACATATCTTTCTTGTTTCTGCTACATTAAAAAAAACCATATACTTCTTAAAGGTTCTTGGAATTTTTTTTTACTAAAGAGAAACCTCTCACAATGATTAAATATAATTTATTTAAAATTTCCTTCTTTTACAAAACATTTTTTTCTTCTTAATTAAAAACTAAGCTTTTAATGAATACAAAGCTTCATAAAGTGGTATACCAGACTATTTACTAATTTTGATGCTTTTACTAACCCATAACAAAATCAAGACTAATAAAAAGAGTTTAATTTATTCCTCTTTACCCACTCTTTTAAGTCAGAAGATCGAGTTTGAATCCTAAAACTTACACCTTATAATGAAATCACTTAAATATGATGAGTCTTAATATCTTCATTATAGAAAACGGTAACAATAATAAACATTTTGTACAACTTTTGTGAGGATTAAATTGAATAATCTTTGCCAAATTGCCTAGGATGTTTCATGGAATCCAGAAAGAGTTCTCTTCAGGTTCCTCCATGCTATAAAGGATTATATTCCCTTGAAGCAGGATTTATTAATAATTTGCCTTAGCACATTCACAGAAGCCTGCCTCAGTTTTCTGTTCCCCCGAATCATACTGAAAGGGTGAATTGAAGGATAAAGCAATGCCACCATTTCAACAGTAATCATAATTATCGGGCTTTCTATTATATAGTAAGAACAAATTATCAAAAGAGTGTCCAAATAGTGCACAACTAAGAGAAGGATGAAAGAAATCACAGTATTTCTGGCTTTCACATGAACCTCTTTGTTGAGGTCTCCAGATTCTCTGGCACGATGCTTCATCTGCTTGACATGTCTCCATAAGGAAAAGATTAGTAGGAAAAATGAAATGAGTGACATAGACAGAGGGATAAGGGACCCGAGGTGGAGGAGAATTTGATCGCTAAAGTACCGGGTTTTACTCACATTTTTTTGCCAAGTCAAGTTTCTTTCAATTTTTAAATAGTCACTGATCCAAAAAGTATCCAATTTGATGCTCAGAAGATTAGCAAACAAAGAGACAAAAAACCCCAGTAGAATGGTGAAAACAATTCTCTCTTTTCTCCTCTTCAGCCAGAGAAAGAAGGGATGGGAAAAATTGGATAGCTTGAGGAAATAGAAGACACTGAGGCTGGTAGCACACCAAATACTTAAGGAGTTGTTCAGATTCCAGAAGAAATCAATAATTATGTTTATTAGATGATTTGCAAATATTTCTGGATAGAAAGCTCTTCTAATGCTATGTTCAAGAAGTATGCATATCACACCAATTCTGGAGATGGCTAAGCATGTCAGGATGAAGTCAAACAAGGAGATGTTCTTGTTTTTAACCCATTCAGCACAGATAACTAATCCAATGAATCCATTCCCGCAAAGTCCTATTATGAACTCTAAAATTTCAATGACTATAAAAACCTTTTCAAATATAGCTGACATATTTGCAGAAGTAAAATTCCAGTTAGTTCTGCCCCTGCTGACAGGTTGGTTTTCAAACAACTTTTGGAAAAGGATATGACTGTTAAGAGTACTCTTCTTCAGGATTTTATTTTGGAGTCTGTTTCAAACCAAAAAATATCTAACCCTGACGTGAGAAAACACTACTGGTAGCTTCATAAAGGTACTTCCAGACACAAAAATCCTTTCAACAGCAATTCAGGTATCAGCTTGATTACTAAGTGTAACCTTTTTGCCATTGTCACAGGCTGATTTTTCACTTATGAGGCTGAACTCGTTATTTGTTGACATGCAAATGAGAAGATTCTGTGACATTGTTTTGTGCTTTTTTCCTTCTCGAACAGGAAATTTTGAATCTATTCATCTAGGAATTCAAAGTAAAAATTTACAACTAAAATTTTATGTATTTCCTCTTAAATTCTGACTCATGAGATTACATATGTCCAGGATCCCCAGTTGGCCACTGCTTTAACTTCAGGATCCTAAGGTTTATCAACACCCTGCTCAGCATTTGTAAAGTCTTCACTACTACCTAAGGCCCTCTAGGTTTTCCTATCCAGGGAAAGGCCAAGCTAGGCCTGAGCTATATACCTTCTCATTTCTTGGCCGCAATGTTCCAATTTGACTAAGATCTCATCTCTAAAACATGTCAGAGATATTGAGCATTTTTTCGTATGTTTCTTGGTCATTAGTCTATCTTCTTTTGAAAAGTTTCTGTTCATGTCCTTTGCCCATTTTTTAATGGGGTTGTTTGATTTTTTCTGGATAATTTTCCTGAGTTCTATATAGATTCTAGTTATTAGCCCTTTGTTGGATGTATAGCATGCAAAAATTTTCTCCTATTCTGTAGGTTGTCTATTTGCTCTAGTAATAGTTTCTTTGGCTGTGCAGAAGCTTTTTAATTTGATCAGGTCCCATTTATTTATTTTTCTTGTTGTGTGATTGCTTTTGGTGTCTTTTTCATGAATTCTTTGCCTAGGCCAATGTCTACAAGAGTTTTTCCAACATTTTCTTCTAGAATTCTTATGGTTTCATGCCTTAGGTTTAAGTCTGTTATCCATCTTGAGTTGATTTTTGTGAGAAGTGAGAGGTGAGGATCCTGTTTCAGTCTTCTACATGTGGCTATCCAATCTTTCCAACACCATTTATTGAATAGGGATTCTTTTGCCCAGTGTATGTTTTTGCCTGATTTGTTGAAGATCAGATGGCTATATGAGGATGGTTTTATGTCTGTGTTCTCAGTCCTGTTCCATTGGTCTATGTCTTTATTCTTGTGCCAGTACCATGCTGTTTTGGTTACTGAAGCCTTGTAATATATAGCTTGAAGTCTGGTAAATTGATGCCTCCCAATTTGGTTTTTTGCTTAAGTTTGCTTTGGCTATATGAGGTCTTCTCTGATTCCACACAAAGTGTAGAATTGTTTTTTCTACATCTGTGAAAAATTATGTTGGTATTCTGATAGGGGTTGCATTGAATCTATAGATAACTTTGGGTAGTATAGACATTTTAACAATGTTGATTCTGCTGATCCATGAGCATGGTGTAGTTTTCCATCTGTTTGCATCCTCTGCTATTTCCTTCTTCAGGTGTTTCATAGTTCTCCCTGTAGAGACCCTTCGCCTCTTTAGTTAAATATATTCCTAGATATTTTATTTTCTTTGTTGCTATTGTGAAAGGTATTGAGTCTTTGATTTGGTTCTCAGTTTGACTGTTGTTGGTGTATACGAATGCTACTGCTTTGTGTGCATTGATTTTTTAACCTGAGACTTTGCTGAATTTATTTATCAATTCCAGTAATCTCTTGGCATAATCTTTGGGGTTTTCTAGATATAAGATCATATTGTCTGCAAACGGCGATAGTTTGACCTCTTCTGCTCCCATTTGGATGCCCTTAGTTTCCTTCTTTTGTCTGATTGCTCTGGCTAGGACTGCCAGCACTACGTTGAGTAGAAGACAGAATAAAGGCCTGCAAACACATGAAAAGATGCTCAACATCTCTAATCATCAGGGAAATGCAAATCAAAACCACAATGAGGTATCACTTAACTCCAGTGAGACTGGCTTATATCAAAAAGTCCCAAAACAACAAATTTTGGTGTGGATGTGGAAAGATAGGAACACTTATACACTGCTGGTGGGACTGCAAACTAGTACAACCTTTATGGAGAGTAATATGGAGATACCTCAGAGAACTAAAAGTAGAACCACCATTTGATCCAGCAATCCCACCACTGGGCATTTACCCAAAGGAAAAAAAGACATTCTGTAATAAAGACATCTGCACCCAAATGTCTATAGCAGCACAATTCACATTTGCAAAGATGTGGAAACAACCCAAGTGCCCATCAATACATGGGTGGATTAATAAAATTTGGTATGTGTATACCATAGAGTACTACTCAGCCACAAATAACAATGGTGAACTAACATCTCTTGTATTATCCTGGATGGAACTGGAGCCCATTCTTCTAAGTGAAGTATCACAAGAATGGAAATGCAAGCACCACATGTACTTACCATCAAATTGGTACTATTTGATCAACACTTATGGAAGTAACATTCATCAGGGGTCAGGCAGGTGGGAGGGGGGAGAAGGGGATGGGTAAATTCACACCTAAGGGGTGCAGTGCACACTATCTGGGGGATTGGCACACTTGTGGCTCTGACTTGGGCAGGGCAAAGGCGATATATGTAACCTAAATGTTTGTACCCCTGTAGTATTCTGAAATAAAAAATAAATAAATTGAAAAAAATAAAAATAAAATGAAACATATCAGAAGAAAAATAGGAACATAGTGTTTGTCTCTCCAGGGTCTTTTCCTTTATTCTATGTCCTGTCCTCGTCTTATTTACATTCCAGGCTGGTAACTTCCTCAGGCCCCACCTAAGTAGATTAGAATAACTGGAACAAGGGGGTAAGCCTCAAGGATGAAAATATACTGACCCCACTTACTCCCTGAATGTAAAGTTCCAATCCTTATTAAGATGAAGTAGTTGGTTGAATTGTGTCCAATAATATATGTCCAATTGCTAACACTGGTATCTGTGAATGTGGTCTTATTTGGAAAAAGGGCCTTTGCAGATGTAATCATTAGCATTAGAGAGGGTCTTAAATCCTATGACTGGAGAGAGAGTTCTGACATGCAGAAAGACGGCCACATAAAGCTGGAGGCAGAGATTGGCATTATGTTGCCACCATCCAAGGAACACCTTGGGCCACCAGGACCTGAAATAAGCTTGGAAGGCTTTTTTCCTAGAGCCTTCAGAGGGAGTATGGACCTGCTGATTTCAGTCTTCTAGAACCATGAAAGGGTACATTTCTATTGTTCTAATCCACTAAGAGTGTAGTAATTTTTACAACAGTTCTAGGAAACTGATACAGAGGGTTCCATTATTTTAAAATATTTTTATTGAAAAAATGTATAGAAAGAATATGCAAAAGTTAAGTGTAGAATATGATGAATTTTTATTAACTGCTGGTTTCCTTAAAATCAGCACCCAGCCCAAGAAACAGAACACCGTCAACTCCCCAGGGCTGACCTTTTGCCTCTTCCAGTCACAATCTCACCCTCCCCTAGTTTTGATATGTATATACACAAAATCAGAGTATATCAATTTAGTTTCTTTCACTCACATTAAGTTTGTAAGACTCATCTATCTATTGTATATAATTGTAGCTGATTTATTCCCATTGCTATATAATACATCCATGAGAACCTTTCTTATTGGCAGTGGAAAAGGAGTTGTGCCTTGTTCAATTTTTTAACCTCTCTTTTGTCTTGCATGATCCTAAATTTCCCCTTTATTTCTTTTTCTTTTGCTACCAGCTTACCTAGGATGCTTCCTCCTTTCTTTGTTTCCCTCTCCTCTCCCAGAAGCAATCTTTATGAGACTACCATCTCAAACCCTGAACATTTTAGATTTCCTTCCATGTGGTCCTTGTCATAATCTTCCAGGATTCTTTTCCAGTATTTTCACATTCAGGATGTATTTATTTTTTCCTTCCTAGTGTGATTTTAGTCAAGTCTTACCTCCTCACTGCACTTTTAGGTCTTTCATGCAATTTTTCCAGAAACCTCCCATGCTACCACCACCATTCCAAAAGGGCTTACAGCAGAAGCTCAAAAGATAGCTTTTGTTGGAATTTGGTGCTCAGTTTTCTACTTAGAAGTGATTTGAATCTTTTAGTAGTCTCTGTGTTCTATTTATGTGGAGGGTGTGGGATTTGCATGGCTTTGGCTCTTCTAGTTAATCTACACAGTTTTGGGAAGATATATGACAAGATTTCAATTTAAGTAGTGATTCCTCAGCCTAGTCCTCATTCAATTTATTCATATACTTAGATTCAGTAATGCAAGCCTGAGGAGGACCAACGGATGAACACAAAAAAGGTCCACATGGCTAAAATCACAAGACAACATGGCAGCACGCTAGTAGTGTTCTTTGTGTCCTTCTTCTCTAGTAAAAACAGTAGAACAAAACTACATTTGTCAGTCTTAGGGGAATATTCACCAACGGTACAACCAATGAAAGTGATCTGAGAAATATGATGTGTACGGAGCAGAATTACAGTGCCTTCTGTACCCTCTCCCCTCCGAATAAGTAGAGACGTAAATGAAAATGTAAAAACTTTATGTAAAATGCCTACCTCTCTTCATGGACAAGGTGATGCAGTAGCAAAAAAATCAGGTAGGAGCACTTCTCATTGGCAGAAGTATTTTTCTGAAGTGACCAGAGGCATACTTTCCCCATCAACATCACTTTATGTACAACTTTTTGGCATTTAGAGTCTAGAGCAATTCCCCTCCAAATATGCAACAAGGCTTGGTTGAAAGTATTATAGAACAGAAGTGGTGCATTGTGAAATTAGAAACATAAACCTAGGTAAATTTCTTTAAAGTATCTGAAAAGATGTTCATTTCCACTTATAATAAGGGAAAATCAGATTAAAATTACATTAGAATACCATTTTGCGTAACAAAAATTAAAAAGCTTGATAACATGTTCTGTTGGTGAGGTTTGCAGGAAAACAGGCACTCTTGTACATTGTGGGAATGCAAATTGACACAACTTGTGGAGGGGAACTTTTCAATATTTGTTAATCTACATATGTGCTTATTCTTTGAATTTATCCTGAAGTTTATTTCTAAAAATATAAAAATACATATAGATAAGGTTATTTGTGGTAGCATTTTGTCAAAATATGGAAAACAAACTAATAGATACACAGAAATTTTGTTGAATCAGTTCTGGTACATTTCACACATTCAAAGAATGAGAAACAATTTTATAAATGGATGGAGTGACTACTTCAATATTGTGAAATGAAAAAGGCAAAGTGAAAGCTATTTTTTGGGTAAGAAATATAAAAATTGAAAAATATACATATATTTGCTAATTTTTTTCAAAAATAAACACAGGAGGGATAAACCAGAAGTGCATGAGATTGATTACTCACAGGGAGTGATTTTAAATGATATGGAAGTTATGCGGGGGTGGGGGGGACTGTTGCTATTCTCAGTATTCCTGTTGAATGGTTTTGACTTGGAATGATGTTAATGTTTTACATAACAAAATAAAATAAGCACAGGGGAGAAAACCTAAAAGTGAACCCAAACAAAACCAAACATCACTTTTTCAAATGAATAATATAACCACACTTAAGGGGAAAAAAGATAACTAAGAAAAATAACTTTTAAGTACAGTATTTTGACTAGGTACCCTCACATACAAACTGTAAAAACTATTGAGCTCTAGTTAGTACTGAGTGTCTTCCTTCCTTCTTAACTTCTTTCCTAACTTCTTTCCTTCCTTCTTCCCTTCCTTCCCCTCTCTCTCTTTCTTTCTTTAAGTAATATGAGTTAGCAAATCTGAAACTACTGTCAATTTATTTTAGAATTGAACAAATGAGTAAATACATTGAAAAAAATGAGAGCCATGTTTTTCACTTCTAGAGGTAAAATCTGCAACATGGGAAGCATGAAGTATGTCATTCTAAATTGGAATTAGAGATATCAGCATAAAATAATTATACACATAAATATAAATACACATTTGTGTGTGGGGGGGAGAGAAAGACAGAGAGAGAGAGAGAGAAACACCTGTGTGGGTTGGTGTATGTATATAAAACCAGATATTAATATTAGTTTTAAAATACAGGTTGAGTATCCCTTTTCTGAAATGCTTGGGACTAGAAGTATTTTGAATTTTTTGGATTTTGGAATATTTGCGTTATACTTACCCAGCTGAGCATCACTAATCCGAAAATCCAAAATCTGAAATGCTCCAATGAGTGTTTCCTTTGAGTGTCATGCCAGTGCTTAAAAAGTTTCAGATTTTAGAGCATTTCAGATTTTGGATTTTTGAAGGAGGGATACTCAACCTGTACACTAAAAGAAAAAAGGACTTCCTGGAGAAATAGTGACTATAGGGCTGGATTAGGGAAAGTACAAAAAGAGCCTGAAATATTTTGTTATGCTGCAATGTAAGGAAGCACTAAAAGAACCATACAGATGTGTCAAAGGGCACAGGAGCCAACTTGGAGTGGTTCTTACTTGACAAATCTGGAACAATTTGAGCATTAAAATAAAGATGATAATAGATAAACCATTGAATAAAATATGAATTATTAATAGAGTCATTAATATAATAAAATGACTCAGGAAGATTTTTACAGTATATTTGTGGGAGACTTTGCCTGCTAACCTGATTGTGGTATAGTTTAAGAATTCTCCTCCCCTTCCCTCTCTCTCAAAAATCTACTCAAAATCTACAGTAAAGAGTCAGCTTTATACCATCAGCTGTTTGTTTCCCTTCTTGTGGAAAGCCTTTAATTTTTGAGAGACATGCAGGTGCTTCTTGGTGAATAAAATCTTCAACATCTAATGAAAATTTCCAGTGAGTACTATCTTCTCAGATCACAGATCGATGGCACCATTTGAAACTAATCAGAGATCTCACCACCTTTCCTATAATGTCCTTATCTGGGGAGAGGCATAAGAAAATAATCCTACTTTCCTATGGATCATTTTGACGTGCATTCCAGAGAGAATAGCTCCCTTAGATTGCACAATATGCTATTATAATCAAATTTTCAACAGTAGTAACTGGGCTGTTATGAAAGAGTTTTAACAGTCTCCAAAAATTCTAGACTCTTTCATTTCTATAGTTACATCAGCAGCAAAAACATTCACAAATAAAATTTATTGTAAAAGATAAGATTGTAAAAGATTATCAAAATATGAAATGAATGGCTAAATCATATTATTACAGAGACAAGTTGGTTTCTAGAGGAAATAAATGGTTTTAGGGTAATAGCACATTAATATGAACTGTGAATTTGAATGATGGTTTACTTTACAGATCCATTTGACCTTGTAATTCCAGAAAATATTGACAGATCCAACATTCTGAGTCTTATGAATGTCTCAGTATTAATGATTAGTGATTTTTAATTGTTTGAATATTTTATTCCTTTGAACTTTTTCTCTGTTAAATCTTACCATATACACTCATTCTATTTTGCTGACTTTTGTTTAATTTCTAACAATGTCATCCATCTTCTGTAGATCTGTGTAAGGGGAGTGTGACTTATTTACAGCCCCCCTTTTTAAAATACACAGCTTAGAGAGGTGATAATTCCTCTTTAAATATATATATATATATATATATTTTTTTTTTTTTTTTTTTTTACTAGATGAGAGATCTATCCAGGTCTAGGAAGAATTTAAGTGATACTCAGTAACAAAGTACATACACAAAAGGAAGAATCCAATAAAGCAAGGAGGATTCCACAAAGACTTTGTGTTGACTTCTTTCTCAGGCTACCTGTGTAGCTGAGAGCACCTCTCATTTTAGGCCATGCTTCAGGTGCCAAAGACTCCCCAAGCAGGCTTTCCTCATTTGGCTGTTTCCAAAACACATGGGTGACCCAAAGAACACAGAATTCCTATCACATAACCAAATATCACAACCAGTTTGTTCTATAGTGAAAAAAGACCCAACCAGCCCAAAATATCATGAAAAAGGCAAATTGTTACAGAGGATAGAGCACAAGAAAGAAAAACACAGTTTTCATCTCTCTGAAATGGGCTTGTAAACTGAAGTCTCTGGAATCCCTGAAAATGAGCTCAATTTACTTTGTGTGCCTCCACAAATAAAGAAGTAACAGGTAAACGAAAATCAAGGAAATAGAGATAGGAGGGAGGGATCCAAAAATGAAGATAATCATATCATTAACATTTTTATTTTTACTTACATTGAATAGCACAGTCATATGTCTTTCATTATTTTTGGACATGATACCAGAAGACATCAAAACTATATGGCAAAGGAAAGCTCATGAACAGCAAAGGCATAGATACCAGGAGAAACACGAAAACAACCTTGTTATTAAATAATTCTTCATTTTAGCCAAAGGAAAAGAGGATAGGAGAAATTGGCGATCTTCAGGAAGTATAAGACAGAGAGACAAATAGTAAATCAAGTTCTCAAGTGGTTGGCCAGTCTCCAGATATTAGCAAGGACATGGTTTCTTTCCATAGTATCAGGGATTTCCTGATAAACAGCACTGAAATAAATTGACAATTGTTAGCTACAATTGACTGATTTGGGCAAGGGACAAACTAGTAAGAATGAAGTCAACCAGTCATAACTTCTGATTTCTAATCCAGGCAATGCAATTTGTGAGTCCATTGAATTCATTCCCTACATTCCTATTATAACTTCCCCACCTATTACAATCATGAAAACTTTCTCCAACATATTCAACATGGCTACAGAAAGAAAATTCTGATCTATGGTTTATTGATGGACTAATTTTCAGATGATTTACTAGACAATGACATAGATCTTATGTTTGATTATGCAGTAGTATTCTTTTCTTTATTTTTACCATGGCTTGTCTTTGTAGCTATGAAGCCCAACAATCTGCAATAGGACTGTGGAATCAATCTCTGTAATAGTCATTGAACATTTCCCCCCACCTCTGCTAAGAGTTTCCAGTCTTGGTACAGATGTAGTCTATAAACTGTGATTTCTATATAGAAAAATGATTGAAAGACCAAATTCTCATTTGCTAACATGTAAATAAAGAGATTAATTTTCATTTCTTTGAATAAATTTTCTTCTTCTCTCCCAAAGAAATGCATCATTTGATTTACAAATATGAAGTGTGAAATAGGAACCTTTAGCCACATTAAAATTCTTCAACATGTTGGTAAAACCAGCAACCCTTTCACTACTGATTAATTATACAGCAGTCACAGTGTAGGTTGCTGCAATACAAAGTAAGATACAGAGCTTGAAATTTTCAGACAACTTGCTGGGCAATATAGGAATCTAATCTTGATATTATAATCCTCGAGGAAACATTTTTCCCCCTGCTGTAAAGATGCTGGTCTTTCATGTTATCTGGCAGTAGCAGTTTAAACACATTTTTAAAAAATAAGTCTTTGGATGAAGCATAAGCACCCCAAACTATACATGAAAAAAGTGAAATGCTCTTGTTTCCTCAAAAACTTTTTTAAGATATAGAAGAGTCTTCAAATTTTTCTACAGAATTTTGTTAAGATTATATTATCTAGGGGGAAATGCTTAAAAAGTCATAATTATATTTAGGATTATCTGTTGTGTGTATGTGTATATATATTTTCCCCCCCGTGATTTGTTTCCCACTCTTCTGTATTTCAGTTGGCTGGGTTTTGTCACTTGGATTGCTTTTTTTTTTTTTTGCTTTTATTATTATCTTTAATTGACACAATAATTGTACATATTTATGGCATACAGTGTGATATTTGAATACATGTATACAATATATAACGATCAAATCAGGGCAATTAGCATATCCATCCCCCAAATATTTATCATTTCTTTGTGTTGGGAACCTTCAAAATTTGTTCTTTTAGCTATTTGAAAATATATAATAAATAGTTGTTCATTCGCCCTATAGTGCGGTAGAACATTAGAACTTATTCCTCCTATCCAGCTGTACTTTTGTATCTGTTAACCAACTGTTACCCGTCTCCCCCTTCCCTCTCCCCCGTCCTGCCTCTCATAACCACTATTTTACTCTCTACTTCTATGAAATCGACTCAGCTTCCACACGTGAGTGCCGACATGTATTGTTTGTCTTTCTGTGCCTGACTTATTTCACTTAATATCGTGTCCTCCAGGCTCATCCACGTTGCTATAAATGGCAAAATTCCCTGGGCTTTTCTTTGATGGGAGATTTTTATTACAGATTAAATCTCATTTACTCGTAATTGGTCTGTTTATGTTTTCTGTTTCTTCTTGGTTCAATCTTGGTAGATCATATATGTCCAGGAATGTATTAATTTCTGCTAGATTTTGTAATTTGTTTGGCATATAATTGTTTATAATAGTCCCTAAAAATCCTTTGCATTTCTGTGGTATAAGTTGTAATGTCTCCTTTTTTGTTTCTGATTTTATTTATTTGGGTGTTTTCTCTTTTTTCTTGGTTAGTCTAGCTAATGGTCTGTCAATTTTGTTAATCTTTTCGAAAAAACAACTTTGTGGGTTTTTTTTTACCTCTATTTTGTTTAGTTCTCCTCTTATCTTTATTATTTCATTTCCTCTACTAATTTTGACTTTGTTTTTTTGCTGCTTTTCTAGTTTTTTGAGATGCATCATTAGGCTGTTCATTTGAAATCTTTCTACTTTTTTGATATAAGTGCTTTATTGCTATAAACTTCTTTCTTATTACTGCTTTTGCAGCATATCATAGGTTTTAGTATGTTGTGTTTCTATTTTAATTTTTTTCTAGAAGTGTTTAAAATTTTCTTCTTAATTTCATCATCAGCTCATTGGTTGTTCAAGAACATGTTGTTTAATGTCCATGTATTTGTACTATTTCAAAACTTCCTCTTATTCTTTGCAGATGATATGATATCATATCTAGAAAACCCCAAATATTCAACCAAGAGACTACTATAATTGATAAATGAATTCAGCAAAGTCTCAGGATACAAAATCAATGCACACAAATCAGTAGCCTTCATATATGCCAATAATAGTCAAGCTGAGAAACAAATCAAAGATACAATACCTTTCACAATAGCGCCAAAGAAAATTAAATATTCAGGAACATATCTAACTAAGGAGGTGAGAGACCTACATAGAGAGAACTAGGAAACACTGAGAAAAGAAATTGCAGAGGATGTAAACAGATGGAAAACACTACCATGCTCTTGGATAGGCAGAATCAACATTGTTAAAATGTCTATACTCCTTAAAGTGATTTACAGAATCAATGCAATCCCAATCAAAATGCCAATATCATTTTTTACAGATCTAGAAAAAATAATTCTATGCTTCGTGTGGAACCAGAGAAGACCCCGTCTAGACAAAGCAATCTTAAGCAAAAAGAACAAATTGGGAGGCATCGATCTAACAGACTTCAAACTATACTACAAGGCTATAGTAACCAAAACAGCATGGTACTGTCACAAGAACAGAGACACAGACCAATGGAACAGGACTGAGAACCCAGATACAAAACCATCCTCATACTGTCATCTGATCTTTGACAAAGTAGACAAAAACATACATTGGGGAAAATAATCTCTATTCAACAAATGATGCTGGGAAAATTGGATAGCCCCATGTAGATGAATGAAACTAGATCCACACCTCTCACCTTTCACAAAAATCAACACTCGATGGATAACAGACTTAGACCTAAGATGTGAAACCATAAGGATTCTAGAAGAAAATGGAAAAACTCTTATAGACATTGGCCTAGGCAAAGAATTTATGAAGAAGACCCCCAAAGCAATCACAGCAGCAACAAAAATAAATAAATTGGACCTGATCAAATTAAAAAGCTTCTGCACAGACAAGGATACTATCACTAGAGTAAACAGACAACCTACAGAATGGGAGAAAATATTTGCATGCTACACATCTGATAAAGGGCTGATAAGCAGAATCTATATAGAACTTAGGGAAATCAACAAGAAAAAATCAAACAACCCCATTAAAAAATGGGCAAATGACATGAACAGAAACTTTGCAACAGAAGACAGAATAAAGGCCAGCAAACATATAAAAAATTGCTCAACTTCTCTAATCATCAGGGAAATGCAAATCAAAACCACAATGAGATATCACTTAACTCCAGTGAGATTAGCTTATATCAAAAAGTCCCAAAACAACAAATGTTGGTGGGGATACAGACAGATAGGAACACTCATACACTGCTGGTGGGACTGCAAATTAGTACAACCTGTATGGAAAGTAATATAGAGATACCTCAAAGAACTAAAAATAAAACTACTATTTGACCCAGCAATCCCACTACTGGGTATTTACCCAAAGGAAAAAAAGACATTCTATAATAAAGACATTTGCACTCGAATATTTATAGCAGCACAATTCATAATTGTAAAGATGTGGAAACAACCCAGGTGCCCATCAATACACAAGTGGATTAACAAAATGTGGTGTATGTATACCATGGAGTATTACTTAGCAATAAAAAACAACAGTGAATTAACACATCTGGTATTATCCTGGAAGGAGCTAGAGCCCATTCTTTGAAGTGAAGTATCACAAGAATGGAAAAACAAGCACCACTGGTACTCACCACCAAATTGGTACTAACTGATCAATACTTATGTGCACACATGGAAATAATATTCATTAGGGGTCAGGCAGGTGGAAGGGGGGTGGATGGGATGGGAAAACTCTCACCTAATGGGTGCGGGGTGCACAGTTTGGGGGATGTCCACATTGTAGCTCTGACTTGGGTAGTGCATAGGCAACATATATAACCAACGTGTTGTACCCCCACAATATTCTGAAATTAAAAAAAAAAATTTGTTTGTGAGAAGAAAAAAAATCAAACAAGAAACCCCACAAAACTTCCTCTTATTGTTGATTTCTGGTTTTATTTCATTGTGATAAAAAAATTGATATGATTTCAATTCTTTTAAATTTGTTGAAACTTGCTTTGTGTCCTAACATGTGCTCTATCCTGGAAAAAGTTCCATGTGCTGATATGCTTTATACAGCTGTTGGATGAAATGTTCCATAAATGTCTATTAGCTCCATTTCATCTAAGGTGTGGTTTAAATCCAATTCCAATTTTTTTTGGTTAATTTTCTGTGTAGATGATCAGTCCAATGCTGAGAGTGGGGTTTTGAAGTTCCCAACTATTACTGTATTGGAGTCTATCTCTCCCTTTAGATATAATAATGTTTACTTTATATATCTGGGTACTCCAATGTTGGATGTATAAATATTTATAATTGCTATATTCTTTGGTTGAATTGAATCCTTTATCATTATATAATGATTATCTTTGTCTCTTTTTACAGGTTCTTACTTAACATCTGTTTTATCTGATATAAGTATAGCTACTCCTGTTTGCTTTCGGTTTCTCTTTACATAAAATATCTTTTTCTATTCCTTCACTTTTAGTCTATATGTGTCTTTGCAGGTAAAATGAGTTTCTTGTAGACAGCTTATAGTTTGATCATTTTAAAAATCCATTTAGCCAGTCTATATCTTTTAAGTGGGGAATTTAATCTGTTTATGTGCAAGATTATTATTGATAGGTGAGAACCTACTCCTGTTATTTTGTTAATTGTTTTCTGGTTGTTCTGTATATCCTTTGTTCTTTTTTTCCTATCTTATTCTTTATCATTTCAATCTGGTGATTTTCTGTAGTGATAAGGTTTGATTCTTTTTTCTTTCTCCTTTGTGTATCTTCTCTACCAGTGAGTTTTATATTTTGTGTGTTTTCATGATAGTGATTATCTTCTTTTTGCTTCCAGATGCGGGACTCCCTTGAGCATTTCTTGTAAGGTTGATCTGTGGTGATGAATTCCCTCAGTTTTATTTGTCAGGGAAAGACTATTTATCCCTCATTTTCAAAGGATAGCTTTGCTGAGTATAATATTCTTGAGTGACAATTTTTTTCTCTCAATGCTTTGAAAATAACATCCCTGGCCTGTAAGGTTTCTGTAGATAAATCTGCTTTTTTTCTAATGAGGATTCCCTTATATATGACATGACTGTTTTCTCTTGCTGTTTTTAGAACTTTCTCTTTGTCTTTGACTTTTGACAATTTGTAATGTGTTCTCTGGGAGGACTTTTTTGGGTTGAATATCTCTGGGGACTTTTTAGCTTCCTGGATCTGGATGTATACATATCTTCCCAGACTTGGGAAGTTTTCAGCTATTAGTTCATTAAATAGGCTTTCTATGTCTTTTTTCTTCTCATCTCCCCTGAAACTGTCAAAGTGGAAATATTTGTTTGCTTAATGGTGTCCCATAAGTCTTGTAGACTTTCGTCACTCTTTATAATTCTTATTTCTTTGGTTTTTCTCTGACTGAGTAATTTTAAATGACCTATCTTCAAGTCATGAGATTCTTTTTTCTGCTTGATCAAGTTGAAGCTCTCTATTATGATGTTAAAGCTCTCTATTGTATTTTTTGTTTCATTCATTAAATTCTTCCGATGCAGGATTTCTGTTTGAGGTTTTTATGATTTCTGTCTTGTTGAATTTCTCATTTAAGTCATGAATTGTTTTCCTGATTTTATTGAATTTTCTATCTGTATTTTCTTGTATCTTGTTGAGTTTCCTCAGGATCATTGTTTTGAGTTTCTTTTCTGGAATTTCATTGATTTCCTTTTTGTTGGAGTCTTTTACTAGAGAGTTATTTATTATTATTATTATTTTTGATGGTGGCATATTTTCTTGCTTTTTCATGCTTCTGGTGTTTCTACATTGGTGTCTGTGTATCTGATGTAACAATTGCCTCTTTCTAATTTGCTAGAGTGGCTGTCATAGAGAAAGACTTTCACCTGGGTTTTAGTGTGCTAGTTGTGAAGAGTGTGGTGTCTCTATTTCCAGATAGATGCAGTGTATAGTCTCCATGAAGCTTCTTCATTTGTGTTCAATGTTAGCAATAACTGTGGGAACCTCAATAGCCCAGGCTGTAGAAGTTTGTGGCAGTTACAGAGGTGGCATAGGTTGTTAATGTCTCAATGTCAAGGGCTTTTGGGGTCCTCCTATTCTCATTTTTTCCAAGTTGGGAGATTTAGCAGAGGGGATACCTTTTGACGTCAGGTCTGGCATGGCCCCCATGCAGCTGCAGCAATGCTGGGTTCCAGGTATAGAACCAATTTGCTTTTACCTAGCAATGCAAACAGTAGACTTTCACAGTCTTGCCTAAAGCTTTATCTTAACTATTTCACCCAACATCACACCGGTCCATTACATTGATGGCATTATACTGATTCAATCTGATGATCAGGAAGTAGTGAGTATCTCAAATGCCTCAGTAAGACATGTATTAATCAAAAGGTGGGAGATAAACCCCATAAAATTTCAGGAGATTGCTACCTCCATGAAGTTTCTGGTTATCTAGGGGTCTGGAGCATGTTGAGATGTCCCCTCCATTGTGAAAGACAATTTTCTGAATCTTGTACCATCTACCACTAAAAAGGACACAACATTTGATAGGCCTCTTGGATTTCAGAGTATATAAAAATCTGAGTGTGCCTTGTTTGTTTACACAGTACCCATAATGCTTCCAGTTGTGAATAGGAATGCAAGCAAGACAAAGCTCTTCAGAAAATCTAGGCTCTTCCGTATGGATTCAGACAATCCAATGATATATGAGGTGTAGATTAAGAAAGAACAAGTAGCACAGTAGGAATTGATGTTAAAGTGGTTTGAGCCATCTGTTCATATAGTTTACTTGTGACTTTCAGACCTCTTCAAGTTAAATCTTTTTTATATCATTTCTATTCAATAGATTGCAGCCATCAATGTCCAACATGATGGCTTCATAAGCAGTGAATCGTATAACACACAGTTCATGATAGGAAGCTCAGATCACATGGATAATGAATGTCCCATTCTTAAAAAATGTTCTGTATGATATGTTGTGGCATTACACTCAGGGTGGCCCTAGAAAACGTTGATGAACTGAAATCCTGTATATTTGGTTGTCCATTTTTCTGAGTGGAGAGATGGCTGGACTACATATCTACCCTGATGCATGTGTAGTTGCTAATAGTTTGGCTGACTGGTCCAAGACTTGAAAAGAACGGGATTGGAATATCGTTGACCAGGAAGACCAGGGAATATGTATGTGGAATATTTCTCAGAAGAGGTACAGAACATGAAATGTTCATGTGAATGCTCACTAAAGGGCCTCCTCTGCTGAAGAAGTTTTCAATTGTCAGAAAGGCAAAAGAAAACATTCTGTACGTATCAGTCAGCCTCTTTCCCCAGCTATTGTAGTACCTCATCAATGGGCCCATAGTGGAAAGGATGAACGCTATTGATGGCCTAAGCAACATGTCCCTCACCAACTAGATATTCATGGTCTCAACATTAATTTTCTTTCACAAAGTCTATTTTTGCTATTGCTACTGATAAGTGCCTAACCTGCCAATAACAGGAAACATCAGTGAACACTCAATATGGCATCATTCCCCAGGGAAACCAGCCAGTCATATGTGGGCAGTTGATTTATTTGTACCTTTATATCATAGAGGGAGAAGAGATTTGTACTCATTTAAAAAGACATGTATTGTGGACAGGGATTTGCCTTCCCTAGCTGATCAAGAAAATTATTTCACAGTGATATAATATGGCAATGAAGTCATGCTTATGGAATTCACAGATTTTTTTGAGCCCACTGTTGTAATAATCCCTGTAATTGAGTTGCTTCCACTTAATGGTCTTTAATAAGTTTAGTTCCTCTAGAGCATGAATTGGCAAACTATGGCCCCAGGCTGCCACCACCTCTTTTTGTAAATTGATTTTTATTGAAACACAGTTATCCTCATTAATTTAAGTGTTGTCTATGGCTGCTTTTGCACTACAATGGCAGAACTGAGTAGTCACAACACAGAGCATATGGCCTGGAAATTCTGAAATATTTACTCTCTGCCTCTTTACAGAAAAAAGTTTTCTGACTCTGGACCTAGAGTCCTGAAGTCACGGCAAGTATAAGGCCTTATCTCCCTCACAATTACTCTTTTATACAGCAAGATACACCTTTTTTAAAAGGATGAGGGCGAGTTTTACTTGGTGTTTTAGTGGAGGCTTTAAAGAATGACTGAAATGTCCTAGAATACCTACACTAAAAAATTATAATACCAATTTTATAGTTTTGTTTCCCTTAGCATATCGCCCTCATTGATATGGAAATTTATCAGAAAAGGCCAAACAAGATTATTTTTTGAAGAAAACAATAGGTATATTTTATATCTCTTGTCATACAAGTGAAGGGAGAAGCATCTATAGAATTGACATGTATCTCCTACAGACTTGAGAACATAACAAGTGGACTTAACTTATACCTGAAAAAGTATATAAGGTAAATTATGGTTATAGAGTGATTAGAGCAAAGAGAGCTACTTAGGAATGACTGCCCTTGCAGAGTTCACTGGGGCAAAGATTTGTGTTTCCCATGGGGTAGATATGGACCCTATAAAGGGAGCTTGACATGGTCTTCTTAAAAGGGAGCACCTAAAAAGCACCTCATGAAAAAGAAAAGTAATCCCAATAGGTGAAGTCTGGGTATAGTACACCATGAGAAACCAGGAGCATAGTAATGTCTTAAGGTTCAGTACCATTAAAGGAGAAGAAGGTATAACTCATATCAGGGAACTTCAGGTGGGAGAGCCCATGTGAGGGGATTTCAATAAAACCCACAAAGGTGTCATGCAATAAAGAGTTAACTTAGCAGGCTCAAGGTTCTCAAACTCTGCATACTCCAAAGAAAGGGGTGGCCCTTGATTGGCTCCTGGGAGATAACCTCCAAGCCCTTAGAATATCCTAGCTGGTAAGAGTGTCTTTGTATACATGGGGACTTAAGGCATACCAGAGAGTTTGTGCTAACAATATAATTTATGGTGAACTCTTTTTTCTTGTCTGGGGCCCACAGCCTCACTATATCAATTTTACCTTTGAGGGGGCTGGAGTCCAAGTAGTTATGTTCAATCTTATAGGTGTTCAAGGCCTACATGACTAACCCCCAATGAAAACCTTGGACACCAAAGCACAGGTAAGCTTTTCTGTTAGACCCTGCTTCTTATTTGTTGTTATACATTGTTACTTGGAGAACTAAGTGCTATTGGTCTGACTCCACTGGGAGAGGAAAGCTGAAGCTTGTACTGTTTTTCCCCTGGACACCACCCTATATACCTTTTGCCTTTGCTGATTTTAATATGTATCTTTTCATTGCAGTAAACTGGAACTGTAAATATAACAGTATTTCTAGTGATTCATCATACCTGAGGGTGACCTTTGGGATACCTGACACAGGTGAGTCTGCATTAAAACATGTAGTGTGACTGAAGACTTTCCATAGCCAAAAGAGAATTACAGATGACACTTGCTACATAAAACATTTTCTCCTTTTTTTTCTTTCCCATCTTTTCTCGCTCTTTTACAACCATGAAGGAACCAAAAGTGATACAGAGAAAAACAATAGTCCCCAATAAAGAAACCTTTCCCATGTCAGGTTTTCAGGCTGGAATGGGATCTGAATATGGTGAATAGAAGTAGTTTTATATGGATGACCAATTGAAGCTTTGTTTTTAGTCTGGACTAGACTTAATATATGAGTGACAATAGAAGCTATGGGATCTGCCTAAAGTTTTATACTTGAAAAAGAAGAATATCTCAATAAAATATGGGGGTAGGGGAAGTGGTAAGAAAGAACAAATTTGCTTTCTGCTTTTATGCTAGCTACGAAGTCTAACCTTTTGAATAAATAAGTGGTATTTATATCTCACCTAGACAAGCCCTTTTTTGATTCTAATCCCCTAAAATGCAGGCATCCTATATCCATATTAAACTGCCCAAAGAAGGAATCGAAAGCAAGTTACCACTGTCAAAACGTGTGATTCTCGAAAGCCCAGTGTTAATGAATAATGCTCAGTATCTAGACTGGAGTGATACCTAGGAAATGAGAAAAACATAAAACTGTCTTGCACTTTAAGTATTTTCTACATTTTTTCCTTCTAAATAAACTCCATTGTGAGCTATACTTTGAGTCTTTTATTTTCTAGGTCATGTATTTTCTCTTTTATTTATGTACTTTTTCAAGACTGCTTATGACCCATATTCAAGAAATAGTCTGGTTCCAATGGATGCTGCAACTGCACTGTTAGGCACTTATGGGTGTGTAGCCAAAAATTTAACATGCATGTTCATTCTGTGCTCATTTTTTCCCAAATACAATTTTAAGTTATGTTAAGCTGTCAACCACAGGCAATGAGGTGTTAAAATTTTCAAATATTTATTTCGTTAATCCATGGGTTGTATGTCTCTGAGACTTGCTGCACTTAAAATTTTACAGTTGTAATCTAGTCACCAATATGTATCTTTCTAAGCACTATTCTTTATCTCATCAAAATTTCCATTGTCTTAGTGATATTTGGAACATATTTTGAATCCATTCATTTACTCACTCAACAAATACTAAATACTAAAAAGCTGAGAAGTCTTTCCTGGTAAGTGAGTCTGCTTTTTAATATTATGTTTTCCTTGGTTTAAAATCATGGCTAGACAATTGCCAATAATACCAAAATAGAGTATCGGAATATTTTACATTGTGAAGAGAGAGGAGGAGGAGAGGAGAATGGAACCAATAAGGAATTGAAAAAATATTTGAAAATTAAGTCTGAGTGCATTAAAGAGACAGTAGCACTAGCCTGAGAATTTTAGAGAGAGTTTTTAGTTCCCAGAAGTAAGACCGTCAAGTACAAATAAGTACCTCAGCTTTTAAGAGGGATCAGAGAGCCCCTTCAACAGAAACACAGCAGATAAGAATCAAAGTGGAAATCCAGAGTCAGAAATAGGGCACTAAAACTGCTGTTCTGTAACCCAGAGATTCTGTTGAGAGAATGTGGCACCCACAAGCTATTTTAAATGGACATCATCCCAGGCATTCATATATCTGCATTTGGTGAAGTTCCAGGACAGCCCAAATGCTTTCTTTCTCAAGATAAGGCCTGGTAGGGATTAAGTGTGAGCTGGGGATACATGTGTGAGAGTCAGTAGGTTCTAAGATAGGGAAAAAAAGTGATAGCTTCCATCACATATCTGCTATATATTTTTTGCATTGTTTAATTCTAATCTTACTTTTTGTTATTCTATACTATTTATTCATAATTTTAAGAAGAGATTGCAACAAAAAACTCAACTCTCAAGATATTTCACCATTTATCTCCATCTTATGTTTTAGGGGTCTACAATATATTTAAGATATTTTTCTGTGTTTTAATTTTTATTTTAGTGATCTGATTTTCTATATTATTGCTATTTATTTATTATTTATTTATTTTTTTAGAGACAGGGTCACACTCTGTCACCCAAGCTGGAATGCTGTGGCACAATCGTAGCTCACTGTGACCTCGAACTCCTGGACTCAAGTGATCCTCCTGCCTTAGCCTCCCTCAGCTAGGACTACAGGCGTGAGCCACAATACCTGGCCTATTACTTTTTAAAAATGTGTTGTAGTAGTCTTAAAATTGATCAATTGTTGTTCTTCTTAAGTATTAGTAATCAAAACCTTTTCTTGCTCACATGAAATATCCTCTTTCTTTAAAAATTTATCCCAATTGTTTGTGCAAGTCTGCTTATTATTTAAGGGTTCTCTGGGATTGTGTTATTTTGGCCTGTTCCTTTGCCTTGTGTGATTTTATTTTTTTCTTGATCTTTGGTTATAACTTTTTTTTAGATGCTCATTCTTTATTGAACTTAAATCTTTAATGTATGTTGTTGCCCATGATTTTCTTTTCTTTGAGGAATATTTACTCATTTCCTTGCTAAGAGATTTTTAGGAAATGAAATTTGGTGTACTGCTACTGCCATCTCCTGGAATGCCCCATATTTTCTAATATATGTCTTTGTTTTTAACTTCTAGTGGTAACCAGATGAATGTTTGAAAGATTTGCATTCCAAATTCTATGCTAGTTGGGCTCCTTTTTTATGGTGGGGATACTTAATTGTTACTTGATGCTTTTTGCTGGAAATACTAACAAGTCATGACTTGTACTAGGAAATAGCCACTAATGACATGAGGTTTTCAAATGACTTTACTTTTGTGTTCATATATGTACTTTTGATTTTTTATTAAAGTCTGAAAATATTTATTCAACATATTAGCATGTTACACAACATATTTATTCTTCTCATTTTGGTGCCCCCTTCAGTTTTAAATAAAAACCTAAAATATTTATCTTTCTTTAGGAATTACATCTATGTGTATTTGTATGTATATATCTGCATTTATAAAAATTGATAATTCTTTATGCATTTGTATGTGTATATATACTTTAATCAAATCAATTTAATGAACATTAAATGAGATAGGATTAGAATGTCTATTATATTGCATGACATGAAATGCATTATTCACCTAATCTTACTATTAATATTATATGATATTACTGTTTTAATTTTACTATTAATTATATAGTCACTATTCTGACGAAAACACAGCAAAATTCTTTTCTTTTAACTTATTTCAGGCAGATATTTTCAGTGACGCTCAATGACCTATCACAGAAGATAACAAAAGACGTTGGATTAAATGAAAGAGATGTGCATTGAGTCCTGTTTGAGGTCTCCATTTCTGAGAGAATCACCAACGATTTCAGGCATGCTTATGGGGATGTAAGTTTCCTTATGTTCATGCAACACTCCAGCTTTCGTAGGACACAGAGAGAAGCCTGTTTCCATTTGCTTTTCTGTAAAATCAAAAGAAATGATTTTATCTACCAGATAGATAGAAAACCGCAAGCACATGAGCAAAAACCTTTGCCATGACACTGTCTAGAATAGAATAGCCCCACTCCCACTTTATAATGGTATTGCTCAAATTGTACATAATGAAGAGGTGTGGGGATGAAATAAACACCAGAGGATGTCAAACTTATCATTAGATTTATATTGCACAAAATTTCCTCACAGTTTACATTGAAGGCCACAAGCAAAAATTATTAAGTGCAGCAGAAATATTCTGGAAATTTTCAAACAAGTGAGAATAGAGTCAATCAGGGATAATTTCCAGCTCCTGATCCAACCAATGCAGTTAACCAATACAATGACTCCATTTCCCCAAATCCCCATTATGAAATCTATAGCAGAAATGCCATATGCTTCAATATGTTTGCCATGTTTGATAATAATGAATCTCTACCTTCAGTATACCACTGAGAACGAATGAAATGCTTCCAGTGTGCTCCCAGACAAGGTCTTTGGGAAAATTGACTTTTTTTCTCTCAAAATCTCAGCTAGTGATTCTCAAGACAGATACGGTATTACCTCCTGCTGTGACACTGCTTATATAATAATTTCCACGTAAAGCTATGCATTGGAATTTGCATTATGGTTTGTTAAAATGCAAAGTAGAGACAGATTTTTAAACATTTTTTACATCTTCTTTTCCTTAAGATTTAAACATTTTTGATCCACTCACTTTAGTTATAAGTTAAAAACATTAAACCGGTCTAAAAAATATGGTATCCCTTAGTGGATCCTCTGAGAAGCAAGGAGGTGATTGGAGAAATGCCCGTGCAGGAAAGGAAGGAGAGAGCAAAAGACGGCCAGGAGAGCTGTTATACTGGGCTGTAAGTCTGATCCCCGTGCAGGAGAGCAGAGGGAAAGGAGGAAGGTCTTAGGCAACAGTACAGTCCTCGGAAAACTTCAAGATATCCAGTGGGGAGCTCTCAAGCCCAAGGTACAAATCAGAAGAGTCCCAAGCCTCCCAGGAGCAGACTTGCCCGCTGTATCTCTGCCCTGCTCAGTCCTTGGCGGGGAGTTCCTGGAAGTGAATGGGGTGGTGGATTTGAAAGCATAGGAGCTGTGCCTGTCAGCTGTTGGGGAAATATAATGAAAAGCAAAATCTTCTCCCAACCCAGAAGACCTCTTCACAAAGGTAGTAGAGAAAGAAAATACTTTTATTATTGAATAAGCATTACACCAGAATCTGAAACACACCACAGACAACCTGCTAAGTGACTGCAGGGACAGAAAGAGATGTCACTCTTTTATAGAGCAAAGCAGATACAACCCAATATATGCATTTTCTAAAGATAAGTGATAAGGATCTTCAACTAACCTCATAAATAACCTCAAGTAAGAATACTTGGCAACACTATTTATTATACATAGTTTATTCTAAATTTACCTAGAAACTGGGGTGGACATTTGTGTTAGATTATTGACTTTAAAAAATGAATAATAAATGTATATCTTTATGACAGGAGGTAGTTTTCAACTTGGAGCCAGGTGCCCCCTAAAGTTAGGCTCCTGCCCTCCCACAGAAACTGAAAGATGGGGTGCTTATTTGTAACAGGGAGAATTTCACCTCTTTTATTTGTATTTGCCCTTATGCAGCCAATTATGCTCCCTCAAGTCAGAGATCTCAGAGGCATATTTTCCTGTCACCTGCAACAAATATCTAAAATTACAGTCAAAGTTTATCTTCATTACTCACCTTACCAACACACAGTATGTATAAAGTACCAAAAATTTAAGTAAATACAGAAAATCTGCTGTCTGATATTATGCCAGGATCTCTTGGAGCCTGGGCCACTTTTGAAACACGGCTGCAAACTCTTTGACTCTCCTCTTAGTGAGTCCTGGGGTCTGCAACCCTTCCTCTTAAAGTCTGGTGGGCTTGTGACTGCTTCAAACAACAAATACAGTGGAAATGACACTATATGACTTCTAACTCTGTCCAAAAAAGCCATGGAATTTTTGCCTTAGTCACTGGAACATTTCCTTTTATAGTCCTGAGCCACTCTGTAAGAAGTCTGACAAAGGGGAGACCAGCATGCTGTGAGGAAGCCCAAACCACATAAGGAGGCCACATGTAGACAATCTGGCTAACCATTTCGAATGAGCCCAGACTTTGAATCATCCCAGTCCAGCAACAGATGTGTGAATAAAGAATCTGCTTGGTGATTCCAGCCCCTGCCATTTGAGTCACAGTTAGTTGTCTAAGTATTCTGAGGTGAAGCACCAGACATTTTGGAGCAGGGACAAGTCATTCTGTTGTGCCCTGTCTGAATTACTGTCCCACAGAATCTGGGAGCATAATAAAATAGTTGTTGTTTTGTACCACTGAGTTTTGGACTGGTGTTTTAAAGAACAATAAATAATTAGGACAGAAATTCAGCATGTAAGTATAAAAAATCTTGTATAATTCCAATTTTTGTGTTCCCAGTAGCGTTATTTACAATAGCCAAAAGATAGAGACAACCCAAATGTTTACTAATGGATGAATGGATAAATAAAATGTGCTATAGATATACAATGGAATATTATTTGATCATGCAAAGGAATAAAGTACTGATATATACTACAGTATAGATGAATTTTGAAAAACATGCTAAATAAAAGAAGCCAGTCACAAAAGACCACATATTATATGATTCCATTCATATAAAAGTCCAGAATACAGAAACCTATAGATACAGGAAATAGATTACTGGATGCTTAGGGCTGGGGTGGGGAGGAGGGTGGAACAATGGGGCAGAGGCAGGTGATAGCTAAAGGGTATGGGGTTTCTGTCTGAGCTGATGAAACGTGCTAAATTGACTGTGGTGATGGTTGCACATATCTGTGAAAATATTAAAAATCATCCAATTGTACACTTCAAATAGGTGAATTGTATGGTATGTGAGTTATAGCTCAATAAAACTGTTTAAGAAAAAACAAGCATGCATAACATTTTTTCCTCATAGAGTATAACATCTGTGTGTATTTTTTATAACTTTCTTATACATTGTAGTAATCCTATTTACTTAGTTATCTTTAATTCTGATAAGGTATAAATAAAATATCAAAAGCCATATATCATTTCACTTTTATTGACTATTAATTATTGAGAAGCTTTTTACTGTTTGTATGAGACATGATATGATAGGCTATGCTGTAGCATCCAAAATGTGAATTTCATTAAAGGTTCATTTCTTGGTTCACATTACATAACCAATTTAGTTTAAAAGTGCAGAGTGGGGTGGGGGCAGTTCTTGTAGTCCCTCAGGAGTGAAGGCTGGTAGAATATCTAACACCAAACTTGCAGCTTTCAAGTCCCTCACCAGGGAAGAAAAGGCTGTGGAGGGCCTACTTTTAGCTACGCACATTCAGTTGTTCCAACATCGTTAGTTGAAAAGATTATCCTTTCTGCACTGAGTTGTCCTTTCCCCCTTTGTCCAAATTAATTGCTATTATGTTTGTCTATTTCTTAATTATCTCTTCTGTTCTATTGTTCTATTTGTGTATTTTTACAATGATGCCATACTCTCTTCATCTGTGTAACTTTTGAGTCTTGAAATCAGGTAGAGCAAGTCCTCCAAATTTGTTTTTTTTTCTTTTTTAAAGTTTTTTTTTTTTTTGCTATTCTGTTCCTTTTCATTGCCATAGAAATTTTAGAATTTGTAAATTAATTTCTACAGAAAAAGTCTGCTGAGATTTTATTGGGATAGCACTGAATGTATAGATTAATTTGAAGAGAAATAGCACCTTAAAAAATACTGAGTCTTTCCATGGTACATAAAGTGTATTTTTCCACTTATTAATGTCTTCTTTAATTTCTCTCAACAATGTATTATGGTTTTCAGTGTACACATTTTGAACATCTTCTTTTATATTTTTGCCTAAATACTTAATATATCTGTGTTACTGTAAATTGTATCTTTTAAAAAAATCCATTTTCTGATTGTTCATTACTGGTATTATAGAAATACAAATATTTTTGTATATTGATTCTGTATACTGTAACCTTGCCAAGAACACTTACTAGTGTAATAGTTTAGTAGTTTTCCTGGTTTTTTTTTTAGGTTTTTTTTTTCAGATTCCATGGGATTTTCTACTTAATCGTGATGTCATCATCTATAAATAAAAACAGTTTCACTTCTTGTCAAATATGATACCTTTTTTTTCTCTTGTCACAACCTCCTGTACAATGTTAAATAGACGTGTTGACAGTGGACTTCCTTGCCTTGTTCTTGAGCCTAGGGGAAAGTATTCAGTGTTTGTTCTACATGTAATATTAGCTCTGGCTTGACTCGTATCAGGTTGAGACTTTCTCTTCTAGTCCTAATTTGCTAAGGGTTTTTATGATGAATAGATGTTAAATTTTGTCAAATGATTTTGTGCATCTATTTAGATCATGTGCTTTTTTCCTTCTTTAATCTGCAAATAGGATGAGAAACACTGGTTGATTTTTAAAATATTAAACTAACTTTACATTTCCTTGATAAACCCCACTTGGTGTTGATACATTATCTTTTTTATATATTAGTGCATTTGACTTAATAATATTTTATTGAGGGTTTTTGCATCTATGTCCATTAGTAACTTTTGTCTATATTTTCTTTCTTGTGATAGCTATGCCTGGTTTTGTTATCAGGATAATGTTGGTTTAGGAAGTGAGTTGGGAATGTTTTCTTCTCTTTTACTTTCAAGAAGATATTGTGTAGAAGTGCTATTATTCTTTCTCAAATATTTGGTAGAATTTGCCAATGAAGGATGATTTCAACCTGTGCATGGAGTTTTCATTTTTGGAAGATTTTAAATTATAAATTTGATTTTTTAGATAAATATCTATTCAGGTTATCTATTTTTCCTTGCATATTTTTCATAGTTTGTATAGGTCACGGAATTGGTCTGTTTCATCTATGTTTTCAAATTACGTGGAAAAACTTTTTATAATATTACCTATAACGCCAGTAGAATATGTAATGCTATCCCCTCTTTTATTTCTGATACTGATAATTTGTATGTTCCACCTTTTTTTCTTGATTAGTCTAGCTAGTATTTTATGAACTTATTGATCCTTCTTTCTTAAAAAAAAACTCCTAGTTTTAGGGTTTATTTTATTGATGCTTCTTTCTTAAAAAAAAACCCTAGTTTAGGGGTTATTAATTTTCTCTAATGGTTTCCTGTTTTCAATTTTATTATTTCTGATATTTTCTTCATTGTTTCCTACCTTTGCTTCCTTTGGGTTTAATTTGCTCTTCTTTTACTTGTTTATTAAAGGAGATTAGCATATTGATATAAGAACTTTCTTCTTTTCATACATGAGCATCTTATATCATAAATTTCTCTCTAAGCACTGCTTTGACAGCAACCTTCTAATTTTGATATGTTGTATTTTTATTCTCATTTTGTTCAAAATGTTGCTAACTTCCTTCGAGACTTTCTCTCTGATGCATTTAGAAGCATGTTGTTTAATATTTAAATATTTGGGGATTCCAGATTATCTTTATCTTACTGATTTCTCATTTAAATCTCTTATGACCTGATAACATAATTTGCATAATTTCAATTCCTTTAATTGCTTTAAGGTTTGTTTTATGCATCTGAATGTATCTATCTTGGTGAACGCTCCATGTGCATTGGAATGTGTATTCTGCTGTAGTTGGGTGGAGAGTTCTATAAATGCCCATTCGGTCAAGTTCGTTGATGCTATTATTTCAATCTTCTATGTCCTTATTGATTTTCTGTCTACCTGTTCTATTGATTATTGAATGAAGACCGTATAGTTTCCAAGTGGATTGTGGATTTGTTTTCTCTCCTCTCAGTTCTATCAGTTCACATTTCATGTAATTTGAAACTCTCTTGCTAGGTGAACACATACTTAAGACATATCTTCTTGGGAATTGACCTTTTTGTTATTGTTAAAAATATTTTAACCCTAGCAATTTTTCTTCTTCTGAAGTCTGCATTGTGTGGTATTAGTATAGATCCTCCAGCTTACTTTTATTAATGTTAGCATGGCATATTTTTTCCAGGCTTTTATTTTCAACCTATTTATGTCATTATATTAAAGTGGGTTTCTTTTAGACAGCATATAGTTGGGACTTGTTTGTTTGTTTCAACCTTTAAATCAATCTGAAAATCTCCTTTTCCTGCTTGGTTTGTTTAGACCATTTATATTAAATGTGATTATTAATATATTGGGATTTAAGTTTACCATTTTATTATTTGTGTTCTGTTTGTTCCCTCTAGCTTTTATTATCACTCTTTTCCTGGCTTTTTGTGATTGTTTTAAGTATTCCAATAGCTTTTTGATCTTACTCTTTGTATTATTACCTTAGTGGTATATCTGGAGATATAGTATTCCCAATCTGTCACAGGCTACTAAGAGTTATTATGTTACCACTTCAAATAAAACATGGAAGTCTTACCACCAAATAGGACCCTATGCTGTCCCTTTTTATATTATAGTTGTCATATGTATTATATTTACATACATGGAAAGCCCTTAGACAATTTATAATTTTTTTTTTTTTACTTTCTACAGTCATACACATTTAAAGAACTTAAGAGTACTAATATAGTCTATTACATTTTCCCAGATAGTTACCAGTTCTGTTGCTTTTTCATTCATTGCTGAAGTTTCAAGTTTTCTTCTGGTATCATTTTTTTTCAGTCTTAATAAGTTCTTTTAGCATTTCCATTACAGCAGGTTTGCTGGTCTCTAATTCTCTTCATATCCCTCCATTTTAAAATATAGCTGTCTCACCTTCATTCATGAAAGATGCTATTGCTGGATATATCATTCTGGGTTGACAGTCTGTATTTTCAGTACTTTAAAAATGTTACACTTTCATTTGGTCTCCATGGTTTCTGATGAGAAATCTGTTGTCATTTTAATCATTGTCTGTGTGTAATGTTTCATTTTTCTCTGAATTTATTCATTTTTTCTTTAGAATTGGGTTTCAGCAGTTTAATTATAATTTGTCCAGGCATGATTTCCTCTGAGTTTATTCCTTCTGGAATTTGCTGAGCAGCCTCTTGAATCTATAAATTTATGGCTTTTGTCAAATTCTGGAAGTTTTTAGCATTTTTGAAAAATATTTTCTCTGCAACAAGACCTTTCTCCTCTTTCTTTGAAATTTCAGTGATATCAATGTTGACCATATCTAATCTGTGAGGTCGGATGTCTTCTCACTCTGGACTTTTAATTCCCCAGAAGAAAAACCTGAATCTGTTTTTGGAAATTGTTCCCTGAGGGAGGAATGATTATTGGGGTTTGGAATGAAAGAAACACCTTGCCCTGGGTCAGAGGCCTGGCTGTGAACTCCCAGATGCTCTGGAGCTTGGTTCTGTTAGGCTTGGGAATTAGGGAGGGACAGAGACACATCTATCTGTAGGATGTCATTCCCAGCTAAACTCACTTCCCAGAAACTGATCTCACTCTGGAGACAGTAGTTGCAAAGGCTTTTGAGTTTTCTTAATGTTCTCAGGCAACTTTCTATACTTTTTGTCAGGTCTATCTAATTGTATTAAATGTACCAGTTCATTTAATACAATCAATACCACGCATTTTCCAGAAAGAAGGATGGTTGTAGTTTTTTGTTTTTCTACTCTAATCAGATTGAATCTGTGATAATTTGTTTTAATTCTGATGTTTACTTTTCAGAAGACCATAAATAAATGAGTTCAGAGACCAGTGACCAGCAGTCATCTAGATATTCATTTATGAATTTACATATAAGTATATAATATACAACACATATGATAAATCTTGGCACCAGCTATGTGCAAGACAATGCTAGGTATGGGGTAAATTTGAGGGTGCATGATAGGAATAATTTTTGTCCTTACAAATTTGTATTTTTTAGGATGGTAAAGAAATTTTCAAGGAAAATGACAGCTGCCTTTGACATATGAAAAGGGCAGAAGGACCCGATTTTGTATATATATCCCCCAAAATAGAACTGGGGTAAACAAGTTGAAATTACAGGAAGGTATATGTCAGCTATTGGAAGGAATAATTGTCCAACAAGGAATTATTCTCCTCAAGGTACTAAGTTCCCCATCACGAGAGATGACAGGCCACTTAACAGATATGAAGGAAAAATCCCCTTCTATTTTTAAAAAAGACACTGAAGGTCTGATTAAGCTGGATACATTTTAAGACAACTTCCAACCTTGAGATTACATGATTTTATAACATTTGATAGCGTATGTAAAAATTGAAGAAAGTCAAAATATCATATTAATATAACAACAGAACTACAATCCCTTTTAATAAAAATCCTACAAGGATAACCTTAGAATTTCATTAGCTCTCCTTAGCAGAGCCCTGGTTCTTCTCCGGGACCCACTGTGTCAATTACTTAACAACAGTCAGGGGGTGAGAAAGAGCAACATATCTCCACAAGGGAAGAGCAAATTGCTGCCATGTCTCAACACAGTGGTCAGCAGGTGGCCACTCTTTCTCTGACTGTGGAAACTGAGGCAATAATATGGTGCCATGACCTTTGGAAGGACATCTAGAGTAGTGTCCTTATTTTTAAATGGTCAGGAGCAAGTCAAAGCTTCTAGAGGAAGTAGATTACTCTTGCCCTTTAATGTCCTCAAGGACTTCAGAGATTTCACTTTGCATGTTTGGAAGTCAAATCTTGCACTTTTCCACTTGAAAATATTCTTATATTATTGCCATTACAAATAAAATTCTCCTTTCTTCCACTGGCTGGAGACTTATTGCATTATTGCCTCATTTAAGTCCTACTGTTTGCTGATGTTGTTGCCTGCACACTTTTTATGAGTTTCTTACTTCCCAAGCCCCTGACTATTGCGTTTGAGTTAGGCTGTGTAGGGGAGGAAAAGGTGTGATACCTTTCCTCACCCATCATAAGGGTCATGATCGACAGTCCCAAAACAAAAAAAGGTTAACAAGAGAAAAGCATAAACATGATTTAATCAAAGTTTTACATGACACTGGAGACTTCAGAAATGAAGACTCAAAGACTCAGGGAAAACTGTCTAATTTTATGCTTAGATTGGAAGAAGAATGGGGACAGCTGTGTAGAAATGTGATTGGACAAAAGGGAACAACCTAATGGTAACAGACTGAGTGGGGAAACTCAGCAAAGCCTGCCTGTGCAGCTTCTTCTTGGTTTCCCTGTGTGGCTTTCCTTCCTTCTGGGTATATGGGAGGACTCCTCTGGAATGAGGGTCTTATGACCTACTATCAGACAAGGTAGGTCAGAGAATTTCTTTATGATCATTTTTTAAACAGAAAGTCATGGCAAGGTTGGAGTAATTTTTTGAGTTTTATGGCTGACTTTGGGGGAGGGGAGTTCTGGTTTCTGTGGCCTGCCTTGAGGGAAGAGGGGAGCAGCCGGAAGAAGGGCAGGAGGTGGTCACTGTAAAGGAAAGATAAAAATCTCAAGACCCCCCAAAATTCATTATGCCAAAAGAGATAACTGAGTCACAAAAGCACTGCCATCCTCTCTTCAATGAAGTACAGGGTCCTACTTTAAAAAATGAAGGGGCTTAGAAAATGACTAAACTGGGTTTGTGGTTTTTTTTGTTCTTGGTGGACAGGGTAAGGGAGGGAGAAAGGAAGCCTTCCAAGGTGATCCTGTTATGCAGTCTCATGATAACAGTCCTCAGGGAAATGTTTTCATTCAGACCTTTAAGGGTGTCTGCCTCTCAGCAAACCTGTCCCGGATCAAATAGGCAGGGCCTGGCTGCATTTAACAGAGATTCTCTACAGACGCAAATCTCTCCCCCAGCCTCCCCACCTAGACAGCCTTATAGCATTATTCCTGTTTGCCCACAGCCATCTCAAAATATGTCAAAGAAAAGTATTTTGGAATACAATATTTCTTATTTCCTTCAGCCCTAAGAGAACCCCTTCAAGATATACAGCCCCTATAAAATGAGTGATGTCAGTTATAACCTTAGGACTGTAGCCCGAAAAAATTCTTAAATGTAGATTACAAGTTTACCTGCACAGGTGCAAACCAGGGAAAAGATATGATCACTCTTCTACCTACCCTGGGAAGATCACAACATGGACTATTTCCTCTACCCTCTGTGCTGAATGTTCATTTTATCTTATGGAGATTTATGGAGCACCAAATAGAACTTCAGGAGAATACCATCAGCTGCCTCACTGCTCACCTCCTTCACCCCTACCTTTTTCTTGTGCACCCCCTTTTCCCTTTAAATGGAAGTTATCGGCCTCTTCTATGGAGAGCCTAGTCCACAACAGATACTTGGTGGGCTGTGCTTCCTCTCCTCTCCCTTAAATCTTGGCTTAATAAACCTTAATTGAGTCTGACTCTCATTTTCAGTCACTTGTTATTTAAGTTAACATCACAAAGAGACTTTGCTTCTGAGGCCCTTCCAGTATCTTTCAGTACAAAGGACTCAACATGCCGAAGCCCTATACTTTGGGGTATTGTTTTCTGAGCCCCAACAACTTCATTGCACAGGGCTTGCCAGGGAAATTGGGTTTCCAGGAAAACAAAATGTTCTCTAGTGTGTATGTGTATTTCTCCCTTCTCTTAGAGTGAAGCCTTGTGTGCAGTGCCACACTTCATGGGACAAAGCCAGCAGTGAGGCGATCAGAGATGGCTGGGCTGGGGAACACACAGTGGAGTGACTGAGAGCATAGGCTCTAGATTCAGACTGCCAGTGAGTTTGCTTCCTGACCGTATGACATCTATTATGTGACCTTTCGTAAGTTAACTAACCTCTCTGTGCCGTGGTTTCCTCAGGATAAAGTAACACATGCCCATGGCACAGAGTTAAACACTCGATAAATGTTAGCTGTTAGTATTATTATTACTGACAGTTTCGTCTCAATAAGATATTGTCAACCCTGAGGTTTCTGAAGATCACGGATCAGTTGTGAACGGAAACTGAGAAGTGAGGCCTCATGGGAGCGTGGCCCTGGGATGGGAGCGTGGCCCTGGGATGGGAGCCGTGCACATCAGTTACTGACCTCCTTTCCAGGGACAAGTGGTGGCTTTTAATTGAGTGGGGAGGCTGACTTATGTGAGCTTGTCCCTGGCCCCTGCATTTTCTCATCCTATTTTGCATGTCTACCGTGAGGGTTAAAGAGTCGCTGGTGCAGACAGGGACACATCTCAGCTTAACACTGGCCACAGGAGGACTGAGAAAGTTGCCAGCAGGAGCCAGGTCCACACAGGCAAAAAGGACTTCATGTTAATGACACCCCTGCAGACAGTGAATACTTCTGGATCTGGAATCACTTAATCTCTTAAGTTTCTGCAGCAAAAAAATGGGGGTAATAATGCCTACTGCATAGGATCATGGTGAGAACCAAATGAGATAGTATGAGAAATCTTATAATTTTGGAGATTGCTGTTGTTGTTATTCTAGTAGTAATCATAGTAGTAGTGGTAGTTAGTGTTGTTGCTATCATCATCCACAGTTCTTTTTCAGGATCCTACCGGGATTAGGATACTGTTTGCAATAGGTAACTATTTGACTCCCTTAGAGTCAAAGTAGGCAGCAGGCTCAAAGAGTCTTTATGAAACCAAAGGCTTGGTTAGAAACTCCTGGACTAAAAATTTGTGACTCACCATGGTACTTGCTCTGAAATCCAGTCCCACACTCTGACACGAAGTAGCATTTTGAAGGCTCAATAAAGTACTATCTCGTTCCAGCCTAGATGACTATCTTGCAAGCTTGGGCCAGGAGGGGGCACACCTCAGCAATCTGGTAGAATCAGAATTTCTCCCCTGCCCCTCAGAGAAGCACATACACAGGGCTGATGGTAATGGGGCAAGGCAACCTAATTTCAAAAAGGACCTTATCAGTTTTCCTCCAAACAACTCCTTGCTTCCCCCACCCCTTAGTTCCCTTTTCCTGCCTTTGCTCCAGGGGCATTCTCCTGGCCTGCACCAGGCTTTTGTTTTTTTCTGTAACAAGCACCTGGGAATGCCTCCTTCAGGGACATGGGGCTGAGGATTATATAAAAGCCCAGCCAGGTCCTAGGTGAGCACACTCCGGGGCCTGCCTACCTGCCTGCTCACCTGCCCACCTGCCCTCGTCGCCAGCACCATGCTCAGCAAGGCTGTGATCTTCGCTGCCGTGTGTGCCCTGGCTGTGACTTTTCCCTCCCTACCTGCTGGTACGTGGACCTTTGGAGGTCTTTTGAAAAATGAGGCTAAAATCCTGACATGGGGGTGTGTGTGTGTTTGTGTGTGTGTGTGTTTGTGTGTGTGTGTGTATTTGGAGAGGGGGGAGAGAGAGAGAGAGAGAGACCCGCTGAGAAAGTTGTAAAGTGGAATTGGGTGGGATTTATATCAACTAGGGCTTAAGGTAGGGTGGGCCCCTGAGTTCTGAGGGCTTGAGTAGTTGAGTGGCTAACATAAAATTTGGGTTATGTTTGCATTGACCTCATAAAGGTAACAGGTTGGGCCAGATGGGATCTGGGTACTTCTGAGGTTTTTCGGGGTTCCATTCCCTGTTGAATGCTAGAGATGTTCTTCTATTTATCTCAGGTTAAAAAGTTCTAGGGGGTATACTCGTTTTATCACAGAGTGTAGTAAATTTGAGTGCTTTAGCAGCTAGCTGGGTCACAGGCAATAGTAATCAGCGGGTCAGGAATGGAAACTTGTGAACCATGTTGAGAAAGGAAAGAAAGAGCTGTCTTCGTGAAGCTTTCACCCAAAAGCTTTCTTTTCTAGTTCTTCCTGAATTCAGGTGGATTTCTGGAGGAGAGGAGCTTATTAATTTGCATTAAAATAGTTAATTTCTCCTGCCCTCTTCCTCCCAGCTCCCCCTCTGGCAGCTCTCAATTTGTGAGATGCTGAGTTTGAGCTTCTTTGCTGATCCCATGAAGCAAAGTGACCACATGAGAGAGCTGGTGACTCTGGCCTCACTGGCAGGGTGCCCATAACCTGCCCCAGTGACTCTGCATCTCTTTCACTGTAGCCTAAGGAGACCCTGGTTGTTGTTCAACAGACCTACACGGTTATGATTGTATGTTCAGCAAGCCCCGGAATGCCCGAATTGTGCGTTCTATGGGACAGGCTGGAAAATGAAGACCTAGACGTAGTCCGTTAAATGAAAAAACGGTAAAAGTAGCCCAGTTAGTGTCTATGCCATTCTTGCTATCCTCCCTAGGAACAGCTGTTTTTCTTGCTCCTTAACCCCTCTTGGTTTTGTTTTTAGCTTTCTGGAAAATTATAGAGAGGAAGTCTTGGAATCTTGTTCCGTTCCGGTCTGAGCAGTACATATCTAGAGGCACGATCCCGAGCGCTGCTTCCTAAACTGACCCCCAAGGAGCGGGCACTGAGCGCACCCCGGCAGCAGCCGGGCCGCTGGGACCACATGGGCTGCAGGGTGCCGCGTTCCGTTCCGTGTTCTCCCCAGAAAAAGACCTAGCTGGGAATGAAAGGGTGTGCGGATGGTGAGCTGTTCTTTGCCCTTTGGCTTCTCTAGAATCGATCGCGGACCTGCTAGAGCCACACGCGGACCTGGACGCGGCCCCGCCCCTGGGGGACACGCAGCCGGCCGGTGAGTGAGGGTCTGGCGGCAGCGGAGGCCTGGGCGGGCGCGGGCGGGCGCCCACCTCCTGCCCTCCTGCGGGAAGGCCTGTTTTCCTCCCGTGGACCTGCCTGTCTCCGTTCCCTGCGACCACGCCTGTCTCCCACCTTGTTTCCCCAGCGTTCTCCGCGGACGGGGACGCAGCCACCGCCACCTCTGTGGAGGAAGTCACCGGGGCCACAGGTGAGGATGCCTGTGGTCAGACTGCAGAAGTTTCCCCCTGCCTCCCTTTCCTTGCTTACGTCTCATTGCTTAGCAATGTCCTGTGGTAATTTATACGTTTAGGGATATTTTTGCTGCTTTGTTCTTTGAGGTGGAGTAAACGTTTGCCAAAAGTTCTTTGAAACTAGAGGCAAGTGTAAGAGTTTTCCCAGAGCATTTTCAAGGACGAAATCTGGTAAATACTAACATGGCTGCAATTCTGAGGTCTGCCCCGACCTGATATCTGGGACCAACTTCTGGGCTTCTGTAAAGAGGACAAGGTCCTTGGTGTCTCCACAGGGTTGATGACAAGAATGGGGCTAACAACTTCCTTTTCTTTTTCAGGTGATTACAATACAGTTCAGACAGAGAGCTTCAGGAGTGCAGATTTTGGTAAGTGTAAAATGTTAATTGAATTTAGACTGAACAGAAGAAAAAGGGACTTTTAAAGCATCATGAACTAAGTACTGGTTCTATCTCTGCCCACTGCCTATGTCAAGCCTCCAGGTTTTTTGTTTGTTTGTTTTTTTCATTTTTCTGTCTGTCACTTAGTGAAGAAGTCATAAGATTTCAATCATCTGAGAGCAGATAGACCTAGAGATGCCACCACTTTCTGTATAGGTAGAGAACAGACTGAATCTCCTATGTCAAGGTGCAGAATCATTGGCACTTAAGTGAGGAAGGGGGCTAGATCATCCGTGTTCACCATCCCCCTGATGATGTGCAATCACAAATTCATTCATCAGCATTCCTTTTAGATGATGTTTCTGCTCCTTTTTGAATGCTTCTAGTGCTGAAGAGAGCAACTACTTATCAAATTATCTACTTTTTGGATAATTCAATATTAGAAAGTTGTAATGGGAGGAAAAAATAGTCTATTTGCATAAAAGTGTAAATGAATTTGCATTTGTTGAACTTTTACTGCCATACATCCTGCTAGGTAATTCTACGTAAGTTAGCAATTTAACTAATGAATAACTGTTACATTATCAATGACAACATAGGTTAAAATTATAAGGCAACAATCTTAAATTCTATCATGTAAAGTAATTTTTTGTTATGACAAGAAAATCTTTTCATTGTGGAAAACTTGGATACATAAAAAAAGTCTGGATAAAGTACCATTCATTACCTATGGTCCTTATCCAGTGATAACTACTTTTAGTGTTTTGTTTTTTCCTCTCACTCTATATACATAGTTTTAAATAATAGTGATTCTATTATATGCATGGTATTATTTATTTCTGTTTTCACAGTACTAAAAGTACAATGCTATAAAAGTAGGAGCTGGTTTTCCCTCTGTTAAAATGACAAAGTTCTCTTGGAACACTGGTCTGAAAATGTAAAGGTTTTTCTTTATCTTTTAAGTAATTGGCCTAGGAAACAAAGATTTTCTGTTTTATCAAGATAATTTCTTGTGCTTCATGTTGTCTTTTATTAGGTTCTTGATTATTTATGAAAAATTAGTCTTTTCAATATTAAAAGAGCTAAGTTTTTTTTTCCAAGTAGGTAACTTTCTGTATTTGCTGTTAAAATCTTTTGTCACTTTGTTATTGTTTCACAGTGACTTATGATCCTATTTATTCAAGTGTTTTTAGTCCTTTGACATTTTTGACAACTTCCCAAAATAAAACTCTAAATTGTGTCTTTTTGACCTTAAACTGACTTTGTGAGTTTCCAGGGTGCTCCTGAAAATTTATACTCTCACCTAATAAAAAGAGAGAGATTAAACTAATTAGGCTTATTTGATATGTTAAATTTGCATGGGAAACATTGTCAAATAAGAAATGATATGGGAACTATATATGTAGATATATAGTTATATAACTTTTTTGAGTTATATAGATATGTGTTATTAATATGTGTCACAGAATTTGTGTGACATTCCTAAAAATCTGATATGTCTTAGTATAATGTCATCAGTCATAATTTCGGTTATTATGTTAAAATATTGTATACCACAGAAATATCCGAATTTCTTTGTCAGTTACATGGTAATGAACTCTTATCAGATCTTTAGTTATGGCCATTGTAAGTCTTGTTGTCCACAGACTGTTTCACTCTAATGCATTCCTGAAAGCTTTTGCAAGTCACTGTAATCCTAAAGTGTTTCATCTTCAAGGACATTCACAGAAAGAGCTCTCGTAAGAACAAGTTTCTGATAACTTTCAAATCATACCATTGGATTATGTATGAATTTCCAAAGCTAATGAAGAAACTGATTTGTTTATCAAACTGCTAACCCAACATCAAGCAGAACAAGAATTAATTATATGGAACTGAATGAACTCATAAAGAAAAATTGTGAATGTTTTATGGCCTTTTTGTTTAAAATGTAGATTGACCTTTAATGTTTTATTTTCCAGAGTTAAGAAAACTTTTTTCTTTTTTCTTAAACTATCTATAGTTTATGGCAATTTGGTAAAGTATACTTTTATGAACAAAATTAAAGCATTTACTTTTACTCTCTACCTGATGCTTCCAGAATTCAAAAGCTATTACTGAGTGTTCTTATTTTTATGGCAATATTTATTCACGTAAGTTTAATAAAAATGTGTTCTGTTCATAACGGGATATAACTGGAAACTTTGGTTGTATTATCAAGGCTTTGGCCTGGTACCTGGTCTGAGGGTTTGCTGGCCTTAGGGAAGAAAGGCCCAGAAACCTTAAAAATATTTTGAGTTCCTGAAAAGAAAAAACTACCCAAATGTATAAGTACTGCTGGCAAAGCTTGATGGCAAGTCTTTAATATGGCTTCCTAGCCTTGATGGGCTTCTAAAAATCTTATCTGAGCTTCCTCATTAAAGTTCCACAAAGCCAACTTAGAAAGAGACTATAGGGCCAATCAATATTCTTACTGCCCTTATATAAATAATCAGGTTAAGTTTAATAGAACTAGACCTGTTTTGCAAATAAATTAGTCTTCCTGTGATTATCTTTGGTAAAAATGAGGGCAACTATAGAAAAAAAGTTGTATTTCAATAGAATATAGTAGAAAACTGTGGTGCACCTTTGTAAATATCAGATTCTCGTCCTGTTCGTTGTCTTTAACATTTTGTTATCTATAAACTGCCCTATTCTTAAAACCCTACAAACTGGAGATGAGCAACTTGATGTTAATTTCAGAGGACAGCCCTCACACCTGCTGTATGGGTCACTCAGAAAGTTCACCGAGATACTCAATGTCGTAACCAGAGACATTCAAACTGCAAACCATGGGAATATGCTTTGAACTCAAATGTAAAAGTCTTCTCAGCTAACTACCCTATAGACTCAGTATATAGTTTGTTCTACCAACTGACATTTATTTTCTTTGGTTTATTTTAGTTGGTTTGGTTCATGGGGACCTTAGCTAAGGAACATATTCTATCCTCTGGTAGTCATCATTGCAAACTCCCTGGTGCACTATATTCTCTCAAGGGTCTTAAGTGCATGTTCAAAGTGCTAAATAAAATTATGGGAGGCCATTATTTTGGACTGAGCTCCTGTACTATGCCTCAGACCAAGCCAAAATGGAGTCACTCACGCTAAATGCCACATGATGAAACTGCAACTTTAAGAAAGTGGAGAGATCCCAAAACAGACCAGTTTTTCATGAAAACAGGAGACTCCAGTCAACGTGAGTTCTTGTAATAAGGAATTACCCTCTGCTTTAACCCTTACAAAAAAAGTAACACAGTAGTAATCTGACACTAACTAATCAGCTTTTTTTTCTATTGCTGCTTTCCTTGTCCCACCTTACAAAACCCATGTTCTGCCATTGCCTGGTGGGAGCTCTCATTTTATTTTGCAGAATGGAGGGTTCTCTGATTCATGAATCACAAATGAAAGCCAATTATATCTGTAACTAAATTTTCTATAATTTTGTCCTTTGACAGAGGCATCAATGGTGCACTGGATGGCATCACTGTGATTAGAGTGACAAACAAGACAACCAAGAAAAGGAATATTTCTTCAATAAGCCTGACATCATGACTTATGAATCCTACACTGAGACAAAGACAAATTCGCCATGATAGTGACAGAAGGTGGCATTTGTGCCCATGTTTTGGTCACCAAATTGAGGAATCTTTAAAAAAATTTTCTAATTAGGAGGTTATTAGATTGGGGCAGCTCTTGTGCTTTAAATTTCTACACAAGCAACCAAAGTTTAATGTAAACAGTAAAATGAAACTAGCAACTTTACAAATCAGAAACTTCCAGCTACCTCTAAATGGAAATTTTCCACTCTAACCAATCAGATATATATTTTTTGTTTTGCTCTGTGAACATCTTCTAAAAGTTTCCTCCCTTGCCCCTTCCAGAGGTGCCCTAAACTGTTTGCAATCCCCTGCCGTCAGATTCATCAATCTCTGAATGCTTACATAAACTCTTTAAATTTTTAATGTACCTAAGCTTATCTTTTGTCACTATCAGTCACCCCACCTGTGTCCCTGTTAGAAACAATTTGCAGAGAGTGAGGTGATTATAGCAGTCAGGTGGGGAGCTGGAGACTTTCCTTCTCCTCCTCTCTAGGTTCTTGCTCCACTGTGACCCCAAATGAGGGAGGCTCTTAGAGATTCACTTGGAGAGTATGGCATCTCCATAGGGCTGCTTGACATGGCAGCTGACTTTCCCCAGAGAGAGAGAGAGAAAGAGGACAGAGAGAGAGATTGAAGAACAAAAGATGAAGCCATAGTCTCCTTTTTAATTTAATCTCAGGGGCATATACCAGCATTTCTGCCATGTTCTATTGGCCACGCACACACCAATCCTGATACAATATGGTGTGGACTACACAAAAGTGTGAATACCAGAAGGTAGGGAACTTAGATGATGGCTTTCTTGCAGTGAGAATTTTTTGATTAAAAAAAAAAGTAAAGCAGATTAAGGAGATGGAGGGGTTTGTGTATTCAATGAAGGCTTCAAAGTGGTGACATTGGAGCAGATTTGAACAAGTGGTGAAACACGGCTTAAAAAGACACAAGCAAGCTTGGTATATTGGGTGACTATGAAAAGGCCAGTGTGGTTGGAGTGGAGTGAATCAGGTATAGAGAAGTCGATAAGTTCAGAGATAGGCAGGACCCAGTTATGAAGGGTCTTAGCCATGTCAACAAATTTGGATTTTGTTCTTTAAGAAATAAAACTGATGGCAATCCACTAAAAATTTTTGAACAGAAGAGTAATATAATCTTAAATTGATTACTGTGGGGAATGACAATCAGAGCAAAAGTAGAATCGCTATTTGGAGTAAGCCCAAAACCATGCTTGCTTAGAGGGGCTAATAGTGACGAAACTGGAAAGCAATGATTGATTATAGGATTTATTTTGGAGGTAGAACTTCAAAATAATAGCATATTGCAATCTCAGTGAATGCAGTGTGATGCATGAAGAAGAGAGGAGTCCAGAATGAGTCCTAGTTAGCTGGCTTGAGCAAACGGAAAGTGAATGTAGATGCTGTTTACAGAGATGGAAAGGAGTTGCAAGGGGAATAAATTTAGGGCTGCAGGAGGGAAACAGGAGAGGTAGGAAAAACATGAGAGAGAGAAAATAATACCTGGATGTATTGTTAAAGTCTTCCAAAAAGAAGGGTGTGATCAATGGTGTCAAATAGCTTAGAGGTCAGGTGAGATGCAGGAGTGAGAACTGACACCTGAATTTGATAGAGTGGAGGTCACAGATGGCCTTGAAGGAGTTGGAGTGGTGAGTACAAAAGCCTCTACAGAGTGTGCGGAAGATAAAATGTGAGGGGGGGGGGAGGGCAATAACTATGGATGTACTTTTCAAGAACTTTTGCAATGAAGATGGCAGACAAATGGTGTGGTAGTGGAGAGGTGTTAATAATCTGGGGGAGCTTTGTAAGAATGAGAGATACTACAGCAGGTTTGTGCTGATTAGATCCATCCCATAGAGAAGCATAAATTAAAGATTCAAGAGAGAAAATGGACATAATTGCAAAAGCAAAATCCTTCATTAGGCAATGTTGTGTGCGACCCAGTGTAAAGGTAAAAGACAGGAGCAAGGAGGCTTCACCTACAATGGCAGGAGAGAAGCCAGAGAATAGGCTCCAGGTGCATGTGGGTTGGCCAATTTTCTGGTGGTTATGGTGAGATCATTCTGTTCTAATTTCTTTGAACTTACCCTTGAAATTTCTGAAGCCAGCAGTGGGAGGATGAACAATTTTCTAATATTGAACCATCCTTGTAATCTTCTTTCAACATGGTGGATTATTCTTTTAACACAGTATGACTTTTAGAAACACTATTTAGGATTTTAATTAATGGAATATCTTTGCAATTTATATATTTTGACTAATGAATTTCACAGAATAAATTCAGAAACTTGTTAACCTTTTCAGAAAATGTTAAATAAGAATTGTGCATTCTTTAATGATAAAAAATTAGGTATTAAAATTTGGTGTGTTCATTAATGTTGGAGGTGATAGTAAGAGGTGGTTGAAAATAGTTTCCTATCAGCTTCTGCTGTGTCAAAGTAATTTTCTATTCAACTTTTCCTACCCTTCTTGAGTCAAGTTTGGTAACTGACATTATCTTAAAATAATATTAATTTTATTGAAAATTTTACCTCAGAACAGAGTTTTACATAATGTTATTTTATTCTTTTTAAAATTCATGCATCTACAGTTAACTTCCCCTTCTCATTTTTGAAGTTTGTATAGTTTTCTGTTTTTTTGTTTTTTCTTGATTAGAATAAGAGGTTTATCTCCTTTATTTTAATCTAGGAACCAGCTATAGAGTCTGTTAAAAATAGTTTTCCTGTTTTTTAATTATAGATACTTTATTCTACTTTGGATGGTAGACAGAAAACTTTGCCATTATGTAGACAACACTTCTCTATAGTAACTAATGCATTCCTCATGTGGTGGAAGTTAAAGAAGACTTGGCATTTCAAATTCAAAATGTCATAAATTAAATTTCCATACTAAATGTGTACCAGTAAGAAAACAGACTAGAAGGTAGTGACTTAAAAAAAGGAAAACCTAAAGAGACTTTTAAAAATAGACAGATAAGACAAAAAAAAAAAGCTAAAAAAAATAGACAAAGTGATCCCTTTTTTTTCTTTTTAAAATCTATAAGAGACATTGTCAGGGAATAGTAATTACATATTTTACAAAACAATCTTAAAATTCTCAATTTGGGATATCTATTTCTGTACAATTTTATGCCTACTGTTCATCTCTGAAATAATCATTAAGAAGTTGTAAAGGTAATCTCTGCTAGGTTTTTTTTGTATGTCATCTCATTAATCTTTATCCATTAAGGTAGGCATTATTGGTATCCTCATTTTGTAGATGAAGAGCTGAGGCTCTGAGAGTTTAAGTATCTTGCTCAATGTCTAGAGCTAGAAAGAAATTTAACTAGCACTTTAATTCAATTCTGAAGGACTCCAGATTCTTTGCCCCTTATAAAATACATTATGTTGTCTCCTTGATGAAATCCACTCAGGTTTTGTTGAAAAATGGTGGAGGTCATAGGGAGGGACAGAATTGAGCAATGAGAAAATAGAAAAAAAATATGTATAGCAGGTTTCTAAGGAGAAGATACCTAGAGTCACATTTATTTCCCTAGAAACCAGGACAAAATATTTTGAAAATTTTAATGATTCCTCAGCCTCTGCAGCTCCTTCACATTTGTTATATATTCCTTGTTTTTCTAAAATTATTAGAATATCAGTAAAAGATCTGAATATAATTAAAAAACAATTTACATTTGTGCTACAGAAGCCAGGGAAGGAGAGGAACCATGGAACTTTTTCCCCTGGCAGCTGGCTTGACTAGGATGAAGGAGGAGGGAAGCTTGCTGGAAGCATCAGTGGGAAGGGGTCCTGGATGTTCTTAGATTGTGCTCCTGGCCCTCAAATTCCAAACTCGCAAACACCCAGCAAGAGAGATGGCAATCAGAAATTGCATCCTAACTACTTTACTGGCAGTTTATTAAGGGACAGTTATAATCACATTGTTTCAATGGCACAGTTTCTGAAGGACTATGTCTTCTTACCCACTTTCTGAAACAAACAAACAAACAAACAAACAAGGAAATGAATAGACGAGACATGACATGGCAGGGAGTATCTAATCCCTTGCAAGTATTAACTGCAGTGAGGTAGGTGAGACCCCACCTTCTCTTCCTCTCTCCCTTCTCCCTCCCTGCTTTCCTTCCTAATTTCTCTTTGTTTACTCTTTCTATGTACCTAGCAAAAAATGTGCTCTAAATTGTTGCCTATAAGATGAGGAAATAAGATTATTCTTAGGTTTTTTAATATTCTGGTTGCTGTTAAAAATGTTCAAAGATGTATTTATAAAGATGCTCACTGCAACATGTACCTACAATAGTAAAAAACTGAAACCAGCCTAAATGTCCATTGATACTGTTTGCTTAGATGTATCAAGGCACATCCACAGCACGGGACAGTATATAATTGTAAAGACAACCAACCAACCAAACAAAAACTGTTGAAAAGTTCTATGCATCTCTATGAACTGGTTTAGAAGTTTTCTAAGGTTTCTGTTATTTGAAACGAGCACCATACATTTCTGCATATAAAGAAAGATATCATTTGTGGAAAAAAGGAATGACATATTCTTATATACACTTAAATAAATCCAAGATGTCTAAAAAATTAACGGTGGTGGCTTTTGTTGAGGGATGTGGGGAGGTAGGATGAGATAGGCCTTCAATATTCAGCTCTGTACTTTTTGTTTTTTAGATTTTTTTTTTTTACCTTGAGCATCTATTAATTTAAAAGTAAGGATTAAAAAAACTACAAAACATTTAGCAGTATTAAGTGAAGTATCATTTAACTGAAATATTGAACCTGAGAGGCCTGGCGTGAGGCAGAACTGAGCAGAGAGTGTTCAGGTGGAAACCTGAGTTGGCAAGGCATTGAGTCTGAGCACAGGACGCAGAGCACCAAAGGGAGGACACTGCTCTCCCATTTCATTACTAACCCAACGTAAGACGGGTAATCATTGGGAAGTGAAAATGTGGTGGCAGTGTTTCTCGAAATCAGAATTACCTTAGATAGCTCATTAAACATACAGGGACTGGCAACCCTATCCCATGATATCTGAATAGAAATCTTTAGAAATGGAGTCCAGGAATATGCAAATTCCACATGTTTACAGGTAATTCATCAACACAATAAAGTTTGAGAAGTGTATCAGTGCGGGCCTTTGACTGAGAATAAATATGAATCACCCATCTCTGAATTGGAGATTACTGGGGTGCTTGGCCTTGGTGAGGTCCCTGTGGTCCATCCCCTTGGAAAGGTAGTGGTGTTCCCTGGAGCTCTCTAGAAGGTTGGGGAGGAGGTGGCTGTTGGCCTCCCAGTGGGGGTGGTCCCTGCTGAGACCCTCCTCTTCTCCTCTAGGTTTCCATCATCAGGAGGGGGTCTAGGTGGGTGTCCTCCAGGAGGTGGTCCCTGGGGTTGCTGATCTGGGCTCTTGTTAGAGTTTCCTTATCTTCGTGGATAGGGCACAAAAATAGACGAGCCCAGTGCTGGAATGCACTCCTCTGTCTTTACCTCTCTGTCCTTACCACATGGTCCTTTTCTCCTAGAACGTGTCTCTCAACTGCCACCCTCCCCTCCTGCCAACTGCTTCCTTAGGCAGATCTCCTCTTAATCTGTATAAGGGTGAAGGAAAGTCTCATTTCATTCCTTCAGGGACAAGATTGTGACAGTAAATGTGGGAAAATAAAGCAGTCTTGAAAACCATAGAATCCCCAGAGAGTATCTCTGAGGATGGGAGGGAAGCAAAAGGATCATGAATATCAGTTATGTTGGCAGTTATATTTCAGGCTGCTGTAATAACTTGCTAACTGTGACTCCACGCCCGGACAGCTCAGCCCTAAATGGAAACAAGAGCTGGTTGTTTATATTAACTTTGTTTATATTAACATGCTTCCTCAAGAGGGAAAACCAGGAGTAAACATTGGGATACAATCTTCCACTTACTGCTCACAGCACATTGAAATATTAAGTGTGGGTGGGGGAAAAATGAGAAGATTGAGCTTGGATATTTCTCTATCTCTACGTAGGGAGAAAGAAATCTGTTATCTGAACCTCTGTCTCTGAACTAGCTTAGATGAGTGCTCCTCTCCTTCATAGATACTGCACCCAGTGTACAGCAAGGCCACCGGCCTCACTGTTGACTTAGATCACCATAGTAACTTCACAGCGGGACTTTCCTGGATCAGACTTTCCATCCTCCACTCCGCCCAAGCACAGAAACAGCACCTTCCCTCCCCTTCGTTTTACCTTCATTCAAGTTCTGAGCTGAGGTCAGGGCCAGCAAGGCCAGTGAGAGCAGGACCAGCAGCATCTTGCAGGAGGCTCAGGGTTTGCTCCCAACTCTGTACTGAGAGAAATGGGGCAGCTCCCTTTATGAATGACTAGAACAATCGCACCTTTGAGCTCCCTCCTGGGTGGACTTCACCATCTGACAGACTAGATTTTGCTTTGCTCACATCAAGTCAACTTCGTCCATTATTTCTCTTTGGGACTTGAGCCCAGGAGCATGGGTGGGCAGGATGTTGCTAGTGTCTCATTTTCACAAGGTACAAAATATGACTTGGGCGATATTTTTGAAGAAACTGTGTCCAAGCAATAAGCACAAATTTAACAATTGAAGTTCCATCATCACTGATTTGAAGTCTGCTTGATGAGACCATTACTCAGTCCTCACACTGTATTGCTTCTCTGTGTGTGTGCACATGTGTGTGCATGCATGTGTACATGTGTGTCAGCAGTGATCCTGTAGCCAAAAGGGAAGTTGGTCAATATCTCTATTAGTATAGCCCAGGCTCCATCATTCATGGCATGTATTTACATATGTGTAAATTATACTGAGCTAAGTTTTTTGATGACATAGAGATCATTTTTGTTTAACTTTGATATGTGTGAGGACAACACACACACATAGATGACGGAAGGTTGACCCTCACCCTGCGCAGGCCCACAAGAATTGTCCAAGGTTCTCTGGATCTGGCCCTAATCAGGGAAGCCTAGGTGTAGTAGAACACAGGTCACCTAACACATTCTATTGTTATTAATATCCTCCTGGATTATTAAAACAAAAGTGGCCATAGAACCACCATGGGATTTCTACAGCAGAGCAAAATGAATACACAGTTTCTTCCTCAAAATTCTGACTACACTGTTATGATGTTGGTCCCTATATTTTAATTTGATGATTTTGCTCCTTAAATATATATTTCACTTATTCTGGCATATCTATATTCTAGCAATCTACTCTAATGAAGACTATTTATAACAGGACACATTTATTAAGCATTTGCTACATGCCATTTAATCTTTAGAACCATCTTATTAGCAGGTACAATTACTATCATTGTCTGAATTTTATAAATGAGATGACTAAGGCACACATCAAGGTTGTTTTGAAGGTAATAAATGACACAGGTGGCAGTCTCCAGAGCCTAAGTTCTTGCTTACTGAAATCTAGTGCCTTCTTGCTCTTTATTTATTTAGATGTTGACCGGAAATGAAGTCCAGAAAACAAACATAAGTAGCATTAGGAGATGGTTAATGTAAAACATTTCCTGACATCTTAACAAATGAGGTAAGACATAATTCTTTTCACGAGTAAATACGTTTGTCTCTAACTCATTAGCACACGTACACAGGCTTCTACTATCCTGTCTTTCCCTTTCCCTATATATTAATATAAAGAATCTCATACAAATCAATGTTTTCTTTTTTTGTTGCAATTACAAAAACGCTGTAAATGTAAAGCATACATTTGCTTCTTTGTGCACACTTCCATGCATTTCTCTGGGGAGACATATTAACATTGACTTAATTTATAAGTGCCCTTTTAAATGGGCTAAATTTTGATTCTTCTATTCACAATGAGTCTGTAATTTTAGAAAGCCAAGAGAGACTGGTCAGAGAGTTGTCTATCAAAGGATAAATTTGTGTATCACTGGCACAGGTTTCAGTTTTATACCTGAGAGCACGTGCTATGTCCTGGCCTCAGCCCTGGTGGTACCTCCTCGGTGGTTGGGGGCTATAGAAGGAGGTACTACTTGCCAGCCCTGAGGTCCAGTGTCTGTAGCCTCAGCACACCACTGTTTTAACAATGTCAGGGGGTGTTGTAAATCTTTCATTCAGTTATTCTTCCTCTGAGTTCATAGAGAAATACAATCACAACTTCTTTCATATGGGATACAAAGCGACACATATCATGCTCATATTGTGATAAAGAATACAAACAGCAGATAAGCAGATATTCTTAAAAGAGGGATTATGTTCTAGTGACTAATGAATGACTCACTTTTCTTTAAGGTAAACATGTAGCTTTTCTCTCAGAACAGCTACTTTGTCTTTCCTGTCTAAGAACACTGGTAGTACTATAAATTGCTACTATATTTTGTTGATTTCAAGATGTGCGTTTATGTATTTAGCATCTTGGAAATTGGAATGTGTGGCTGATATATAATAATGTCTTGTGATCCTAAATGTCCCAAAATGGAGTCCCTTATGACAAGTGACTCAGCCTACAGTGAAATTGCTGAACTTCAGAAAGATAAACACATGTATGGTACACTGAGGTGATAAGATGACACCTGCTATGGCCCAGCACCCACCTGAGACCTGACAAGAAAGTGAAGCCCAAAGACAGCTGAGATAATGCTACGGACACTCCTGTAGGGGCCACAAAAACCACAAGGAAACTGACCATGGCTGAGACACCTGCAGAATCTCTGCCCCTGAGAACTCTGAGGCCTCCTTTCCTTCAGCTGTGGTTACCAGAAGCCCTGCTGGGGAAAAAGCAACATCTCCCCTGTGGGTTGGGACTTCTAGGAAAGCCCAGAGCTGCCTGTTCCTTAGTCAGCATGCTGGTCTCCTGAGCTACTCACTGTGGTTCATCCCCCTTCTCTCTTATTACTGCCTGTGTATGTTGAATGTATTTGTACAATTGTTGATCTGCTAAAACCTCGCACTAAGCCTTGAATTTGTAAGCATTTAATTGGCCATTGAGTCATCATGAAACCTCCCGCCCACCCAACCCATCACCCCCTGGGAATCAACTAGGCTGATTCGAACCTGACACGAGGGTGGCACATTATATTTTCCAAAGATAGCCACAACGGTATGTCTCATCTAATGTTTTCTTTTTATGGTGGACCTTGACATCTCTCTTCAAGGGGTGAAGTCTATTTCCTCCCCTTGAACCTGGGTGGACCTTTAAACTACCTTGACCAATAGAATATGTCAGAAGTGATGTTTTGTGACTTTTGAGCCCACATTATAAATATGCCATGTCATTCCATCTTGTTCTCTTAGAAACTTGGCCACATGCCATGAGGAAGCCCATGCTGTGAAGTAGAGATGTAAAATTAGTTTTTAAAGTAACTGGATATTGAGTTATCCCCAAGCAACACAGAATGACCAAGCTTTCTTCAGTGATTGAATTGCTATCTTTATCGTACAATAAATGTCCATACATGCATGGCTGGATAGCTAAAGATTAAAGTCCTGTTGTGCCTAGCGTTATACTGACAGCTCTTTCAGTCCCTTCAATAGCCCTTTGATAACTTACATCATGATGTTCACTTTTCAGATAAAGGGACAAAAGCTCAATATGGTTGAGTGACTTATTCAAATCCATACACTTTATAAGTATCAGCATAATAAGGAAATAAATACAGTGGAAAGGGGGATGGGGGAAAGTGAAAATGATCCCATTCATAATAACAATTTAAAACGGCTGTTTGTTCAAGTTACTTTACAAGGTGGACTGCTGCTATATACGTGCCTAATTTCATTTATTTATTATTTTTATTTATTTATTTAATTTCAAAAAACTTACGGGGCACAAGTGTTTTTTGTTACGTGGATGAATTGTATCATGCTCAAGTCAGGACTTTCAGTGTACCTGTCACCACAATAGTGTACATTTTACCCAATAGGTAGATTTTATCCCTTACCCCCTCCCACCCTCACCCCTTCTTAGTTTCCAATGTCCACGATTTTAACAGAAGAATCTGTACCACCCTTTATTACTGGCGGCATTAAATATAACATGGTCATGAGTTCATAATCAGTTATTTTCACAAAGTTGGTGAGTAAACTCGACCTATTTTTGTACCCTAGAAACAATTTTAAGGAAACAAACTATTTTCTACTCTAATATTCTAACAAATACAGTTTCCTATAACAAATGCCTATAGTTTGAAGTCTTTCAGTTATTCATCTGATAAGCTACTAACATAAACCTCTCCATATGACTTGAAAATACTTTGTCCCTTTTGATAAACAGAAATAGAAAGAAAGTCAAAGTTCAGGATAAGATACAGAAAGAGTCTGAATTTATCTTAAATTTTCAGTAAGTTTCTATGTTTTATAGCCGAACCCAATCTAGACTCAAGTTTTCCTGATTGTCTCAAACATTTCTTTTTACACTTTTTTAGGAAAAAAAATGCAGGCTTATTTAAATTATGATCCAAATAACGCTTAGGTAGTGCATTTGGTCAGATTTGAATTTTCTATAATTTTTGGGGGTTCCTCATCTGCTCAGGCCCCTTCCAAGACCCTATGTAAACTGGACAAAAGAAAAAGTGATTTAAAAGCTTCATGAACTAGCAGTGGTCCTAACTCTGTCCACTTCCTCCCTTGAGCCTCCATCTTGTTTTACTGTTTTGTCTGCAACTTACCCATGGAATCATAAGATTTCAATGCATTCTGCCCCCATAAACAAACCCCAGTAGTTTGAGAGATATCTGGGATTTTTGCTAAAAAGGATCCTTGGCCCTTGCTTACAAAAGCAAATTTATAAATGTTCTGATTCTTACATCTACAAATAATAGGGAACTACAGTATAGTCTAGCAGTGACCTAAGTGTGTTTATGGGATTACATTGTAATTGGAAGAATTTAGAAATTGTAATTTAGTGGCAGTTGAAGGGCCTATTAAAATAGAGTTGATTGTGTGAGTTTAAATTCTTGCTCTTCCACTAGCTGTGTCCTTTGCAGGATACACCTCCCTGCACAGTGGTGCTTGCCCTCAGTATTTGTAGTGTTCCAGCTACCTGGCATGTAGTGAACGGTCAAAGTGCCCTTCCTTTCTTTACAACCCATGGGGTGTCAGAATTATCATGCTTGACTCAAGAGCAAGAGGCAGCCTCATGGCCCAGACCCATCTGGTCATTTCTGCTAGAGGACAGGACCTCACCTTTTTCCACTTCTGCCTATTGAGAGATGATATCTGACTGTGGTTCTTTGGTTTTTAATAGGAAGAGTAATCTCCCTGGAGATTTAATCAATTGAACTAAAATATTTACTTCCTTATTTATAATAGATGCCACTGCATTTTATTCTGATGAGCCCATGACTTGAACACAAAGTAAGATCAAAGATCTTTGTACTTTTTCTTTATTCCTGGTGTTTGGGTGATTGTTCTTGGGAAGGATTCCAGGACAGACTCAACAAGTGGTCTCTGGTACTCTGTCCCCATTTGTACCCTTCTCACCTGGTACCATGTTTGCTTAGTCGGATTTACTCTTGGGAGAAGAGAGAGTATGGTACTAGGATGTGAACATAGGTCCAGTTCACCTGCTACTTTTAGGGACTTCCAAGTGTGAGTGTAGACCAAACCTTTAATAAATCCTTCTCATGGAGTGTACTTGCATTTTATTTCCACTGACAGAATTTCAGCCCTGACAGAGCTCCTGGTCAATTAGGAGTAGGAATGCTTTTGTGCCATGGACTCCATGGAATTCCACATTTGCTAAACCTACTGAAGGCTGATAACACATGGTGAGTGATGCTTACTGGAAGTGAATGAAAACCATTTCTTTCCTTAATGGCAGACCAGAGCAGCACCTCCTCAGAAGGCAATGAGCAAACCTCAGTCCATGTTTGTAAGTTCTTCTCTCTTGCCTCTGATATCTTACCAGAGCCTTGATAGCCTTTTCAATGCTGTTTTTAATCCATTGGAAAAAGATTCGAAACTTAACACTTTCCAGGTGCTGCATTCGCTTATAAAATCTAATAAAGAGTTTAGAGACAACCCTTTTCTCCTTGAGGTCTTTCATATCCAGTTGTCTGGATTTTCAGTAACCAAATAAGCATAGGATAAACAAGCCATCTGCCTTGAGTTTTGCAAGATTCCTTTCTTCCTGTCATTCTAGGATGTGGATTCCAGTCAAGTCCATGGCATCTTATCTAAGAGAGAACCTGAAGAAAAACCATCAGGTTTTCTGATGCATAGAACATATAATTCAGTTAAAAACTCCAAAGGATATGGCCTCTGAATTAGGAGGTCCCAATTTTAATATTTTACCTCACTTTTGGCTTCTTTGAAGTTCCTAAAGTGGTTTCTTCATGAACTAAAAAGGATACCTGCACAGTGGGTATAAACCTTACTTACGTAAGGCTCATGGAGATGGAGGGAGGATAGGGAATTATACCTAAACAAATTAAGTCCCATGCCCAAGGTCACAGTGGTCAATGAGAAAAGGTGGGGCTGAACTTTTTAACACAAGGTTCTCTTGTTTCTCCTGGTAACTCTCCTCTCTCTTTCTCTCTCCTTCTTTTTAAATAAAATGAAGCAAATGCTTCATGAGCTGTGTTCATCACCCTGATAAGCACCACTTTCTAAGACGATACCGAGCTTTGGAACCAGCCTACCGTTACACGATAGAGGACCGCTACAGTACAAACTGTAGGTCACGATCCAAAAGGTGGCATTCCCAGCTGAGGAGAAACGGCAGGCTGGAGTCAACTGTGCACAGTGGGAGAGGGACATTGTTTAACCATTTCCCATTTAGTACTGGCTCGATAAATATCTATTTGACCTGAATTTTAAGGTGGGTTTTTAATTTCACCAGAGAACCAATTGCTTAGCTGTCTTGGGTTAGTACCAATAATAATTCTATTCCCCTCCAATAGCTTTCTTATAATCAGGCCCCATATCTTGACCGGCACCACAGGACAGCATCACATTAACCTAGGGACAGTATATTTGTTCCATTTTAATATATTGCTGTAACAAAATAACACAGATTTTGTAGCACAAATAATACAAATCTATTACCATGCAGTTCCGTTGTTCAGAAGTCAAAAAGGCCTCACTGAACTAAAAGCAAGTTGTGAGCAGTGTTGTGTTCCTTTCAAGAGGTTCTAAGGAAGAGTCAGTTTTTGTAGCTTTTCCAGTGACTAGAGGTCACCCACACTCCTTGGCTTGGGGCCCCTCCCATCTTCAGAGACAGCAGTGGCTGATCTTTCTCACATCATTACCCTGGGACCAGAGGCTTCTGCCTCCCTCTGTCACACTTCAGGACCTTTGTGATTACAGTGGTTTTTCATGTATTTGCACTTTGCAGTGTGTACATGCAATAATGTAAATGACAAAACTAACATGGTACTAATTTACTTTGCGGTTGTTCTACGTTTGTAAGATGGGGCCATCACTTTCTTTGAGTGCTGTGCAGACTTGGGAATGAAGATGTGGAATCTCATTCAAGCTGCACTACTTACTGTGGGATAATCACTTCCACAGCCCAGCTTCCTTGAATAAAGTGGTACGGTTATGTCAAGTCAACTAGAAAGAAACATGGAAACATTTTGAATAAAACAGTAATATGATCTTAAATCTGTTACTGTGGAGAATGACGGTTGGGTTAAGAATAGAATCGCTCTTTGGAGTTAAGCTAGAGATGATGTTTGCTTACAGGGGCTGTTAGTGATACAAGTCGTGAGAAATGGTTGCATATGAGATTTTAAAGGTAAAACTTCAAATGATATAATCTTGCTATTGGACCAGATGTAAAGTGACGTGTGAGGAATAGAGAGGAGTCAAGCAGATGAATACAGATGTGATTTATTGTGATAGGGATTTGGGGGAGGTACAAGTTGGTGGCCGCAGGAGGGGAGGAGGAGAGTTAGGAGAGACCAAGGAGAGAAGGGGAGAATGGGAGGTCCCTGGATGTGTTGTAAAGTCTTCCCAAAGGGGAGGGTGTGATCAATGGTGTCAAATTACTGAGGGACCAAAGGAGAGGCAGGACTGAGAACTGACTCCTGAGTTGGGTGGAATGGAGTCACAGATGACCTTGACAGACGTGCAGGGATAAGTACAAAAGCCCCTATAGAGAGTGTGGAAGAGAAAATGGGAGAGGAGGAGGTGAGGGCAATGATGATAGACATCCTTTACAAGAACTTTTGCAATAAAGATGGCGGATAAATAGTGTTGCAGATGGAGAGGTGTTAAGAGTAGAGGGACAGCTTGGTAAAAATGGAAGAGCTTGGTAAACATTACCAAAGCATGGGTTACTGTCTCCACCCCCCACTGAAACAAACAAGCGGAATAAGATTTCCTTTCCTGTCTATAGTAGGAAGACAAGGGCCTCCCAAAGATGCCCATGTCCTATAATACCATAGGTTTGTGCTTACTGTTTCGATCCCATAAAGAAGCTCAAATTGAAGATGCCGGGGAGAAAAGGGACATTATTGCAAAGGATTTTATGATATGGAATTCAGTGCGACAGCAATAGTGGGAGCAAGGAGGCTTCACCTGGGTAACAGGAGACAAGCCAGAGCATAGGCTCCAGGTGCCTGTGGGTTCATCCATGTGCTGATTCTTATACTGAGATTATTCTGTTCTGATTTCTTTGAACTTTGCACTGAAATTTTGTGACCTTCATTAGGGTGTGGCCAATTTTTAATATTGAACCATCCTTGCAATCCTTTTTTAACATGGTATATTATTTTCAGCACAATGTTGACTTGTTCCTGTACTATTGACTGTTTTTCCTAATGGAACATCTTCGCAGTCCTACAAGTTTTATTTAATAAACATCATAGGATACTAATATTGCAGACTGCCAAGCAGGGAAAAAAAAAGAAAAAAAAGAATAACTTCAAAAACTTATCATATTCTACATTTTAGAAACATTTAAATACATTAAGATTATTATTTATTGATATAAAAATTAAGTATTAAAATATACTGTTTCTATTGACATTGGAGATGATAGAGGTGGTTGGACATGGATTCCTCCCAACTTCTTTCATCTCTTGAAGGATTATTTTAAATCCAACTTTTCCTTTAGCTTCTTGAGTCAAATTAAGTTATTTACATTAACATACAATAATGCTTATTTTTCTGAAATTTTTACAATCAGAATAAAGTTTTACCATAAATTCCTTGCCCCTTAAAATATATCATGCAGGATTCTTCACAAAATCCACTCAGATTTTTTCAAAGGATAGTGTGGATGTAGGAAAGGAGAGAATTGAGCAATGAAAAAAATAGAGAGAAAAGGGTTACCGAGTCTGGGGAGAACCACATTCCAGTTCTCCCTAGAGCAGTAATTCTAGGCATAGAACAACATTCATTTATCTAGAAACCAGGATCAATTATCCTGGAAATTTTAAGGATTCCTCAGTCTCTGCACCTTACTCTCAATTGTTATATATGCCTTGCTTTGTTAAGATTACAAGAATATCAGTAAAAGATCTGAAAGTAATGTTTAAAAAAAATTTTGGATTTGTGCTGTAGAATACAGAAATAGGGAGGGACAATGGAACACTTTCATGTGGCAGCTGGTTTGATTAGGATAAAGGAGGAGAAAAGCTTGCTGGTAGCATCAGTGAGAAATGGTCTTGGATGTTCTTAGATTATGTTCCTGGCCCTCAAATTCCAAACTCACAGACACCCAGAAAGGGAGACGACAATCAGAAATTGCATGCTGATTATTTTATTGGTATATTGAAGTGATAGTTATGATCACATTATTCCAATGTCATGACTTTTTGAAAGACTCTTATCTTCTTATTCACTCTCTGAAGAAAGGAACAAACAAACAAGGAAATTTATAGACAAGACGTGACATGCCAGGAAGTGTCTTATCCCTTGCTGGTATTATGGATGTGAGGTAGGGGACAGCCCCTTCTCTCCCTCTGTCTTTTCTCACGTCTCTCTTACCTTCCTAATTTCTTTTTGTTCACTATTTCTATGCATCCAGCACATAGTGTGTTCTAAATTGTTGCTTACAAGAGGATGAAATAAGATTATTCTTAGGTTGTTTATATTTTGGTTGCTGTTGAAAATGTTCAATGTCATATTTACCAAGATGCCCCCTGCAACATAGCCTATAATAATGAAAAACTGAAGCCAGCCTAAATGTCAGTTGACAAGGGTTGTTAAAGTAATTATAGTATAGCCACACAACAGAATAGTATAGAAGTGTAGAAAACAAAAAAACAAACAAAAAGAGCACAATGAACTGAAAAGATCTATATATGTCCTTGAACTGATAAGGAAGTTTTCTAAGACACCTGTTATCAAAAATGAGCAACATGTAAATCTTCATATAAAGTTAGATATCATTTGTGGTAAAAAAATTATATGTGCTTATATGCATATAAATATTTCTAAGACAGTGTACAAAGGAATTAATGGTGGTGGCTTTTGGAGATGGGTGTAGGGAGACAGAATGAGAGATGCCTTTGAGATTTAGCTTCTTTCCTTTCTGTTCAGTTAGGTGTGTTTTTTTGGTAACTTGAGCTTGATTTAATTAAAAAGTATTTCAAAAACTATACAATATTTAGCAGAAGCAAGTGAAGTATCATTACGATGAGATATTGGAACTGAGAGGCCTGGGGTGAGGCAGAACTGAGCAGAGTGTTCAGGTGGAAACCTGAGTTGGCAAGTCATTGAGTCTGAGCACAGGACACAGAGCACCAAAGGGAGGACACGGCTCTACCATCTCGTTACCACCCAACTTAAGACAGGTAGGTTACCCTTACGAATGAGAATATTTAGGGGAATGTGTCTCAAAATCAGAATTACCTTAAAGAGCTCATTACGCAGATTTGAAACCCTATCCCACAATATCTGAAGAGAAATCTTTAGAAATTGGTCCAGGACTATAAAACTTCAACATGTTTACAATCAATTCATTCACACAATAAAATTTGAGAAGTGTATCGGTGGGGACCTTTGACTGAGAATAAATGTGATCATACCTGTCTCTGAATTGTAGATTACTGGGGTGCTTGGCCTTGAGGAGGTCCTTGTGGTCGGCCCCCTTGGGGACGTCCCTGGGGTCGGCCCCCTTGGGGAGGTCCCTGGGGTCGGCCACCTTGGGGAGGTCCCTGTGGTCGGCCCCCTTGGGGAGGTCCCTGGGGTCGGCCACCTTGGGGAGGTCCCTGTGGTCGGCCCCCTTGGGAAGGTCCCTGTGGTCCTTGTGGTTTTCCTGGACGATGTTGGGGACCTTGTTGGCCTCCCTGTGGGTGTGCTGCCTGCTCTAGGCCATCCTCTTGGTTTTCATCATCAGCAGGTGCTGCCAGGAGTTCCTCATCTGGGCTCTCGTCGGCATTTCCTCCGTCTTCATGGACAGGGCACAAGAATAGATGAGCTCAGCACTGGCAGACACTCCTCCCCCTTCACCCCTCTCACCCTCTCACACAGAGCTTTTCTCTCAGATGCCACCTCCCTCCTGCCCACTGCTTCCTCATGCAGATCTCTTCTTCATCCCTACCCTGGTGACAACCACAGTCTAATTTCACGGACCTGGGACAAGCATGTGCCCCTCAAATTGATAAGAAAGGAGGTCTTGTGTATCTCAGAATCTAGGGGAAGTGTCCAAGAACAGGAGAAAGGGAAAAAGTTATAAATATCAGTTATGTTGCCAGTTAGATAATGGCTCCTATGGTCATTTGCTAACTGTGACCCCAAATCTGTGCTCTGAGCTCTGTGTGGAAACAGGTGCTTGCTCCTCAGGCTCCAAGCCCTGAGTAGAGAAATACTAATAGAAAGAGAAAGACAAAGTGAAGGCCCACACGGGATTCACTGGGTAGCTGTGCCACATTTTCACCTGCTGCAGGGACAAAGGTGAGTAAAGAAACAAAGAAAAAAGACCCAGACACCGATTTCTGTGTGTGGCTCCCTGAAGCCATGTGACTGTGAGAGGACCACTGCGGGGGAAGGAAGCGGCTGAGGCTCTCAGTGGGATGGAGGAGTCAGAGTGAGGACACTTGCCCTTCCTCTGCCCTCTCTTAGCAGTCAGTCCTGGCCTGGGCCATCAGGCAGCCAACACCCATTGTCATCTCAGCCAGGGCATCTGTCACTCAAGGTGGTGGCCCTGCTCATGGTCCCCAGGGTCACGGTTGGGGGAGGTTTGCCTGTGTCTATGGGAGCACTAACAGTCATCAACTCCTGATGAGGAAGTGGTGGTGACACAACCCTGGAGAGCTGACAAATCCTAGGGGAGACTCAGAATAGAAAGGTGATTGAGGATTATTGGAAGTTACCTGATATTATGAGAGAAGAGTCTTCAGAGCTGACATCTATGGAAACAAGCACAGGATGCAATTAAAGTCATATCACAAATCTATCAGGGCTCTCAAGTGTTCTACAAGGAAAGGGGACTTCTGTCCACACTCCGTGCATCCCCTAAGTTAACTCCTCTCCCCTGTCTGTGGTGCTGTTGAAAGGGAGGAGGTCAGGAGGAGGAGGCAGGGCTGTCACTGTGCAGAGTGTCAATCATGAACCCAAAATAGAAAGGCCCTTTTGTCCTCCCTGGGATCCCTCAAACCTTAATGCTAAGTTAGGGTAAGTGCTCTGAGTATTTCAATGTGCTATTTTAGTATCCCGATATCCTCATTCTTCTGTAAATATTTTGATTATATTTACATGCTTCCTTAAGAAAAGCAACCAGGAGTAAGCAGTAGGATACAATCTTACACAACCAGCTCACAACATATTGAAATATTAAATGTGGGTGGGAGAAAAATGAGAATATTAGGCCCTAATATTTATGTATCTCTATGTAGAGATAGAAAAATTTATTATCTGAATGTCTATCTCTCAACTAGCTAAAATTTCAACATGTTTACAGTCAATACATTGACACAATAAAGTAGATGTGTGTTCATCTCCTTCGGGGACACTGCACCCAGTGTACAACAAGGCCACTGTCCTCACTGTCGACTTTGGTCACTATAATAACTTCACATCTGGGCTTCCCTGATCACACTTTCCATCCTCCCCTCCAGGCTTCACAGCACGGATAGATCTTTCTAAAAATGCAAATCTTACCTTGTCATTCCTTTGGTTAAAATTTTTTATTTTATTTTATTTGTAGTTTAATTACAGTATGAGGCCTTGACATGGAATGAACACATAACTGGTCTTTTCCTTGGCGTGAGAACTCTGCAGCCCCATCTCTCTCCCATCCCCCTGCCCTCTCACCCTCCTTACCTCTGCAGGGTGATCTCCTAAGCCCCAAGCACAGAAACAGCACCTTCTCTCCCCTTCGTTTTACCTTCATTCAAGTTCTGAGCTGAGGTCAGGGCCAGCAAGGCCACTGAGAGCACGACCAGCAGCATCTTGCAGGAGGCTCAGGGTTTGCTCCCAAATCTGTGCTGGAAAAATTGGGGCAGCTCCTTTTATGAAGACGACCAGAACAATGACACCTTTGAGCTCCCTCCTGGGTGGACCTCACCACCTGACCTAATAGGTCTTACTTTGTTCACAACAGGTCAACTGCATCCCTTTTCGGACATTAGCCATGGAGTATGGGTCAGCTAGGATGTTGTTAGTGTCTGATTTCCAAAAGGTACAAATTTTGTCTCGGGCAAAGTTTTTGAATAAACTGTATCCAAGCACTCAGCACAGATTGAATTGAATCATTTGCTCTTCAGTCTGGTTGATGAGACCATAACCATGTCCTTCCACTGTGTTGTTCCTGTGTGGCTGTGTGCATGCAGGTGTGTATATGTGTGTCCAAAGTGATCTTATGGGAAAAGCTAAGACTGACAAAATCTCTGGCTATTGTTACAGGCCAAACTCCATCACTCATGGTGTGTGTACACGTATGCATATGATATTTTGCTAAATTTTTGATGACATAGAGATCATTTCTGTGAGACTAGAGATGTGTGAGGACAATACAAACGTGGGACACATGGATGACAGAAGATTGGACCTGGGCCTGCTCAGGCCCACAAAGATTGTCCAGGATTCTCTGCATCTGGCTGTAATCAGAAAGGCCTTGGTGTTGTAGAACACAGGTGACCTTACCCATTCTGTTCTTATTAATATTGGTGAGGGGGTTATTGAAGGAAAGGCAGCCACAGACACCACCATGGGATTCCTACAGCTGCACAAAATGAATACATATTTCCTTGAATCAGCTGTGGTACTTTATCGCTTTAAGAAGTCTTCTTCCTTGCTCTGCCCCTTTGTGAAAATGTTGTGTAGTATTTCATTTGGCACTTATTTCTTCTACGGAATATTTTTTAATTACTCCCAGTGAGAATTGAGTGGCCACAAGTACACACTTAAATAAGATATTGTGATACCCTTATCAAGGCCTCAAATGCATGGCACCGATCTTCTTTTCTTAGACAGTTTCTTTGTTGTCTGTTTCTCAGTGTTCTTCAACACAGAGCATTTTTTCCTACAATATTCTGAAACTCATCCCTCCCACTCTCCTTCTGAAAATTATTTGTTGATATTTTATGTTCTAATTCTATCTTCCCTGTGTTTTCTTCTTATATCCTTCTTTTTTCATGCATTTTGAGAGAATTTCCTTATTTAATATTCTAAATAAGAGTCTGTAGTACCCCTCACTACCTTTGTTTCATTTCTGTTTTTAAAAATTGAACTCAAGATCTTGTATTTCCTAAAAGTCCTTTTAGAGCATCCTCACTGGTAGCTTTCTCTTCAGCTGCACTTCTTAATGTAAGTTATAGCAGGAAGTTTCTTGCTCATGCTTTTGTCTTTTTTATGGAAAATCTAGGTTTGTCAGTATCACTGGCTTTAATGTGTCATTTCAGACCTTGTGTAGGTCTGTGTTATTGGTCAGTTTGGGGCCATACTAGAGGTGATGTGAGGACAGCCTGGTTGGAGGTATAGCAGGCAGGGCCATGTGACTAGAGATCCTGAAAACTGGACCCTTGACCAGTATGACTGAGGGATCCTGTGCTAAGCATATGAGTGTCTCCTCTTGTCCTTCCCAAGGGTTGTAGGTAGCATGAGGGAACTTCATAAAGTTAGTGGAAGGGTGGAATTAAAGATAAAAATAGAAATACAAACTTTATTTCTCAGTATAAACTCCAAGATCAGGACTCTTGAACTAAAAGCCTTTTAGTCCACCCCTAAAGAATTAAGGGTCCTGGGAATTTAACTATGTCAAGGCAGTCTTATTTACATTAAAAACTGAAGAAAACTGGGTTTCTTTTAAAGATTTTTTTAAGATTAGGAAACAAAAATAAGTCCTAAGGAGCCATTTGGGCCATCAGGTGGAAGGCTAATGATTTCCTAATGAAATACTCTCACAATTGCCCTTGTGTGATGAGAAAGCATGAGCAGGACTGATGTCGTGGTCAGGAAGGACTCTCTGGTGAAACTTGCCTGGGCTTTTTTCTGGTGACGCCTTGGATAACTTTCTCAAAACACTCTCATAATAAGCACATGCTATCATTCTTTGGCCATCCAGAAAGCCAACAGGCAGAATGCTTTGAGCATGCCAAAAAACTGTTGCCATGACCTTTTCTCTTGACCAGTCTGCTTTTGCTTGGACTGGACCACGTCCACCTCTTGGGAGCCATTTCTGTGATTGTGCTTTGTCTCCAGGATCATACAGAAAAGCCCTGTTTCATCTCCTGTTACAATTCTTGGAAGAAACGCTTCAGGATCTTAACGCCACTTCTCTAAAATTTGCTTTGAAAGATCTGCTCTTGTCTTAAGCTGAACTGGGTGCAACAGTTTTGGCACCCACTGAGTGGATGATTTGCTCAACTTTAATGTTTCTGTCAGAATTGTGCAAGATGAGCCAGTTACGATAGCTGTGGTGTCGACTATTGTTTCTGCTTATAATCATCAGCCCTCTTCAATAAGGGTATGAAAAAGATAAAATTTTCACTGTAAATCAGTGTGGATAGTCTGCTGCTTTGGGTTTCATTTTATACATCATCTCGTCTCTTCTTAATACGAGTAATCCATTTGTGAACTGCTGATATCTTTGGGCATTGTTCATATACACATTTTGTCAAGTATCAATGATTTCACCATTTTCCACCCAAGCTTAACTGTAAATTTGATGTTTGTTCTTGCTTCAATTTTAGCAGAATTCATGTTGGTCTGATAGGTCCTCTTTCCTGTCTTATACCTCTTAGTACATGAAGGTAGATCTTGTTCATACATGTCATAATAACTTAGTACTTGTTTATATTGGTGCAAAGAATTTTTGAAATTAATGTATAGTTCTTTCTCTAATATGTATTTTCTATGATTTCTTTGAGGAACCCTCACATTACAGGAAGTCTTCCTAATACAGTGGGGTTGGCTGTAGATAACTGTCACTGCCTACTGACCATGCAGATTATTTTTTCCCCACTGGTATAAATACTGATGTTTTCTGATAGGGAAATACATTACCACTTGGAAATTCTTCTCTGGTTACTTGGGAATCAAAACAGTTGTACTAGGATTTACGTGCTTTAAGGGAGGCAGAATGTAGTTGGTTGGACCTAGCAGGTGTTCTGATGTTTTTGGGATGACTGTCTATGAATTCTCCAGACACTACTTGAGAAGAGAAACTGCAGAAGAGCTGTCCTGCCTAAGTGGTGGATGGTAGGAAAGGAAGGTCATAGAGAAGGAGCAGGGGGGAGTGCCACGGAGATGTGCCTCATTGTGTCGATGGCTGCAGAAGTGGCATTTCTGGTGGAAGGCAGGCTTACCTTGGCTTGGTGAGTACAGGAAGAGAGCAGTTGATGCTCCAAATATCACTCAGCTCAGGCCATTTCCCTGAACTTCTCCAATGTCCACAGTGAGTGAAAGATATTAGTTTATCAGCAAAGAAAAATATCAGCTATGGACTCACCATACACAACCAAAGCAGAGGTTATGGAAGAGCTGAAAGAGACACTGTCAGTGAGGTACGTGGGCGGAGAGAGAGGAGCAGGACGGCAGCAGGAGCTGCAACTCCTTTAGGTGAGTCAGAGCCCTCAAGCCATCCACTGCCTGCGAATTAGATGTTAAACTCAGTACGTCTCAATAGAGTCTTTGCAAAAGCAGATAGACAAATGGCCAAGAAACACATCAAAAAATATGCAACATGATTAATCATCAGGGAAATGCATATTAAAACCATAATGAGATATTACCTTACCCCTATCAGAATGGTTATTATTAAGATCGCAAAAAACAATAGATGTTGGCATGGATGCAGTGAAAAAGGAATGTTTATACAGTGTTGATGGGACTGTAAATTAGTACAACCTCTTCAGAAAACAGTACGGAGATTCCTCAAAGAACTAAAAGTAGATCTAACATTCGATCCAGCAATCCCACTATTGGGCATCTACCCAAAAGGCAAAAAATCATTATGTCAAAAAGATACCTCCACTCAAATGTTTATCACAGCATAATTCACTATTGCAAAGATATGGAATAAACCTAAGTACCCATCAATTATTGGGTGGATAAAGAAAATGTAGTATACATATACCATGAGGTACTACTCAGCTATAAGAAGTAATGAAATAATGCCTTTTTCAGCAACTTGGATGAAATCGGAGAACATTATCCTAAGTAAAGTATCCCAGCAATGGAAAAGCAAACACCACATGTTCTCACTAAGAGTGGGAGCTAAATGATGGGCACACACGGTCATATAGTGGTGTAAAGGACATTGGAAACTAAGAAGGGGAAGGGTATGCGAGGGGGCTGAGGGATAAAAACGTAACTGTTGGGTGCAATGTAGACTACTCTGGTGATGGGCACACTAAAAGCCCTGACTTGAGCATTATTTAATTCATCCATGTAACAAAAACACTTGTACCCCCTTAATATTTTGAAATAAAAAAGAAGAATAACTGATTTCCACTTCATAAAACCTACTGTCCCCTGAATTAGTGTGCTAAAGATGCTCTAACAAAATACCACAGATATGGTGGTTTACAGATCAGATATTTAATTTGTCACATCTCTGGAGGTCCAAGTCCAAAATCAAGGTGTCAGCAGGTTCGGTTCTTCTGAGCCCTCTGTTCTTGGCCTTCAGGTGTCCACCTTCTTTCTTTGTCCTCACATGGGCCTTCCCCTGTGCACATGCATCCCTGGTGTCCCTCTGTGTGTCCTAATGTCCACTTATTATAAGGACACCCATCAGATGGGAATATAGCTGCCCTAACAGCCTCATTTTAATATAATCACCTCTTTATTTGGCCTGACTCCAAACACAGTCATATTATGAGGAACTGGGCATAGGGCTTCACATATGAATTCGAGGGGACACAATTCAGTCCATAGCACCTCCCAATCGTTTCCCAGTCAATGACAGTTGCTTCATCCAGTTGTTCAAAAATATAAGAGTCACTTTTGACTTCTCACTCCTCCCAGGCCCTGCCCATTAGCAAAACCACTTAAATCCACCTCAAAATACATCCCACGTATGACCACATACATAATCTCTTCTACAAGGCCCAGGTTCAGGCTATGATTCTCTCCACTGGAGGACTTTACCAGCCTCTGACAGTTCTTGGTCACATTCTTGCCCCTACCACATCCCATATCAGTTCTCCTAACAACAGCTAGAATGAACTTTTAACAATAAAAATTAGATCATATCACTTTCTTGCTTAAAATCCTCTAAGGTTTCCCCCCTGCACTTGCAAATTTCATTTTTCAGCTCTTTCAACAACCCATGTCCCTCTCTTCCTGGAACACTGGGAAGCTCTCTGAATGGGATGGAAAGCAGAATGTTCTTCTACTTTATCATATACTGGTTTGCCTGGAACATTAAAGGGAGGGTTATCAGGAAAGACGAACATTGACAGGGTGTGAAACTTGTAGTGAGAGTGAGTGAGCTGCATTCGTTGCCTGTGTTCTAGGCGAAGTTCATGTGAATTGGAAGAATTGCTGTGAACATTGCATTAACTAAGCATTCTGATAATAACAAATAAACATAATTGTCTCTGAGAATTATCCTTTGTTTAGATTTTCCCAAACATTCTAGCTACACTGTTATGATCCTTGTCCATATATTGAATTTGGTGTTGTGTCTTCATAAACAAATGTTCCACAATTATTTTAGTGTATTTATATTCTTTTTTTTTTGCCAAAAATCAAGATTTATTAAAGCAATAATTAAAACAGTGTGATGTCAGCTTTAAGTAGAAAAATAGATCAGTGGTACATAATTGACACCAGAAACAAATTCACCCATGTGTATTTATATTCTATGAACCTATCCAGGACATGACTGATTATATTAGGTTATATTTGTTATACATTTACTATACATCATTTAATCTACAGAACCATCTCATTAGGTATGTATGATTTTTAGTTCTATCTCAGTTTTATAGATGAGATGACCAAGCCACATGCCAAGGCTGTTATAATGTAGTAAGTTGTATGGAAGGCAGTCATTCCCTAGAGCCTGAGTTCCAGTCTACTGTACTCTACTGCTTCGTTGTTATTTATGTATATATTCATTCATTTCAGATAAAATGAGAAGAAATGAGGTCCAGAGAACAAACTCATGAATTTAAATTAGGAAATGGTTAAGGGAAATCTTTTCCTGAAATCTTGTGAGGTGAGAAAAACCTCCTTTCCTGAGTAAATAAATTTGTTTCTAAATCATATTGACATTTACGCAGGCTTCCTTTATTCTGTTTTTCTCCTCATATTCATTTAAAAATACACACACAGATTAATTCTTGATTAATTCCTTCTGTTTTGCTTCTATTACAAACACCCTGGTAATGAAGATCGCACATGTGCTTCTTTACACATGCTTTCTTGTATTTTTCTGGGGAGGTGATTTGTGGTTTCCAATTTTTTCTCTATAAATTTAAGAGGTACAAATGCAATTTTGTTATATGGATATATTGCATAGTGGTGAAGTCTAAGAAATAATTTCGCATCATTACCTCCCCTCTGCTACCTCTGTTCCAAGTCCCCCAAGTCTATCATTCCACACTCTATGTGCATATGTACACATTATTTAAATCCCACTTTTAAGTGTAAACATGATGTATTTGACCTTCTGTTTCGCAGTTGTTTCAGTTGATATAATGGTTTCCAGATCCATTCAAGTTGCTGCAAAGACATGATTTCTTTATTTTTTATATCTTAATCATGTTTCATTGTACCTATATATATGTTTTTTATCCAATCATCTGTTGATGGACATGCAGGTTGATTCCATATCTTTGCTGTTGTGAATAGTGCTGCAATAAACATAGAATGCAACTTCTTTTGGTATAATAATTTCTTTTCCTTTTGGTAGATACCCAGTTGTAGGTTTGCCAGATCAAATGGTGGGTCTACTTTTACTTCTTTGGGAACCTCCATACTCTTTTCCATAAAGGTGATACTAGTTTGCATTCTCACCAACAATGTGTAAGTATTGCCCTTTTTCTGCATCCTCCCAGACATCTGTTATTTTTGTACTTTAATAATATCTATCCTCAGTGGTACGATGGTGTCTTATTGTAGTTTTACTTTGCATTTCTTTGGAGATTAGTGATATAGAGCTTTTTTTCCTATGCTTGTCAGCCATTTTAATATATTCTTATGAAAAATGTCTGTTCATGCCCACATTTTTAATGGGGCCATTTGGTTTTTTGTTATTGTTGTAGTTGTTGTTTGAATTCCTTATTAATTCTCTATATTAGTCCCCTGTTGGATGAATATTTTGCAAATATTTTCTCCCATTCTGCAAGTTCTCTGTTTAATATGATGGTTATTTCTCTTGCTCTGTAGCAGGTTTTTTGTTTAATTGAGTCCCATTTGTCTATTTTTGTGTTCGTTGCTTATGCTTTTGAATCCTTAGTCATGTATTCTCTGCCTAGGCCAATGTCCAGAAATGTTTTCCTAGGTTTTCTCGTGGTATTTTTATAGCTTGAGGTCTTACATTTAAGTCATTAATCCATCCTGAGTTGATTTTTGTATATGGTGAGAGACAGGGGCTCAGATTCATTATTCTGCATATAGCGATCCAATGTTCCCAGCACCACTGATTGAAAAGGGTGGCCCTTTTCCAGTGTTTGTTCTTGTTGACTTTGTCAAAGATCAGTGGGCCCTAGGTATATGACTTTCGTTATGGGTTCTGTATTCTGTTCCATTGATTTGTGTGTCTATTTTTATTCCCGCACTATGCTGTTTTGATTACTATAGCCTGCAACATAATTTGAAGACAGGTATTGTGATGCCTCCGGCTTTGTTGTTATCGCTTAAGAGTGCTATGGCTATCTGGGCTCCCTTTCTGTTCCATATGAATTTTAGGGTATTTTTTCTAATTTTGTGAAAAGTGACATTGATATTTTCACAGGGATTGTGCTGAAGAATCTGTGGATTGCATTGGGCAGGAAGGTCATTTTAATGATATTAAATCTGATCCGTGAGCATGGGATGTTTTTCCATTTGTTTGTGTCATCTACAATTTTGAATTGGTGCTAAGCTTGATTGTTATTGATGTATAGAAATGCTACTGATTTTGTTTGTTAATTTTGTGTCATTAAACTTTAATGAATTCGCTTACCAAATCTAAGAATTTTTTGGTCACATCTTTAAAGATTTCTAGGGATAAGATAATAACATCACTAAACAGAGATAATTTGACTTCCTCTTTTTAATTTGGATGCCTTTTATTTCTTTCTCTTTCCTAATTGCTCTGGCTAGGACATCCAGTATTATGTTGAAAGGAGTGGTGATTCTTTTGTCAGAAGAAATCTAAAATTTTAGAAAGCCAAGAGGGAGACTGTTCAGAGAGTTGTGTATGAAAGAATAAATATGTATACGCTTTCACAGCTTTCAGTCTTCTGAGAGCATCTTGCATGTCCTGGCCCCAGAGCTGCTGTTACTTCCTCAGTGGTTGGGTGTGTAGAAAGAAGCTTTGCTCACCAGCCCTATGGTCAAGTATCCGTATCATCAGCACATCACTCTTGTAGCATGTCAGGGCGTGTTGTGAAACTTTCAGTTACTCTTTCTCTTAGTTCATAGTGAAATATAATCACAACTTCCTTCTTATGGAACACAAAGTGACATATAGCTCCTTCATATTGTTTAAAGACATGAAAAAACCAGGAAAGAAGATATCCTTAAAGGAGGAATTTTGTTCAAGTGGTTATAGACTGGCTCATTTTTCTTTGAGGTCGGTAGGTAGCTTTTCCATCAGAACAGGGATTTTGTTACTTCTGCTTAAGAATACTGGTAGTATCATATATTATTATTTTATTTTGTTGATTTCAAGGTGCACATGTCTATGTACTTAGCATCTTGGATATTGGAACATGTGGCAGATGATATTTGCCAAAGATGGCCACAGAAATATCTTTCATCTACTATTTCCTTCTTACAATGGGACCTTGATATCCTTTGTGCAAGGGATGAGGTCTGTTTCCTCCCCTCTGAGCCTGGGTGGACCTTTGTAACTGTCTTGACCAATAGAGTATATCGGAAGTGATGCTTTGTGACTTTAGAGTCTAGATCATAGAAATGCTGTGTAATTCCAACACGTGGTCTTTGGAATCTGGCCACACGCAGTGAGGAAGCTCATGCTGTGAGGTAGACATCTCAACTTATTTTTAAAAAAATAATTTGATATGGATGTGTCCCCAGACAACATTGAATGAAGTTTTCTTTAGTGACTAGATTGCTACCTTTATTGTAAAATAAAAATCATTCATACATGGTTGTATACCTAAAGATTTTTTGATCATTTCATTGTACCTAGCTTGGTGATAAATTCTTTACATTCATTATCCCTTTTAGTCCTAACAATAGCTCTTTGATGAATTCCTGTATTATGTTCACTATTCAGATCAAGGATCAAAAGCTCAATATGATTTTAGTGACTTTATCCAAGCCATACACCTTGTAAGTATCAGCCTACTTGGTTAAATTTATTCCTGGATAGTTTGATTTTTTTTGATGCTTTGTAAATGGGATTGCCTTCTTGATTCTTTCTGCTAGTTCATTGTTCATGGATAGAAGTACCACTTATTTTTTATGTTGATATTTTATCCTGCAAAATTACTGAATTTGTTTATTAGTTCTAAGAGTTTTAAGGTGGAGTTTAGTTTCCTCTAAGATAAGATCATGTTGTCTTAAAACAGGGACAATTTGACTTCTTCTTTTCTGGTTTGGATATTTTGGTTTCTTTCTCCTGCCTCATTGCTCTAGCCAGCTCTACTAGTTAAATATTAAATAGGAGTGGTGTCTTCCAGTTCTAAGAGGAATGGCTTTCAGCTTTTCCTCATTCGCTATGAGGTTAGCTGTGGGTTGTAATATATGGCTTTTATTATGTTGAGGTGTGTTCCTACTCTGCCCAGTTTGTAAAGAATTTTATTATGAAGGGATGTTGCATTTTATCAAATGTTTTCTCTACATCTATTGAGATGAATATATGATTTTTGTCCTACATTCTGCTGATGTGATATATCACATTTATTGATTTGTGTATGTTGAACCATCATTGAGTCTCTGGATTATGGTGTATTATCTTTTGTTGTGTGTTTGATTTGTATTTTTTTAAAGATTTTTGTTTGTGTACTCATTAACAATATTGATTTATGATTTTATTGTGTATTGTTGTTGTGTCCTGGCCTGGTTTTGGTAAGAAGGTAATGCTGGACTTGTAGAGGGAGTTAGTAATAATTCTTTCTTCTTAATTTGTGGTAATAGCTTGAAGAGAATTGGTGTTAGTTCTTCTTTATATGTTTGATGGAATTCTTCATTGAAGCAGTGCAGTCCTTGGCTTTTCTTTGGTGGGAAAAGTTTTATAATTGATTCAATATCCGTACTAACTAGTAGTCATTCCAGTTTTGTATTTCTTTCTGGCTCAATCTTGATAGTTTGTACGTGTTCCAGAATTAATCTTTTTCCTCTAGGTTTTTCATTTTTCAGTGTATGACTATTTGTAAGAGTTTCTGATGATGTTTTGTATTTTTGTGGCATCAATTGTAATGTCTTTTTTCATTACTGAGTTCATTTATTTGAGTCTTCTATCTTTTTTTGTGGTTAGTCTAGCTAGCATTGTATCAATTTTATTTATTTTTTTAAAAATATAACTGTTCATTTTGTTGACATTTTGGAATTTTCTAAAATCTCTATTTCCTGTAGTTCTAAGATCTTTATTACTTTTTCCCCTTCTAATACTTTTGGGTTTGGTTTGTTCTTGCTTCAGTTTTCATTGAAAACAGGTGCATTTTTAGGTTGTTAATTTGAAATCTTTCTACTTTTTTGATGTAAGTGTGTGTTGCTATAAAGTTCCCTCTTAGCACTGCTTTTCTGTATTGCATAGGTTTTAATATGTTGTGGGTCCATTTTTACGTGTTTCAAAAATTTTTTCAGTTTTCTTCTTAATTGCTTAATTGACCCAGTGGTCATTCTGGAGCATTTTGTTTAATTTTCATATATTTGTAGAGTTTCTGAAGTTCCTTTGGTTGTTGATTTCTAGTTTTGTTCCATAAAAGAGTGCTTGATGTGATCTCTTTTCTAAAAATTGTTTGAGATTTGTTTTGTGGCCTAACATATGGCCTGTTTTGGAGAATGTTCCATGTGCTAATGAGACAAAAATGTATTTTCTGAAGCTGTTGGAAAAAATATTCTGCCAATGTCTGTTAGGTCCATTTGTTCTTACTTGCTGTTTAAATTCAATGTTTCTTTGTTAATTTCTGACTAATTATCTTTTTAATGCTGAGAGTAGGATGTTGAAGTCCCCAAGTGTAATTGTATTGTTCTATATTTCTCTTTAGATCTAATAAGATTTGCTTTGTATATGTGGATGCTCTGGTGTTAGGTGCATGTATATTTGGCATTATTATATCCTTTTGTCATATTGCTCTTTTTATAATTGTAGAAGGATCTTCCTTGTCTCTTTTTATTGTTTCTTACTTAATGTCTGTTTTATCTGGTAGAAGTATAGCTGATCCTGTTCATTTTTGGATTCCCCTTGCATGAAATATCTTCTTCTATACCTTTACTTTCAATCTATATGTGTCTTGCAATCTATATGTGTCATGCAGGTGAAGTCAGTTACTTGTAGGCAGCATATAATTTTTATTTTTTTAATCAATTCACTTGGTCAATATATTTTGAGTGGAGAATTTTATTCATTTATAATGAAGGTTATTATTGATATGTGAGGACTTATTTACATCATTTTAAAAATTGTTCATGGAACTTTTGTATATCCTTTGGTCCTTTCTTTCTCTCTTGATTGTCATGGAATATTGGTAGTATTCTGTAGTGGTAACACCTGCACTGTTGCTCCTTCTCAAATGTGTGTCTGCTTCATCAGTGACTTTTTTACCTATGACTATTGCAAGATGGTAAATATCATCCTTTCACTTCCAGGTGTAGAATTCTCTTAATGCATTTTTTGTAAGACTGGTCCAGTGGTGATCAATGTCCCAGTTTTTGCTTACCTAGGAAAGACTTTATTTTTACTTCAATTTTAAAGTATAGCTTTTCTGGGGATAATATTCTTTGCTGGCATTTTTCAAAACACTTTGAATATATCATCCCATTCTCTCCTTGTCTCTAAGGTGTCTGCTGATAAGTCCACTGTTAATCTGATGGGGGTTCCCTTCTATATGACTTGATGCTTTTCTCTTACTGTTTGTAGAATTCAGTATTTGTCTTTGATTTTTGACAGGTTGACCATAATGTGTCTTAGGGAAGTCCTTTTGGGGTTGTATCAATTTCGGAATCTTTGAACTTCTTGTATTTATATGTGTCAATCTCTTGCTATATTTGAAGAATTTTCAGCTATTATTCTATTAAACAGGTTTTCTGTGCCTTTGCAGCTGTCTTTCTAGAACACCCAAAATTCAAACACTTGTTCACCCTGTGGTGTGCAATATGTCGTATGATCTTTCTTCACTGTCCTTATTCTTTTTTCCATTTGTTTGACTGTGATTTAAAAGAAAACTGTCCTCAAGTTCTGAAATTCTTTCTTCTGCTTAATCTCATCTACCTTTTAAAGTGAAAAGTATTTTTTATTGCTTTCATTGAATTCTTCAATTTCTGGATTTTTTTTCGTGTTTTTAATGATATATATCTCTTTGGTGAATTTCTCATTCATATCCTGAATTTTTCTGGTGATATCTTTGTATTGATTTTCTGTTTTGCACTGTATTTCACTGAGCTTTTCTAATAGCACAATTTTAAATATTTTTTCAAGAATTACATAGATTTATTTTTAAATGGACTCTCTTGCTAGAGAATTATTTTATTTTTCTTTCTAGGTATCATGTTTCCTTGCTTTTTCATGTATCTTGTGTCCTTACATTGATATTGGTACATCTCTTAAAACTGTCTCTTCTTCTAATTCTTTTGATTAGCATTCATAAGAGAAGATTTTTTCTGTAGATGTATCTATAGTGTTGGTTGGGTAGTGTACTTTTGCTCTGATTCTGTGTGCATGCACTAGTGTAGTTTCTATTTGCTTTCGTTGGCTTAATGAGTATCAGTGGTGTCTGAGCTTTCCGCAGTGGCTTAGGCTGCTTTGTTAGTGAAGGCTGTGGTGAGACTTTGATGGGATTAGTGATGCCAGGTGGGCCAGTCCTCAGGCCTCAGTGGTGGCTACTGTTGGCTGAACATTCCTGTCCTTGGGTCCTCGGCCAGTGTTCATTGGCACTGGTACTAGGAAGTCCAGGTGAGTTGATTCTTCTGTCTCCGGGAGGCCTGCTCAGTTGCCAGCAGTTACAGTGGTGATCCAGGTGGGTTGGCAAAGGCAATAGCAGTAGTGGGATAACCCTCAAGTTCCACAGTGGTACGTGTGGGTGACTGCAGTCATGGTAGAGGTCCCCTGTGTGGCCTTGTCCTCAGGCCCATGACAGGGGTTCACACAAACCAGTGCTGCCAGATTTGGCCAAGTGAACCCTATACCCTGCTATGACACACTCAGCCTATACAAAGACGGCAGTGTGTAGCAGTGCATGCCTGTCTATAGTCCTCCTGGTGGTGTGGGCCAACATTGGCTGTGGTGGATGGGATGTGCAATCCTGGTATCTTCTTTTGTTCTTGGATGATGGTGGCTATCGATCTTGTCTTTATTGTCAGGCTCCCTGATGGTGCATGCATGTGCTTGGGGAAACTAACAGGGTAGAATCTGCATATTTGTTTAATCAATGGTAACCATATCTCTCTTCCTTGCTGGAAATTTCTACATATGCTAAATATTATTAATATATCAACAAATAATAGCAAATTGTATTCCAGCACTGCTCTAGGTGTATTGAGGGATTGCATCATAGCTGGAGGAATCTAGACATTGAATTTTAGTGGAGTCTGAAGAGCCTGTTATAAAGGATTGGTTGGGTGACTTTAAATTCTTGCTCTTCCACTAGGTGTCACCTTTGCAGGATGCACCACCCCTGCAGAATGTTACTTGCCCTGAGTATTTGTTCCAACTACACAGCATGTAGTGAATGGTCAAAGTTAGCTGTGTCTTTCTTCCTTTATAACCCGCAGGGGATCAAGAAAATTCTCATGTTTGACCATAAGAGCAAGAGGTAGCCTCATGGCCCAGATCCATCTTGTCATTTCTGCCAGAGTTCCTGGTGAGTTAGGAGTAGGAATGTTTTGTGCCACAGACTCAGTGAAATTCTACATTTACTAACCACACTGGAGGCTGTTCACGCAATGGCAGACACATGGTGAGTGATACCTGCAGATAGTGAGTTGAAACCATTTGTTTCCTTAATTGCCGACCTGTCTAGTGCCTCCACAGGAAGCAGTGAGTCCATCTCCAAGCATGTTTGTAAGTTTTGTCTCCCTTGTTCCTGATATCTTCTGAGAAATTTCATACTCTTTAATACTGTTTTTAATCCACTGGAAAAGGGTTCCAAACTCACCACTTTCCAGGTGCTCCATTCATTTATAAGATCTAATAAGGAGGTTAGAGACAACCCTTTTTCTCCCTGAGGCCACATCCAGTTGTGTAAATTTTCAATAACCAAATACCCATAGGATACACGAGGTATCTGCTATGTGTTTTCCAAGATTCTTGTCCTGACTCTTTTATCTAAGGAGAGCCTGAAGACTTGCCATCTGGTTGTCTGGTGTATGGAACAAATATTAATAATTTAGTTAAAAACTACAAAGCCTAGGGCCTCTGAATCAGGAGATCCTTCTTTTAATTCCTCACTTTAGTCTTGGCTTTTCCAGAAGTTTCTTCATACAATCAGAAACATACCTGGACATTGCATAAATATCTCACATAAATATCCCACGTAAGGCACAAGGACAGGGAGTGAGGATTGGAGATTATACCTAATGAAATGAAGTCCCGGGCACCAGACCAGTGGGAAATGAGAAAAGAGGGGGCTGTTCTTTTGAGCCCTAGTTTTCTTGTTTCTCCTGGTAATTCCCATTTCTCTCTCTCACTTTCCTTTTTTAAAGAAATGAAGCAAATTCTTCATTAGCGGTGTTACCCTCCACTTTCTAATCTGAGCCACAGAGCCAGTCTCCCATCACATGCTACAGGGCTGCCTAAGGGTAGGCAGATGGGGGTCTTGGGGTGGCATTCACAGCTGAGGACAAACAGCAGCAGGTGGAGGGATCTGTGCACAGTGGGAGGGGGCTATTGTTTAACCATTTCTCATTTAGTGGAGCCACATTAAATATCCATTTGACCTGAATTTTGAGATGGGTTCTTATTTTACCAGAGAAAAGATTGCTCAGTTACCTTGGATGAGCACCAATAATAATTTTATTCCCTTCCTTTAGCCTGTTTAAAAACAGCCTCCCAATCCTGACAAGTACCACAGGATACCATCATATGATACTAGGAATAATGTATTAGTTCTATTACTACTGTAACAAATTAACATAAATTTTGTAGCTTAAGATAAGCCAAACCTATAATCAATGCACAACAGTAGTTCAGAAGTAGAAAGAGGTCCACACTGGACTACAAGCAAGGTGTGAAACATGTTGTGTTCCTTTTTTGAGGCTGTAAGGAAGACTCAATTTTCTGACCTTTTCCAGTGTCTAGAGGTCACCCATATCTCTTGGCTTGTGGCCCCTCCCATCTTCAAAGACAGCAGTGTCCGATCTTTCTCACATCATTACCCTGGGACCAGAGGCTTCTGCTCCCTCATTTCAGGACCCTTGAGATTGCATTGGCTCCACCTGGGTAATCCAGAATATTCTGTCTTTATAGGTCAGCTGATCAACAAGCTTAATTTACCTGTGCTCCATTTAATTTAACATATTCACAGGTTCTGGGAATTAGGACATGGATATTGTTGGAAAGCTGAATTCTTCCTACCACAAACAGGACAGGAAATCATACCTCATTCACCTTTGTCTGTTTCAATGGATAATGGAGAGAGTATCTAATATTTTAGTGATATTTAAACTAGATGATTGAAAATATGTATATGTGGTTTCTTATAAAATTACTTATTGTATTGTATGTATTTATACTTAGCAAGTAGTACATGCAATAGTGTAAATGAGGAACTAAAAGGAAGTTGTCCTGTGCTGTCAATTGGGGCAATCCGTTCTGTGGACTTGGGGATGAGAAGATGTGGGTTCTCATTCTCGTTCTGATGCTTACAGCAGGATAACCACTTGCAAAACCCAGCTTCCTGTGGTAAAATCAGACAGTTATACTACGTCAAGTTGAAAAATTTTTTGCTCTTTAATATATATTTATATTATATATATATATTTATATTTTAATATATATTTAATATATATTTCAGCAAATACAATGTTTGCAACCATGAACTTCCAGAATTAACTCATGAGCTTACCTCACAGAGAAATATTCCATGTTCACCCATGGTTTTACTACAACAGGCAATTAAGTCCCCCACTCTTAGGAAGAGCTTGTACCAGAGCACATCAGATTTTAGGATTACTCACAATGGCTCCACAAGCCCCTAGTCTGAGGAATTTTCTTGAAAATATAAATTAAGTTTCAAGTCTGCCACTGATTTTCTTTAACATTTAAACCATTTTTTTCTGCCAGCCGCTATTTTTCTAGTTTTTCTTCCTATTGTCTCTTTAATTTCATATAGATTTCAGCATAAAATTATATGATGGACCTATAGGGTGATTTAAAATATTTAGCCAAAAAAAAAAAAAAAAGAGTCAGTGGACTGCAAATAATCACCACTTATAATCTATCCAGAATGGAAAAAGTCTCATCTCATATTCCAACTGATCAAAGTGGCTGCTCGAAGAATAATGAGGTGGGTGTGTAACCTGGGCAGTTGTAGCACCTGTGCCATACAAATAGCTACCCCTGGTGTGAGTGGCGGTTGAAGCCCTGGTATTAGGAGAGGTCTCTTAGGTGTAGCGAGGGTATCAGGAAGAGTAAGGCCCCTGAGACGGCCCTGAGGAATGTGACATTAATTAAATTATATTTACTACTTCTACAAATTTTACAACTTCTGTAAAATATCATATTGGGTAGGGCTTGATGATGGTGTTTCTGCAATCCAGTAACCAATTTTCAACCACTTGGTTTACTTTAGACCATTTACAGTTCATGTAATTATTGATATGTTGGTTCATGAAGTTGCCATTTTACCTTATGATTTCTTCTTACCATGTTTTTTTCTTTCTGTTTTGCCTTCCTATGTGTTACTTGAACATTTTGTTTAGATTTCCATTTTGACTTAAGTATCTTATTTATGAGTGCATCTCTTTGTACATTTTCTTTAATTGGATACAATCAATATTACATAACATGTATGCAAGTAATCACAGTCTAATAGGGTCAACTTTTTGACGATTTGATTGAAGTGTAGAAACACTATCCCCTGTATGTCCCTTTGCCCTCCTCTGTTTATAATATAATTGCCTTTAATATTTCTTTACATGCACTTAGCACTACTTCAGATGGTGACATAACATTTATTTCAATTGTCAAATACATTCAGAAACTCAGTATGAAAGGTAAGATGTATTGCATTCACTGATATATTTCCTTTCCTTTGTTCTTTCTTCCTTCTTGGAGTTTCCAGTTTTTTTATTTATTATTTTCTTTCTGTTTAGAGAACTTCCTTTAGCAATTCTTTCAAGGTAGGTAGGCTGGTGACAAAGTCTCTGAATTCTCCTTTATCCAATGCCTTTACATTCCCTTCGTTCTTGAAGGAATAATTCACCAGAAAGAGCAATCAGGAATGACAGTTTTTATCTGAACGTATAAAAATGTATTGTCACTTATTTATGTCTTTCATGTGTTTCTGATGCTATTTCCTTCTATCATTTGTATTGTTCTTCCCTTATAGACAAACTGTTTCTTACCAGCTGTTTTCATGATTTTTTCCTTTGTCTTTGTGGTCACATAGTTGGCTATGATGTATCTTAATGTCGATTTCAGTGTGTTGATCTTGGTTGGTGAATTGAATATTTGTGCCCACCCTGCCCCAAATCATCCATTGAAATCTCCACCCATGATGTGATAACATTTGCAGTTGAGCTTTGGGTAAGTAATTAGGCTGAGATTAGGTCATGTGGGTGCAAGCCTCATATTGGGATTAGTGACCTGATAAAAAGGGGAGGAGGCATGGGACCCCTGTCTGCTCTCTGTGCCGTGAAGATGTGATGAGAAGACGTCCTGCTGAAAATCCAGAGAGTGTCCTCATCAAAACCCAAGCGTGGTGGCATCCCGATTTTGGATATTGAGCCTCTAGAACAGAGAAATAAATTTCTGTTGTTTATATGCCATCCATTCTATGGTATTCTGTTACAAGAGCCCAAACTGACTAAGAAAATAAGAGTTTGCATACATTTTTGGATCTTTAGGTTTATGTCTTTGGCCAAACTTGTAGAATTTTCAGCCTTTATTTCTTTTTCAGGCCCAAACTATTTCTCTCTTGTCTTAGACTCAGATATTATAAATATCAGACCTTTTGGTACAATCCCACAGGTCTAGAAGGTTCTATTATAATTTTTTCTATTTTTTCTCTGTTGGTCTAATTGGGTAATTTATAATGTTCTTTTTTCAAGTTCACTGACTCTTTCCAAGGCTGTTGAGCCCAGCTATTGAGTTTTTCATTTTGCTGATTGTAATTTTTAGTTCTAAAATTTCTGATTGGAGCTTTTATGTATTTTAAGTTTTTGCTGATACACTTTAAAAAATTTATTTCAAACATGCTTGCATTCTTCACAGAGTCATTTTTATAATGACTGCTTTAATAACTTTGTTAGAAAAGTCTACTTTCTGTGTCATTTTTGATTTGTCATCTACTCGTTATCTTCTTCATTCAAATTTTTGTATGGCAAGTGATATTTGTTTGATCAAGGACATGTCAGGTATTATGGAGCCCTAGATCTCAGTAATAACTTTTGTCTTATTTGGCTTTTCTGACATCACTCCAGCAGGTGAAGGGGGTGAGCAGACACTGCATTACTGCCAGGTGAGGGTAAAAGTACGTGTTCCCTATCAACCAACATTGACACCCAAGCAGGGAAGGGTCCTGAATTATTTTTGGCTGGGGGATGGATTCTGGCTCCCCAGTAGGCTTTTCTGAATCGACCCTGTTTCAGAGATGTGGGAGTGCCTTGTTATTGATTCCCCTGTGGCCTCCACTGACATCACCCCAGTGGGGAAAACTGGGGTGCTTCTTCATTCTGGAGTGAGAGTAGTAGTTTAGGCCTCCCCATCTGGTCTCCAGTGAGTGTGAGGGGCTCATTACTGCCTGTAGGAAATGAAAGTTCTAGTTTCTACTCCTCTGACACTACTCTGGAGGAGAGTTGGGTCACCTTGTTACAGCCTGGCAAGTGTGAAGTCTGAACTCCCCACTTAGGCCCTAGTGTTTTCTGTGGCATTTGGCTTTAATAGAGTAGTTATAGTCTAAATGTTTTCTGTCTTTCTTGGCTATCTGTTTTCTGGCCTCTGGCCTTCAAACAATAGACTTTTGTTGGGTGTTTTTTCACCTGTGCCTATTGACATTTCTGTGTTGGTGGCTTATTTAGCAACAAACCCATTATTTATGATGACAAAAAACAAATAAACAAGCAATAAACAACCTAAATAACTTGCCGCCATGTGTTCTCCTGGGTCCGTAGCACATCTACTTTGTCCTCCTCAGATTTCAGAGTTTAAAAATTTTTTTTTATATATAATATCCAAATAATTCAGTTGTTCTTCCTAAGAGGAAAAAGGCAAAATACATACACTCAATTTTTCTGGAAGCAGATATGGGTTTACTTTAGGCATGAAGAAGCAGCAGACTAATTTCTGTCTAGAGTCATCCCCAAATGAAAGAAACAAGAAACACAAATGTAAATATCATCTTTGATGAATCTTGTAGGGCCATTATAACCCTCAATATGTAACAACTGAAATCAGGCAGAAGAGTGGTATATGGCATAGCAGAAAGAAGAATAGTAACCATAAAGTACCTGTGAGGATCTGTTTGGAAGGAGGCGGCACCACATAAATGTGTGCTGATTGGTCTCATGGCTCCTGGCCAGGCTCAGGGACTGCAGATGCCAGAAGCTCTGAAGATGATGTGGGAGGGGGAAGGACAATGATGATGGTGAGACAGGTGGCAGAGAAGTGATAGGTTCACATCCTCCTTTGTTCCTGCAAGAGCACAAAGATTTACTTAGAATAACTGAAGCAGAGAGGTGCTGGTCTTGGGGAAAGTTGGGGGTCACTGAAGAGGATATGAATGAAATTCTATTCTGCAAACAGAGAGTGAAGTGAAAGTCTGTGGAATGGATGGAGGGAGGCCCTACCTCTCCTGGCCAGCTCCAATGTACCAGCAGTGAAGATTATGTTTGCAGATCAGGAGATGGGAGGATTCTCCTGTAGGGTCAGTGGTGTCTCAGAGACAGTATCTGGACATCTTTACAAAATAGCTACCAGAGCATCCAACCCCTACTGTGAGGTCCATGATTCTGCCAAAACCTTCCAATGCACAGAGAGCTAAACTCTTAAGGATGAATAGAAATCAAAGGATCACCAGACAACTGAAGAAAGCCTTTCTTAAATAAGACTCAAGGAAAGGGAAAAGGGGGAATTTGGAGGAAATAGACACAAGGTAAGTAGTAGAAACCTTTGAGAGATTATAGTTAATATGTTCTGAGAGATAAGAATAGACACTGTGACCATGATACAGAATCAAATGCTATTAAATAAAGCACTGACCACAAAACACACAGAAAAGTTGACCATTGTAAATTCAGTTAATGCTATGTTCAATAAAACATACATTTAAAGAACTGTCCTATAAAGTGGAACAAAAAGGCAAAGCCATGATGCTTAGGTTCAAAGAAAATGTAAAATATTCTACTAGCAAGTATTTCAGGTAAAGAAAAAAGAGAATGTATTAGGAAAAAAATTATCAGGAAGCACGACAATACCTTTCCTGGGACTTAGGGATGATTCCCCATATTGACAGGACCCAGTGATTATTCTGGAGTCCAAATTTAACATGTGCAATGCTCAAATACAAATGGAGGCCCACATACTCTATCTCTAAATAATCACCCATTATGCAGCAAGGTGGATGCTAAGTTCAGGTCACATGTCCACCCAAGTCCTACAGCCTGTCCCTGGGAGATTGCCCTTTGACCTAGCCGGAAGACTACAGGAGCATGTATTTCTCTGCATCAACCCTGAACCTGCAGGCTGAGAGGTGGAAGAGAAGCAGGGAGCAGGGCTGTCTGCTGGAAGAGCAGGGTGGAAGCTGGGTTGGGGCCCAGGACTGACCTGGCCAAGTTCCTGTGGGAGCCTGCCTGGCAAGCTCTGCTCCCTCATGGCCCACTTCTGATTTGGAATTTCCAGGGAGTTCTCCGCAGCTCACCAAACTATACTGTTGAGCATAGGAGTGGTAGAGGGTACAGTGATTGGGTGAATGGCTAAACCTATCTACCTAGATGAACTATTTGTTGTATTTGAGCTGAGTTTAAGCAAAAACATGAATGTTTTTTTCCTCTGGTGGCACACATCAGAGACTGTGAATTTATTCTTTCTTCACGTTCTCCAACTTGTATCCTCAGGCCTGGAGAGCCCTGTTTCAGTCTGTCTGCTTCTCTCCCACAATTCCGTTTTATTTTTTGCTGAACTTTAAAAATATTTTCTAATGGAAATAGAAAGCAGAAACCATGCCTTTGGTTTGGGTGTTCACATGGAGCCCCATATAATGTGCAGGGCCCAGGACAGGGGCCCACCTTACAATACTGAGTGCCCAGTATAATAAATGGAAAACAGATCAACACCAACTTATACCTAATTAATTTAGGGATTAGGAAGATCCTGGCAATCAGTCATATAAAAGGATTGAGAATTAAAACAATAGTGGAACAATAGAAATCAGAAGACAGTAGAACAGTGGCAAAAATACTGAGTGAAAATAATATTGAGCATGCTAGACATCTAATAAAGGGCTGATAACCAGAATCTTCAAGTTTTCAAATGGAGATAGACCAATGGCTGACAAACAGCTGAAAAAATGCTCATCATCTCTAATCATCAAGGAAATGCAAATCAAAACCACAATGAGATATCACCTAACTCCATTGAGAGTGGCTTTTATCAAAAAGTCCCAAAACAACAGATGCTAGTGAGGATGTGGAGAGAAAGGAACACTTATACACTGTTGGTGGGACTGCAAACTAGTACAACCTCTATGGAAAGTAGTTTGGAGATACCTCAAAGAACTAAAAGTAAACTTACCTTTGGATCCAGCAATCCCAATACTAGGTATTTACCCAAAGGAAAAAAAGATATTTTGTAAAAAAGACACTTGCACTCAAATGTTTATAGCAGCACAATTCACAATCACAAAGATGTGGAAACAACCCAAGTGCCCATCAATATATGAGTGAATTAATAAAATGTGGTATATGTATACCATGGAGAACTACTCAGCCATAAAAAAATGGTGATCTAGTATCTTTTGTAACAACCTGGATGGAACTGGAGACTATTCTTCTTAGTGAAGTATTGCAAGAATGAAAAAACAAATATCACACGCACTCAATACTATAATTGGAACTAATTGATCAACACTTACGTGCACATATTTAAGTAAAACTCAAGGGAAATCAAGTAGGTAGGAGGGGGGAGGAAGGGGGTGGGTAAATTCACACCTAACAAGTACAATGCACACTAACTGGGTAAAGGGCACACTTATAACTTTGACTCAAACTGTACAAAAGCAAAGTATGTAACCAAAACGTGTGTACACCTGTAAAATTCTGAAATTAAAAAAATAGAACACTCTAAAAAAAAGAAAATAATATTGAAACTACAATCCTATATGCAGTTTATTAATCAAGTGTGAGGCTAGACTAAAATCACTCTCAGACATGAAAGATCTTAAACGTTTTGCCTGTCATTCAGTCATTTGCAACAGGCTACAGTAGTATGTGCTTCACCAAAAAGAAAACCAAGAAAGAGGAAGGCATTTACTCAGGATATGTATCATGCTCCTTGAGAGGGACAAAAGGGAATTTCCAGGGCAAAAGCCAATTTTTTGACATGGTGAGAGTGAGGAAACTTGCACTGAGAGGGATTTTACTGGTTTTGAAAGTTGCAATAGGACTTAGATGTTTAAAGAAAAATAAATAAGTGTGGAATAAAGATAATTGTTTACATAAGGAGGGGGGAAAAGTTTTGCAAGGAAAAAAATGTAAGTGTAATTGACAGGTGATTTCAGGTACAGAGTATTGTTGACATTAGTGACTGTAGGATACAACTGTGAACGCTAACAGTAAAAAATGGCCCCTTATTCTAAGAAATCACTACCCAAGAGATTTTAGTACTTGAAGGTGGACACCTCACTTCCTAGCAGAGCTTACTAGGAGAGAGCAGACCCATGCCTATCATTCACCCCACCTGTGTACAGGTTGGAAACAATTTGGGGAGAGTGAAGTTGTTATAGAGGTCAGATGGGGAGTGAAGGATTGGAGATGGAGACTTTTCCTTCTCCTCCCCTCTAGGCACTTATCCCACCCACTATGACACAAAATGAGTGGGACTCTGAGATTTGCTCAGAATGGGTGGCCTCTCTCATAGGGCTGTTGACACAGCAGCTGGCTTTTCCCAAAACTAGAGAGACAGAGATAGAGAGACAGTGAGAGAAAGAGAGAAATTAAAGAACAAAAGATGAAGCCACTCTTTTTTGTGACATACCGCCACCTCTGCCATGTTCTAGTGGTCACACAGACCAACCCTGATATAAAGAGGTGGGGACTACACGAGAGTGTTAATATCAGAAAGTAGGGATCTTGGGTGTTGGCTATTTCATAAAGACAACTATCTTGACACAAAAATAAGGCAAATTAGGAGACTCAAGTTTATTGTGTATTCAAGTAAGACTTTAAATTATAGATTTTAACAAATTAATGGAGAAGTCTTGATAAAAGTAGGAGCAAGGCTTAGTACATTGGAAAAAATATTAAGAACGCCACTGTGGCTAGAGCAAAGTGAATTAGGTACAGACATGTCAATAGACTCTGAAATAGGCAGAGGCCCCACTTTCTATAACCTTGGCCACTGTGACAATTTTGAATTTTGTCCTCAGGGAACACTCTTTTGGTAATCTACTGGAACATTTTGAATAAAACTAATATGATCTTTAATCGGTTACTGTGGAGACTGATGGTCAGGGTAATAGTAGAATCACTCTTTGGAGTGAGCTAGAAATGATGCTTGCTTAGAGGAGCTGATAGATACAAGTCATGAGAACTGGTTGCATTTGGGATTTATTTTTAAGGTAGAACTTCAAAGTGATAGAATTTTGCTATTGGACTAGATGTAATGGGATGTGTGAGGAAAAGAGAGGAGTCAAGTAGATGAATATAGATGTGATTTATTATGATAGAGATTTAGGGGAGGTTTAAGTGTAACTGGCCATTCATTGAACACATTTCAATGACCCCTGTATAATTCTCTCCCTTCACTAACTGCCCTTTGAGCTATTTACCAGAAATGGTGGATTTTTTGCGAGACAAAATAGCTGAGATTTTGAAGGCCCCTGGGCAGACTTCCTGACAAGATTCACCATCCCCTACAACCTGCCCCAAGGCACGTGGCCCCTCCTTTAAAAGTCCATCATCTCCGTTCATCAGAGAGAAAGGTTTGAGGCAGCTTCTTCCATTCTCCTGACAAGATATCTGCCATATTAAAAATTCCTGTCTTCCTTGGCAATCCTCCCTGTCTCAATAAGTGGATCTTTGTGTGACAATCAACTGGACCTGGACTGAAACCCCCTTGTGGTTTTGACAATAGTTATGGAGGCTTGTCCGGTATGGTGTTGCTCATATTTCAGTGGCTGTGGAGTGGGGACAGACCAAAAGCTTCCCTTAGCAGCTGCCTGGCCATATTTTCTGGAGGGCAGTGCTTTGGACTCTCCTGCCAGCTCCACAGTTACTGGCCTCCTTTGCATTGGTGATTGCCTCCTCATTGCCTGAGAAGAAAGGACCTCTTGATTTGGATTTTGACATATGTGACCAGGTAGGTGAGTACTATTGGAAGGTACCACACTGTGAGAGATGTCCCTCTCAATTTGGGGAATTCTGAGGAAGTTCCCATTTGTTTTGAGTTGGATAAGCCCCCAACTGTTTGTGAGAATAGTAACCAACCTGACTGTTTTTGTTTGTCACTCCCAGGGCTTATTACATGAAACTTTAGCTCATTTGTTTGGAACCTCTTAAATTTATCTGTATTGGTATGTGGCATGTAAATGTGGAATCTGTTAAGCTCTTTGTCTCTATTTTATTTTTGCCTACTTTAAATATGCTGTTGATGGTATTATTATAAATGCAGTCCAAGGTCTGGTTGGTTGAAAGACATCTCTGATGATAGTTTCTCTTGCAGCAGGTTCTAAGTTCTGATAGATTAAAAAAAACCTCTATTCTAAGGTCTGGGAAATTAGAAGACATCTTTGTCTGTAGGTCTAGGAGATTGAAAGGCATCTCTGTCCGTGGAGGCAACCTGGCTGAGATGCAGGGACACCCACTGTTGGATCAGGAAAGAGGAACAGAAACAAAATGTATACAGATTTATGTGGAACTTCATAGGATCTCATGGCTAGAGTTCTGAGATTAAAGCTATGGGGCCTTTTGTGTGTGTGTGTGTGTATGTGTTTAGATGTATTTTGTGTATATATACATGTATTATGTATCTACATGGTACCAAAATTGGCTTATAAATAAAAGAAGCTCTCATAAATTAAATAAATAAGACTGAAAGCTTTTCAAGTTCATATGAATTTAGTAATCTTCAATAAATAAGCTGGTTTTTAGAAAATTATTGATAAAATAGCAATAATAATGTCTTCAAAGTTATTAGTATGCATTTTCACCTGGGCTTACTGGTCATTTTTACATTTAAAGTTGTCTGGGTTTGAAACAAAAGTTATTAAACTAACAACCCAGCCAAAACAAAATGATCTGTGTTTGTGTGACTTTGAATAAGTAAGACTAATTTAATATTGTTGGTTCAATAAAAACAGCTAAATTTCCTGACTTGTTGGCAAAAATACCCATTTGTTTAAATTTAAGGATCTTAGGTAAAATATGTAGACATGACTAAACAAAAATAAGTGTCAGTGAATTAGAATAAATAAAACTCTAAGTCAATGATAGCACAAAAACAGAAACTTATGGTTAAAGGTTTATGAAGATATTTTGGGTTTGGTCACTCTTTCCGAGTACTAGTTGCAAGCTAGGCTGTTATGTCTACCTTGTGTTGCCATAGAAAGGGGCTTTGCTGAAAATTTTTTAAAAGGATCCTTGAACTGTTAATTCTTGTGTAGTAGTTTATTTCAAAATGAACAAAATGGTTATTCTAAGAATCCAAAAAGAATCTCAAAACAATCTTATTCTTTGGAAGTATTACATGTAATTGAAATTGCACTTACATTGAAAAATGTTTTGAGACCAGTTAGATTGTTTTTAAAACAGCTTGATCATGATCCTTGGTAAAAAAAAAAAAAGTTACAACTCTGTATTATTATTTGAGATGCTAAGGATTGATGTTAGTGGTTTATTCTGTCTACATTCAGGTGATATCATGTCAATAAATTTTATTTGGGGATATTGGTATTTTAGAAAGATCAAATTAGTTTACATCTTTAAGCAGGGTGTGTTCTAAAACTTCTACTGCATTTATAGAACATAAAGATGTTACATTGTTCAGAATAGCAAGTCTTACTAGTGTACTTACATTTGTTACATTGGTATGTATTTGTAAGTTTAAAAGTAATAGTTAAAACCATATTTTGTGATTTTTTTTGTCTATGTTTTCAAATATATTTTCTTCTCATTTCTCCCAATTTTGTTTATGAAGATATATTTAGATATTAAATTTGATTAGACATTGAATGACTTTGTTGAGGGCATAATTAATCACATTGGGTGTATATCTAATATTCGAAGGCTATCAAAATGATTAAGTAAACTGCTAAACTAAATTAAGCAAATGTAAATGAAATAAATTTCATAAAATTGCAGGAGGTTTTCTATAATCTGCTTCTTTTGAAACTGCTCCAATCTGTATCTCAGAAGTTCAACTTTTGCTGTGTCTACTGCTTTCAGCTTTTCCTCCCCTTGAGAAGGCCTGAGGTGATAACCCGCTCCTTCAGCCTTTTTATCAGCTCCTGTAACTTTTTCCCTCCTCTGGTTCTAAGTCTGCTGCTAAGGTCTGAAGCTGAAATGTTTACCATAAAGGTTAGAAAATCAGTGTTTTTTCTTACCTTCTTAATATGTATGAATTTTCCCACATGGTCAAAAACCTTCCTATTCTACTGTTACTAAGAGTTGTATATTCTCCTTCTCAAGATATTAGTTTTCTAGTTTCTTGTTTACTTTGTAATATAATGTTCACTCATAACTCAGGGCACATTCTTCTTATGACTGATCAATTCAGGTACCCCTTTCGTGAGGTTTGACTTCCAAGTTGTCTAAATGGGTTTCCCAAAAGAAAGACAATTGCACTGAAGAAGTTTTTTTTTTTTTTGCTTTTGGGAACTGGCCTAAGAAACAAAGATTTTATGTTTTAGCAAGATAATTCCTATGTTGTTCTTATTAGGGTTTTGATTACTTGGGAAAACTGAGCTTTAAAATGTCAAGATTTTTTCTGTATTGCTTTTAAAGTCTTGTTTATCACTCTTGAATAAGTGAATTGCTATTATTTTACAATAACCTGTGATTCTATTTTGATCAAATGTTTTGAGCCTTTTAAGATCTTTGACAAATGTCTGCAAAATCTAGATAATTTGAATGTTTAGCTACCTGTAAGCTTCCATTTTCCTGTCATTGTTAGAACTAGGCAGGACTTACAACCTTTTTGTTTAGAATGTTGTTTGTTCATTCTGATACAAGAGTCTCTAAATCCTTAGTGCAAATGGTTTTAACAAATGCTTATGTTTTCTATAGCTAGTTCCTATGAGTCTGACAGTAGCTTGATGCTCACAGATAAGTTAATTTTATAATCTTGCTTTTGGCATTTGGTTTTTTTTCTTCAAAGTTTAATAAATGCTGTCCACCTTCATTCTCATCTGGCCTAGAAGATTTACTTTGCTATAAGTCTTTTGATTTAAATCCTTTGGCCACAGTGTCCCGCCAAGGGATGGGATAGAACTGGGGCAGGTATCTGTACTACTCTGGCAGCATTGGGACAAAATAAAAGTTTAGCCATTAATGCTGCCTCTGGCAAGTGTTGGCCCAAAGTGGGGAAATGTAAACTAAAATAAGATCCTAGGTACCTCCCTCACCGAATGAGTGGACCCCCCCCTCTTGGCCATGGGGACCCCAAGGATAAAGAAAATTGAAAACTCAGTCCCTGGCCATGAAGGGAAGGGAGGTCTGACACACCTCATTATAGCCCCATCCTGTTGATCAAAAAGAAAAAAAACCTGGAACCCAGGGATACAAGTTTGTTCAAGATCTAAGAGTATATTGTCTCTTGAAACTCAAAATCTCCTTCCAGATTGGAGAGAGACTGTAAACCAAACAGCAGTCCATACCACCCACAGCAGTTGCAAGGATTCTTGGGTATGGCCAGGTTTTGCCTGATTTAGATTCCTGACTTCAGGCTAATGACAAAACACCTCTATAAAGCCTTAAAAGAGGAAGAAAAAGAAAGATTTACTTAGACCAGGGAATGCCACAAGGCTTTCTTGACTATGAAAAATTAATAGCTGCCCTTGCATTGGGCCCCCTGGACTTATATGAGCCTTTTGATTTGTTCATTCAAGAAGGGCAAGAAACTGTACTCAGGGTACTGAAACAAACTTTGAGGGATCATAAGCAACCTGTACTTTATTTCTCTGAGCAATTGGATGTGGTAAGAAAGGATGGCCCACTTGTCTGAGAGTGGTGGCTGCTACTTATGATATTTTACTGAAAACCAAAAAGTTTAACTGGTGATTGGATAACTAGTGATTGTTCACACCACGCATTAGGTATGACCCCAGCAGAACAAAAGGAAGGCTTTTGGTTACCGGCAAATGGCTGGATAGGTAAATATTAGGCTATTTTTTTAGATAATCCTAATATAACTCTGAAGCTGGTGTCCATCTTGAATCCAGCCACCTTGCTGCCTACAGACTCTCGTTCCCCACTCAATGATTACATTCAGATAATTGACCAAGTGTATTCTAGTCTCCAGGATTTAACTGATCAGCTCCTACCAGACCCAGATAAGGAGCTCTTTATGGATGGAGGCAGCATTATGAAATGGGAACAATACAAAGCTGGATATGCTGTGGTTAATGGCCAAAAGGTAATTGAAGCAGAAACCCTACTCCCTGAGACATCTGAAAACATATACCTTGTATGTCTTGCTTATCCTTTGGGGATTTTTATTTGCTTGGCAAGACAACTCTTTAGTTATGATCTCTTAATGTATTGCCTCTTCTGCTAACCTATCTCACTGCTGGATTAACTACCCAAAACTGTTTTCATAAATGATAAAGGGAATTTTAGGATGGAGATTCCATCTGGGGAACAAGGAGCCAATATTTCCTGAGAGGGATTCCAGACAGGGATGGGTTCTTCTTTTAATACACTTTACTACCTTGGTGGGGAGAGGGTGGCAACTCAGCAACATCTACTAAAAAGTTTCGGTTACAGGCCAACATGTACATTCTTCCTCATAACTGAAACTACATCCCATTTCAGCAGGAAGCAGCCAGATAGACCAATGTTCTGATTTCCCAAGATTGAGGAATGAACTAAAAAGAAAGGGGGAGTTGTAACTGGCCACCCCAATGAAAAATTTCAATGACCCTTATTTTCTCCCTTAACTAACTACTTAACCTTTTGATTTGTTTCCCAGAAATGGCATATTTTCTGCAAGACAAAGGAGCTGAGGGTATGAAGGCTCCTGGGCAGACTTCTTGACAAGATTTCACTATCCTCCACAACCTGTTCCCAATGCATGGAGTCCCTTGTTAGTTATACCATCACCTGCCCCAAGCATGTGGCCTCTCCTTTAAAAGCCCATGATCCCTGTTAGTTGGAGAGATGGATTTGAGGCAGCATCTCCCATTCTACCAACTAGGTGTCTGTCATATTAAAAATTCCTTTCTTCCTTGGCAATCCACATGGTCTCAATGATTGGATCTTTGGACCTAGGCTGAAACTCCCCTGCAGATTCGACAACATAATTTTGTGGTTGCAGGAGGGAAATGGGAGAGTTTGTGAAACTTAAGAGAGAATGTGAGGTATTGTCAAAGTCTTCAGAAAAGAAGAGTGTGATCAATGGTGTCAAATTACTGAGAGGTCAAAGGAGATGCAGGACTGAGAACTGACTCCTGATTGGGTGGAATGGAGTCAGAGATGACGTTGGCAGAAGTGGAGTGCTGAGTAAAATAGCCTCTATGGTGTGGCTGGATGAGAAAATAGGAGGGGAGTAGGGGAGGGCACTAATGATAGGCAGCTTTTCAAGAACATTTGCAATAAAGATGGCAGATAGATAGTGTTGTAGATGGAGAAGTGTTAGGGTATAAGGAAATATTAGTAAAAATGGGAGATATTACCACAGGTTTTCGCTTACTGTTTTGATCCCATAAAGAAGCACAGATTGAATAAACAGGGGGGAAAAAGGGACATAACTGCAGAAGCAAAATCCTTGATTAGGCAACGTGGTATGGATTTAGTGTGACCATAATAGATGGGAGCAAAGAGGCTTCACCTGGATAACAGGAGAGAAGCCAGAGAATTGGATCCAGGTGCATGTGGGTTCGTCTACTTGCTGGTTCTTACAATGACACCATTCTGTTCTGATTTCTTGGAAATTATCACTGAAATTTTTGTGGACTTCATTAAGGTATGGCCAGTTTTTAATACTGAACTATCCTTGAAATCCTCTTTTAATGTGTATTAATTTTAGCCCAGTGCTCTACTGATTATCTTTTATAATGGAATGTCTTTGTGGTCCTACATATTTTATTTAATAACCACCACACAATAAATTTAGAGACTTGTTATTATTTCCTAAATTTTAGAAAAATTTAAATGTGTTAAGATTATGTCTTCTGTAATGATATAAAAATTAAATATTAAAATATACTATTGTCCATTGACATTGCATGTGATAGTGAGAGGTGGTTAGACACAGTTTCCAGTCAACTTCTTCCATCTGTCAAAGAATTACTTTATATTCATCTTTTCCTTAGCTTCTTGAGTCAAAGTTGGTAATTTACATAACATTACAACAATGCATATATTTATGAAACTGTTACAACCAGAATAAAGTTTTACTATAAATATTTGCCCCTTAGAATACACCATTGTGGGTGTTTTTAAAAACCCTCTCAGGTTTTTTTTAAAGAATGGTAAGGGATAGAGGGAGGGAGAGAATTGAACAATAAAAAAATAGAAAGAAAGGAGTTTAGTGAGTCTAGGCCAGACAACCACATTCTGCTTCTCCCTGGAAGATTAATTCTACATAAAGAACAATACTCATTTATCTAGAAACCAGGATCAATTATTCTGGAAATTTCAAGGATTCCCCAGTCTCCACATCTTACTCTCAATTGTTACAAATTTTTTGTTTTCCTAAAATTACAAGAATATAAGTAAAAGATCTGAAAGAAATTTTGCAAAAACTGTGGATTGGGCCTATAGAATCCAGAAGTGGGGAGGAACGATGGAACACTTTCATGTGGCAGGTGGCTAGATTAGGACAAAGGAGGAGAAAAACTTGCTGGAAGCATCAGTGGGAAGGTTTCCTGGAGGTTCTTACATTGTGTTCATGGCCCTCAAATTCCAAACTCACAAACACCCAGAAAGAGAGAGAGCAACCAGAAATTGCCTGCTGATTATTTTATTGGTATATTGAAGTGACAGTTGTGACCATATTATTCCAATGTCATGGCTTTTTGAAAGACTCTTATCTTCTTATTCACTCTCTGGAACAAACAAACAAACAAAGAAACAAGGAAGTTAATAAGACATGACGTGCCAGGAAGTGTCTTATCCCTTGCTGGTATTACGGATGTGAAGTAGGGGACAGCCCCTTCTCTCCCGTCTCTCTTACCTTCCTAATTTCTTTTTTGTTCACTATTTCTATGCACCCAGCATATAATGTGCTCTAAATTGTTGCTTACAAGGTGAGGAAATGAGATTATTTCAGGTTGTTTATGTTTTGGTTGCTGTTGAGAATGTTCAATGCTATATTTACCAAGGTGTTCCATACAACATAGCCTATAACACTGAAAAACTGACACAAGCCTAAATATAAATTGACAGGAGTTCTTAAAGACATTATGGTATAGCAACACAATGGAGTAGTATACAATTGTAGAAAACAAAAGAAAGACAAACAAAAAAAGAACACTGAAAAGATTTATATATCTCTCTGAACTTATGAGGAATTTTTCCAAGTGGTATGTTATTAAAAATGAGCAACATGTAAATCTGACTATAAAGTAAGACATCATTTGTGGGGTGAATTATGTATGTATATGAATATTTTTGACACAGTGTCCACAGGAATTAATACTGGTGGCTTTTGGGGATGGGTGTGGGGAGACAGAAGGAGAGAGAAAGGCAATGATGCCTCTGAGATGTAGCTTCACACCTTTCTGTTCAGTTAGGTGCCTTTTTTTTCATTTAAACTTGACTTAATTAAAAAGTATTTAAAAAACTATACAATACTTAGCAGAAGCAAGTGAAGTATCATTAAGATGAGATATTGGAACTGAGAGGCCTGGGGTGAGGCAGCACTGAGCAGAGTGTTCAGGTGCAACCTGTGACGGCAAGGCATTGAGTCTGAGCACAGGACACAGAGCACCAAAGGGAGGACACGGCTCTACTGTTTCCCACCCATTACCACCCATTTAAGACAGGTTACCCTTAAGAATGAGAATATTTGGGGGGAATATGTCTTAAAATCAGAATTACCTTAAAGAGCTTATTAAAAATACAGGGACTGGCAACCCTATCCCAGAATACCTGACTAGAAATCATTAGAAATTGGTCCAGGACTATAAAATTTCAACATGTTTACAATCAATTCATTCACACAATAAAATTTGAGAAGTGTATCAGTGGGGACCTTTGACTGAGAATAAATGTGATCATACCTGTCTCCGAATTGTAGATTACTGGGGTGCTTGGCCTTGAGGAGGTCCTTGTGGTTGGCCCCGTCGGGGAGGTCCCTGTGGTCGGCCACCTTGGGGAGGTCCCTGTGGTCGACCCCCTTGGGGAGGTCCTTGTGGTCGGCCCCCTTGGGGAGGTCCCTGTGGTCTGCCCCCTTGGGGAGGTCCCTGTGGTCCTTGTGGTTTTCCTGGACGATGTTGGTGACCTTGTTGGCCTCCCTGTGGGCGTGCTCCCTGCTCTAGGCCATCCTCTTGGTTTTCATCATCAGCAGGTGCTGCCAGGAGTTCCTCGTCTGGGCTCTCCTCAGCGTTTCCTCCATCTTCATGGACAGGGCACAAGAATAGATGAGCTCAGCGCTGCAGGCCCTCCTCCCCCTTCACCCCTCTCACCCTCTCACACAGAGCTTTTCTCTCAGATGCCACCTCCCTCCTGCCCACTGCTTCCTCGTGCAGATCTCCTCTCCATCCCTACCCTGGTGACAACCACAGTCTAATTTCACGGACCTGGGACAAGCTTGTGCCCCTCAAATTGATAAGAAAGGAGGTCTTGTGTATCTCAGAATCTAGGAGACATGTCCAAGGACAGGAGAAAAGTGAAAAGATTATAAATATCAGTTATGTTGCCAGTTAATCTTGGCCACTATGGTCATTTGCTAACTGTGACCCCAAGTCTGTGCTCTGAGCTCTGTGTGGAAACAGGTGCTGGCTCCGCAGGCTCCAAGCCCTGAGTAGAGAAATACTAATAGAAAGAGAAAGACAAAGTAAAGGCCAGCACAGGATTCACTGGGTAGCTGTGCCACATTTTCACCCGCTGCAGGGCCAAAGGTGAGTAAGGAAACAAAGACAAATAAGACCCAGACACTGACTTCTGTGCGTGGCTCCCTGCAGCCATGTGACTGTGAGAGGAACACTGCAGGGGAAGGAAGCGGCTGAGGCTCTCAGTGGGATGGAGGAGTCAGAGTGAGGACACTTGCCCTTCCTCTGCCCTCTCTCAGCAGTCAGTCCTGGCCTGGGCCATCAGGCAGCCAACACCCATTGTCATCTCAGCCAGGGCATCTGTCACTCAAGGTGGTGGCCCTGCTCATGGTCCCCAGGGTCACTGTTGGGGGAGGTTTGCCTGTGTCTATGGGAGCACTAACAGTCATCAACTCCTGATGAGGAAGTGGTGGTGACACGACCCTGGAGAGCTGACAAATCCTAGGGGAGACTTGGAATAGAAAGGTGATTGAGGATTATTGGAAGTTACCTGATATTATGAGAGAAGAGTCTTCAGAGCTGACATCTATGGAAACAAGCACAGGATGCAATTAAAGTCATATCACAAATCTATCAGGGCTCTCAAGTGTTCTACAAGGAAAGGGGACTTCTGTCCACACTCCGTGCATCCCCTAAGTTAACTCCTCTCCCCTGTCTGTGGTGCTGTTGAAAGGGAGGAGGTCAGGAGGAGGAGGCAGGGCTGTCACTGTGCAGAGTGTCAACCATGAACCCAAAATAGAAAGGCCCTTTTGTCCTCCCTGGGATCCCTCAAACCTTAATGCTAAGTTAGGGTAAGTGCTCTGGATATTTCAGTGTCCTATTTTAGTATCCTGATATCCTCATCCTTCTCTAAATATTTTGATTATATTAACATGCTTTTTGAAAAGGAACAATTAGGAGTAAACATTAAGATACACCGTTACAAAAAAGACTCACATGACATTGAAATATTATGTCAGCGGAGAAAACTGAGAACATTAAGCCTCTTATTTCTAAATCTCTATGTAGAGAGACACGGATTTATTATCTGAATGTCTGTCTCTGAATTAGCTTAGATGTGTGTTCATCTCCTTCATCGATACTGCACCCCGTGTACAGCAAGGCCACCGTCCTCACTGTCGACCCTGATCACTATAGTAACCTCACAATGGGGCTTCCCCGGATTAGTCTTTCCATCCTACTCTCCATCCTTCAGGGGCAGAGTCAGAGAGATCTTTCTAGAAATGCAAATATTACCTTCTCATTTTTCCGGTCAAAATTCTTTTTTCAAATCCAATCTACTTTAAATACAGTAGAAAAAGTACAAGGCTGTGGCAGGAAATGAAGACATGACTGATCTTTTCCTTGGCGTGAGAACTCTGCAGCCCCATCTCTCTCCCATCCCCCTACCCTCTCACCTTCCTCACCTCTGCAGGGTGATCTCCTAAGCCCCAAGCACAGAAACAGCACCTTCTCTCCCCTTTGTTTTACCTTCATTCAAGTTCTGAGCTGAGGTCAGGGCCAGCAAGGCCACTGAGAGCACGACCCGCAGCATCTTGGAGGAAGCTCAGGATTTTCTGTCAACTCTGTTCTGGGAGAAATGGGGCGGCTCCCTTTAAGAAGATGACCAGAACCATGACACCTTTGAGCTCCCTCCTGGGTGGACCTCACCATCTGACAGAATAGGTCTTGCTTTGTTCACAACAGGACAACTGCATCCTTTATTACTTTTTGGGACATTAGCCCAGGAGAATGTGCCAGTAGGATGTTGTTAGTGTCTCATTTCTAACAGGTACAAATTGTGACCTGTGCAAAGATTTTTGAATAAATTGTATCTGTGCAATCAGCACAGATTTTTTAATAAACTGTATCCACACCAGCATAAACATTAGAATGAATCATTTCATGTTCAGTCTTTTTGATGAGACAGTTACTCTATCCTTCCACTGTGTTGTTCTTGTGTGGGTGTGTCAATGCAGGTGGGTGTATGTGTTTACAATGTGATTTTATAGCCAAAAGTGAAGATTATGAAAATCTCTGGCTATTGTTACAGCCCAAATACATCACTCATCGTGTGTGTACACGTATGCATGTAATACTTCGCTGAATTTTTAATGACATAGAGATCATTTCTCTGAGACTTTGAGATGTGTGAGGACAACCCACACTTGGGCACACATGGATGACAGAAAGTTGACCCTCAGCCTGCTCAGGCCCACAAAGATCATCCAGGATACTCTGCATCTGTCTCTAATCAGAAAAGTCTTGGTGTTGTAGAACACAGGTGACCATATCCATTTTATTCTTATTAATACTGTTGAGGGGGTTATTCAAGGAAAAGCAGCCACAGAAACCACCATGGGATTTCTAGACTTGCATAAATTAATACACAGTTCCTTGAATGAGACATTTATTTCATGTCTTTAACACTTCTTCCATGCTCTGCCCCTTTGTGAGAATGTTGTACATTATTTCATTTGGCACTTATTCCTTCTAGGAAATATTTTTAATCATTCCCACTGATTATCGAGTGGCCACAATTGTACACTTAAATATGATAGTGTGATGCCGCCTTGAAAGCCTCAAATGCATGGCACTGATCTTCTATTTTTTTAAACAATTTCTTTGGTTTTTGTTTCTCAGCTTGTTTTTCTACACAGAGCATTTTTTCTGTAATATTCTGAAACTGTTTTCTCCCTACTCTCTTTCAGAAAATTATTTGTTGATATTTTATTTTCTAAATATATCCTCCCTGTGTTTAGTTTTAATCTTATAACTGGCTTCCTTTGTCATGAATTTTGAGGAAATTTCTTTATTTCGTCTTGTAAATAAGGGTCTATAGAACTCCTCACTACCTGTGTTTCACTTTTGTTTTTAAAATTCGAACTCAAGATCCTGTGTTTCTAAAGGTCCTTTAGAGTTACTGTGCTGGTAACTCTCTTCGCAGCTGCTGATCCTTCTATTGTATCAGGAAATTCCCTGCTTATACTTTTATGTTTTTCATGGAAAATCTTGGTTTGACAGTATCACTGGCTGCCTCTTATCATTTCAGACCTTGTGCACGTTTTGTGTTATTGTTTGATTTTGTGCAAGGCTAGTGGTGATGTGAGGACAGACTGGTTGGAGGTCCGGCAGGCAGGGCCATGTGACTGGAGATCCTGAGGACAGGACCCTTGACCAGTATGAATGAGGGATCCTGTGCTAAGCACATGAGTGTCTCCTCTGGTCCTTCCCAGAGAGTGGTAGATAACATGAGGGAACTTCAAAAAATTACTGAAAAAGTGGAATTAAAGATAAAAATAAAAATGTAAACTTTATTTCTCAACATAAACTCTATCAAGTTCAAGACATTTGAACTAAAATCCATTTAGGGCATCCCTAAATAATTAAAGGTCCTGGGAATTTGACCATGTCAATTCAGTCTTATTTATATTAACTTAAGAGAAGTGGGTTCCCTTTAAAGATTTTTTATGCTTAGAAAACAAATACAAGTCCTAAGGAGCCAAATTAGGATTGTAATGTGGATGCTTAGGGATTTCTCTTCCAAACAATCACAAAATTGCCTTTGTTTAATGAGAGCCATGAGCAGGACTGTTGTCATGGTGTGAAGGACTCTCTGGTTAACTTTCATGAACTTTTTTCTGCTAAAGTCTTGGAAAACTTTCTCAAAACACTCTCATAATAAGCACATAATATCATTCTTTGGCCCTCCCACTAGCCAACAATTGAAATCCTTTGAGTATCCCCCCAAGATCTTCCAGGACCTTTGCTCTTGACCAGTGTGACTTTGCTTTGACTGGACCCACGTCCGCCTTTCGGTCGCCATTTATTTGACTGTGTTTGTTACCAGGAGCACACTGGTAAGGCCACAGATCATCTCCTGTTACAATTCTTGGCGGAAATCTTCAGGATCTCGATCCCACTTGTTTAAAATGTTAAATTGAAAGCTCTGCTCTTGTCTGCAGCTGAACTGGGCACAACAGCTTTGGCGCCCATTGAGTGGACAGTCTGGCCAGCCTTAATGCTTCAGCCAGAATCGTGGGAGATGAATTCATTGAGACGGCTGTGTTTTTGGCTGTTTTTTTCTGCTGTTAATCATCAGTCCTCTTCAGCAAGAGGCACCAAACTAGATTAATTTTTTCCTCTTAAGTCAACGTGGACAGTCTGCCACTCCTGGCTTCATTTCCAACGGCATCTCATCCCTTCTTAAAATGAGTTATCCATTTGTGAACTGCTGTTATCTTTGGGCATTGGTCCCATAAACTTTGTGTAAAGTATAACTGATTTCACCATTTTTCATCCAAGCTTCACCATAAATTTGATGTTTGCGTGTGCTTCAATTTTAGCAGAATGCATCTTATTTGTTATAGCCTTTTGCTGTCTTATCCATCTTAGTACCTGAAGCTGGATCCTGGGCACACATGTTATATCAAGTTAGTACATGTTTATTTTGGTGCAAAATATTTTTGAAATATATGCATAGTTTTTTTTTTTTCCTAATATGCATCTTACATAAACACTTTGAAGACCCCTCACATTACAGGAAGGCTTCCTAATACAGTGGGGTTGGCTGCAGATAACTGCCGTTGCCTGCTGATCAGCCAGATTGTTTTTCCCCCTCGATATAGATACTAAATTTTTCTGAAGGGGAAATATGTTACCACCTGGCAATGCTTCTTTGGCCATGTGGGGAGCAAAACAGTTGTAGGTAGGATTTATGGTACTTTCAAGGAAGTAGAAAGAAGTTGCTTGGGCCCCACAGGTTCCTTGGTGTTTTGGGGATGACTGTCTATGATTTCTCCATACAGTACTTGGGAAGAGAAAGTGGAGAAGAGCAGTCCTACCTAGGTGGTGGATGGTAGGCCTTGAGGTAGGAAAGGAAGGTCAGAGAGAAGGAGCAGGGGGAGTGCCAGGGAGATGTGCCTCATTGTGTCGATGGCAGCAGAAGTGGCATTTCTGGTGGAAGGCAGGCTTACCTTGGCTTGGTGAGTACAGGAAGAGAGCAGGTGATGCTTCAAATATCACTCAGCTCAGGCCATTTCCCTGACCTTCTCCAATGTCCACAATGAGTGAAAGAGATTAGAGTATCAGGAAAGAAAATATCAGCTATGAACTCACCCAAAGCAGAGGTTATAGAAGAGCTGAAAGAGACACTGTCAGTGAGGTAGGTGGGGTGAGAGCAAGGAGCAGGACTGCAGCAGGAGCTGTGGCTCCTTTAGGTGAGTCAGAACCCTTAACCATCCACTGCCTGTCAATGTGGGTGTTAAACTGAACATGTCCCAATACAGTCCCTGCAAAAGGAGATGGACATATGGTCAAGAAACACATCAAAAAATGCTCAACATTACTAATCACCAGGGAAATGCATATTAAAACCACAATGAGATATTACCTTACCCCTATCAGAAGGGCCATTATTCAAAAGTCAAAAAAGAAAAGATGCCAGAGTGGATGCAGAGAGAAAGGAATGCTTATACTCTTTTCGTGGGACTTCAGATTAGTACAACCTCTATGGAAAAAATTATGGAAATTTTTCAAAGACATAAATGTACACCTACCATTCAATCCAGCTATCCCACTGTGGGGTATCTACCCTAACAGAAATGAAGTTATATTATCAAAAAGACACTTGTACTCAAATGTTTATTGCAGCACAATTCACAATTGCACAGATGTGGAATCAACCTAAATGCTGTTCAATTCATGAGTGGATAAAGAAAATGTGGTGTATATATGCCATGGAGCACTACTCAGCCATTAAAAGGAATGAAATAATGTCACTTGCAGCAACTTGGATGCAACTGGAGACCGTCATTGTAAGTGAAGCATCTCAGGAATGGAAAACCAAATACCACATGTTCTCACTATATGTGTACGCACTGGCAAAAAGTCATATAAAGGACATGAGAAACCAAGGAGGAAGAGTGGGAGGGGAGGTGTAGGATAAAAACTTATCTATTGCGTATAATGAACACTCTTCTGGTGATGGGACACCAAGAGCCCTGACTTAAGCATTATATGAGATATCCACGTAACAAAAACACTTGTACCCCCTTAATTAATATTTTTAAATTAAAAAAAAGTTGGGAAAGTTCAATACATTTTACCTTAAAGAAATGGAATAATTTGGTAGGGAGCCATCTCCAACCGACTCTGAAGATCATCTTCAAAGTCAATGAACACAGAAAATTTAAATATCTATTTTTTTTGTCTTTACAGAACACATAATTTTAATTTTAATTTTTGTAGATTATAGAAAAGATTCATAGGTTTCTGAATTCATTCTCTGAGTTTCAATATCAAAATGTATAGCGCTGCAAAGTTATTTGATTTTTAAAAATCTGAAATAGTATTTTTAAACCTCAACGCCATGTTAAAAGCATAAGCCACAATGTTGATAGAGAATTGCAAGGATGGTTTGATGTTTGTTAGTAAATTCCACCCCCCACCCCATTTATGGCCTCAGACATTTCACTGAGTAATTCAAAGAATTCAGAAAAGAGAAATCTCATCATAACCTCCCACCAAGTTGAGCAACCCACATGGAAATTCAGCTTAAACTCTGGCTTCTCTCCCTTTAAGGTAGGTGAAGCCTACCTGCTCCTATCTGTTACTGTCACACTGGATCTCACATCATGTTTCCTAATGAAGGATTTTTCTTCTGCTTGTGACCCTATTATTCCACCAACCTTAAATTTCTGTTCTATGAGATAAATTTAATCAGCACAAATCTGCTGAACTATCTTCCATATTTACAAAGGTCGTCCTAAGACCCTTAATGCCTCTCCATCTACGGCTCTACTTGTCCGCCATCTCCATGGAGAAAGTTCTTAAAAAGTACGTCTATAGTTATTGCTCCCTTCACCTGCACCTCCCATTTTTTCTTCTACACACTATAGCAGCTTTACGTTTTCTACTCCACTTTTGCCAAGGTCATCTGTGATTCCATCCACCCAATTCAGGAGTCAAGTCTAAGGCCTGCACCTCACTTTTACTCTACTCAACGTTGACACCACTGGTCACACCCTTATTTTCGGAAGACCTTTATCAACCACCCTACTATGGTTACTCTTATGCATAGTTCACACTCTCTCCTAGGACTTTCATCCGTACATCCTCCTTGGCTTCTCATTGCCTTGTGCCAAAAACCAACCCCAAATTATTCCCTCCTCCAACTCTATTCCATCTCTGTAAATTGCATTAAAAAAAAGGTGAACTAATACCTCTTGTACTAACCTGGATGTACCTGGAGACCATTCTTCTAAGTGAAGTGTCGCAAGAATGGAAAAACAAACACCACATGTACTCACCATTAAATTGGAACTAATCAATCACGATTTACATGCACATATGGAAGTAATATTCATCATAAATCAAGCAGGTGGGAAGGGGCAGAGGGGATGGATAAATTCACACCTAACAAGTATAGTGCACACTATATGGGTATGGGCACACTTATAACTTTGACTCAAATGCTTGCTGCATGTGTCAAATTCCCCAAGGCTGTCTCAGGAGCCTCGACGACTCCTTATAGCCACACTATGCCTAAGATACCCCCTCTAACAACAGGGCTTCCTCTGCCACTCGCACCAGAGGCAGCTATTTGGCATGGCAGAGGTGCTACAACTCCTCTGGTTAGGCACACACTGTTTTTCAATTTTTTTATTTGTGTTTGTTTGTTTTTATTTCAAAATATTATGGGGGTTTAAAGGTTTTGGTTACATGGATCACTTTTGTAATGCTTGAGTCAGGGTTATAAGTGTGCCCATCACCCAGATAGTGTTAATTGTACCCATTAGGTAGGTTTTCCATCAATCCTCCCCCTACCCCACTTGAGTTCCACTGAGTTTACTTCCTCTGTGCACGTGTGTGCTTACCAGTTAGTTCCACTTTAATAGTGAGTACACGCGGTGTTTGTTTTTCCATTCTGTACATGCTTCACTTAGGATAATGGTCTCCAGTTTCATCCAAATTGTTGCAAAAGGCATTAATTCATTCTTCTTCATGGCTGAGTAGCACTCCATGGTATACATATACTACGTTTTGTTAACCCACTCACGAATTGATGGACTCTTGGGTTGATTCCGCATCGTTGCAATTGTGAATTGTACTTCAATACGCATTTGAAGGCACATACTATTAATCTTTACACACGCACTATTAATTGATCAGTTTGAGTTTGAAATGGAACTTTTATCCATTCTACATGGATAATAATGAGTGACTAAATTAGAGTCTACTGACTGTTTCCTGGACAAATTTTATAAATTATCCTAATGTTTCACCATAAAAATCCAGTCTGAAATCTGTTTGAAATTTAAAAAGAAAACAGGAAAAGAAACTGGAAAATGGTGATCAGCAGAACAAAACTGTCTTGTCTTAAAGAAGATGGAGGCCCTGGAACTTCTTTTCTATTTAGCAGAAAGGCCCTGATATAAGGGGCCTGATGGAGCCGGTGGAAGGAATCCTTAACAATGGGCTCTGGTACAAGCTTATGTAAGAGTAAGGGATTTACTTGCATATTATATAAAAACCACGAGTAAGCATGGAATATTTTTCTCTGAGCTAAGCTTATGAGTTAATGCTATAAGTTCATGATTGCAAACATTGTTGTATTATTTGTTGAAAATATATTAAAGAACAACAAAGAAACTTTCAAATTAACATAATGCAACTTTATCACTTTATTAGAGGAAACTAGGATTTGCAAGTGATTATCCCATTGTTAATAGAGATGCTAGAATCAGAATCCATACTTTGGTCCCAAGTCTACACACCACTCCACAGAAGTGATTTCCTCAACTTACAAATGCAGAACAACCTCAGAGTGAGTTTGTACCATTTTGGGCTTGTCATTTATACTATAGCATGAACATACTACATAGTACAGGCATTTGCAATACTAAATAAATTTACATGTACTCATACAGGCATACAGGTCCTCTTGCCAAAATCTAGTTTACACATGACCAAAGTGTGGATAACAGCTTTGAACACCCACTGAATAACTAAAGTTGTGAGGAATAAGAGTTCCTATCTGTCTGTGGTAAGAAGAAATGGCCTCCCAAAGTGTCCAGGACCAATTCCCAGAATATATGAATATGTTATATTGAAAAGGGGCATTAAGGTTATTAATCATTTGATATTAAAATAGGGAGATTATTCTGGAATATCCAGGTGGGGCCAATGTAATCACAAGGGTCCTTAAAAGTGGCAGAAGGAGACAGAAGCATCAGTGCCTGCTGGTAATGCCATAAGAAAGATCAGTCATTGCTGTCTTTTAATATGGGAGGGGCCACAAGCCAAGCAGTGTGGGTGACCTCTAGACATTGGAAAGGGTGTTCCTTGGAGCCTCCACAGATAACATATCCCTGAAGTCAGATAGCTTTTGGTTGAGTGAGGCCCATTTTGACTTCTGAAATACAGAACTGAAAGATAATAATCTGTGTTGTTTTAAGCTACTAATTTTGTGTTAATTCATCACAGTGGTAATAGAAAAATACACTGTGCATATGTTCAATTAATGCTTTCCCGTGGAACTTATCAGGTATTGAGAACTGTATACAAGAGGGCTACCAGAGGGGAATAAAATTATTATTAGGAGCTAATACAAGACAACTAGGAAATATGTTCTCAGGTGAAACAAAAAGCAATCTCAAATTTCAGTCCAAATGGACATTTATTGAGCCCATACTAAACTGGATATTGTTAAACAATGTCCCTCCCCCACTGTGAACACTCACCCCGCTGTTTCTGCTCAGCTGGGAATGGCATCTTTGCATCACTGATTTGCTACACTTAGTCCTCTATAGCGTAATGGTGCACTGGTTCTGATCTCAGAAACTTCTTAGAAAGTGGTGGGCAACCAGCTAATGACATATTAAGATCATTTACTAAAAGAAAGAAAGGAAAGGAAGGAAGGAAGCAAGGAAGGAAAGAAGGAAGGAAGAAAAAGGAAGGAGGAAAGGAAGGAAGGAAGGAAGGAAGGAAGGAAAGTGACCAGGAGAAAGAAGGGAACTGGGGATCAAAAGGTCAGCCCCACATTTTCTCATTCGCCACTGTGACCTTGGGCATGGGACTCACTTTCTGTAGGTGTAATTCACTCTCCTCTATCTCCTCATGCCTTACATGAGATCTATACCCACTGTCCAAGTTATCATTTTTACTGCATGAACAACCATTCGGGGACTTCCAAATAAGCCAGGAGTGAGATGAAGTATTAAAACCAGGACCTCCTCATTTACAGTCCCATAGGATTTGGAGTTTCTACCTGAATTAAATGCTTTGTGCATCAAAAAAACCGATGGTTTTCCTTGAGGCTGTTCCTAGTTGAGATTCCATGGACTTGACTGGAATTCACATCCTATAGAGACAGGAAGGAAAGAATCTTGGAAAACTCAAGGCACATTCCTGTTTAACCTATGCCTATTTGGTAAATATAAATTCAGACAATTAGACTGGAGGAGGTCAGGGAAGAAAGGGTTTATCTCTAACCTCTTATTTGGATTTTAAATGTGAATGCCGCACCTGGCAAGATATCAGTGTCAAGAAAGAAGAAAATTACAAATGCATTGACATGGACTCTCTGCTTCTTGTAGAGATGCTCTTCTGGTCTGCAGTTAAGTAAAGAAATGATGGTCATTCACTTGCAGTAAGTATCACTCACCATGTGTTTAGCCTTCTGTTAACAACCTCCAGTATTGTTAGTAAATGTGGGGTTCCAGTGAGTCTTTCTCACCGAAATAGTATGCCAGGGCTAAAATCCTATCAGTGGATACGAAATGCATTTACACTCTATGAAAAGGATGTGGTTAAACATTTGGTATTCACTCACACTTATAAGTTCCTAAGGTTAACATGTGAACTGACCATATACTTATGTGCTAGAAAAATACTCTCATCTCTCCTCAAGGGTGGTTTCTGCTATGCAAATATGGTGCCTGGTTGGGAAAATCACAAAATAGGGAGAAGGTCCCAGAGTTCCACTTCTTGAGTCTGTACTGGAATCCTTCTGAAGAAAAATCTCCTAAGTGACCAAGAACAAAGAAAAAATACAAATATTTTGGGGGTAAACTGGCTTTTCAGTGATGGGGTCCTCAGAAAAAAGTGCAGCAACATCTACTAGACATAAGAGAGTAAATAACTTAAGAGATAAAACCTCCTGGAAAATTACTCTGTGTTAAAAACCAAAGAACCTCATTGTGCTGAGAATTGCCACAGGCACAAATCATCTCCTGACAGGCAACAGTGGAAAGAGTTGAGGGCTGGTACTCTGGCAGAAATGACCAGAAGAATCTAGGCCATGAGGCTGCCTCTTGCTTTTGTAGTCAAACAGAAGAATTTTCTTGACCCCCCAGGGGTTGTAAAGGAAGGAAGACACAGCTAACATGATCCATTCATTGCATACTAGGTAGACTGGTCAGTATAAATACTGAGCAGAACAACATTTTTCAGGGGAAAGTATATTCTGCACAGGAGACAACTAGTGGAAGAGCAAGAATTTAAAGTCACCCAACCAACCTTTTATAACAGACCCTTCAAAGTCCACTAAAATGCAATGTCTAGATCCTTCCAGCTATTATACAATCCCTTATTACACTCAGAGCAGTGCTGGAATATAATTTGCTATTATTTGTTGAAATAATATTTCGCTTATTTATAAATTTGCTTTTGTAGCTAAGGCCCAAAACTTCTTTTTAACAAAAATCTCACAGATCCCTCTCAACCTGTTGGGGTTTTGAAGAGAGAATGCATAGAAATCTTAAGAATTCATGGGTAAATGGTAGGCATAAAAATACAAAAGACAGAAAATTTTAAAAAGTGAAGCCTTGACAGAGGGAGTGTAGACTGGGTTTATCTAGAAAACAAAGTTAGTGAAAATTTAAAATAAATACAAACTCTATATAGATCTTGTTATTAACCCTAGTTTCATTCTGTGACTGTAAACCAAAAGGAATAAAAGATTTTTTTTATCATATCATGAGGTTTATATTAGATGTTCATTAGACAACTAACTGGTAGACTTGAAATTCTGGGGGTTTGTTATAGAAAACTATATTTGTTATACTATCGGAAGAGAGAAACAGGTTTCCAGTAATTTAAAATTGTTTCTACGGTTGCAAAAACAGGTTGAGTTTCCTCACCAATTTTGTGGAAAATGGCCTAGTAATTTTGAAATCATGAGAATGTTATATTTTATGCAGCTAGTAAAATAACACTGTGAACTTCTAGTCATTCCTAAGGAAAAGTTGCATGAGGAGTCTTTGTCATGGAGTACCACCTCTTGTCATTTGAGCACCAACCATATGCCAGGCATTGTACTAAACCCTGCAGGCATAGCAGAAAGGAAGAGAGACATGGTTACCATTGAAGAAATAATCATGCAAATTCTATCCTGTTAGTTTCCCCAAGCACGTGCACACACCATCAGGGGGCCTGACAATAGGCCAAGATACATGGCCACCACTGCCCAAGTACCATGAAGGCTTTAGGATTGTCCCACCCCACCCACCAGAGCCAAAGTCCATCTATACCACCAGGAGGCCTACAGAGATGCCTGCACAGCTACACACTACTGCCCTCACAGTGCTGACATGTCATGTGAGGGTATAGGGTTCACCTTCCGTGTCCAGCAGTGCTGGCATGTGCACACCCTCCCATGAGCCCAAGGACAAGGCCATGCAGCCTGCTTCCAACACCGACTGCAGTCACCCACACATACCAAATGGGAGCTTGAGGGTTATCCCACTACTGCTATTGCCAGTGCCCATGCCAGACACACGGACCAGGGCCCAAAGACCACCAACCCACCTGGATCACACTGTAACTGCTGGCAACTAAGCATGCCACATGGAGGCAGAAGAATCAACTTGCTGGATTTGCTAGTACCTGTGGAATGTACACTGCTCGGGGACCAAAGGACAGGAATGTGGCCCACATCAGCCACCACTGAGTCTTGAGGGCTGGCCCACCTGGCATCCCTATTCCCATCAAAGTCTCACCACAGCATTCACTAATAACAGCAGCCTAAGCCACTGAGGAAAGCACAGACATCACTGACACTCATTACAACTGAAGAAAGCAAATGGAGACTACACTAGTGCATGCACATGGAGTCAGAGTGAACGTGCACTACCCAACCAACACTACAGATTAATCTACAGGAAAGCTCTTCTCCTGTGAAAGCTCATCAAAAGAGTTGGAAGAAGAGACTATTACAACAGGTGCACAGATATCAATGGAAAGACATAGAAACATAAAAAAGCAAGGAATCATGACATGTTGAAAGAAAAATAAAATAATTCTCCAGCAAAAGAGTTCATTTACAAAGAAATCTATTAAATACTTGAAATAGAATTAGAATTGTGACATTGAAGAAGCTCAGTGAAATACAGTACAAGACAGACAATCAGTACAAAGGTATCACAAAAGCAATTCAGGGCCAGGCGCGGTGGCTCACGCTTGTCATCCTAGCACTCTGAGAGGCCGAGGCAGGGGGATCGCTTCAGGTCAGGAAGTTGAGACCAGCCTGAACAAGAGCAACACCCTGTCTTGACGAAAAATAGAAAAATTATTTGGGTGTGTGGTGTGCACCCATAGTGCCAGCTACTCAGGAGGCTGAGGCAGGAGGATCGCTTGAGCCCAGGAGTTGGAGGTTGCAGTGAGCTATGACGAGGCCACTGCACTCCAGCCTGGGTGACAGAGTGAGACTTTGTCTCAAAGGAAAAGAAAAAGCAATTCAGTATACAATTCAGAAATTCACCAAAGAGATAGCTATAATAAAACAAACAATCAAAAATCCTGAAATTGAGCAATTCAATGAAAGCAATAATAAATACATTTGAGCTTAAAAACTAGATGAGATCAAGCTGAAGAAAGAATGTCAGAACTTGAGGACAGGTTTTTTGCATTAATGCAAAATCAGACAGAAAGAAAAAAGGATAAACAAGAATGAAGAAAGACTATATGACGTATCAGGCATCATAAAGTGAACAGATGTCTGAATTTTGGGTGTTCCAGAAAGACAAGGGCAAAGGCGTATGAAACATGTTTAATAAAATAATAGCTAAAAACTCATTAAGTCTAGCGTGAGATTGAGACATACAAATCCAGGAAGCTCAAAGATTCCAAAATTGATGCAACCCCAAAAGGACTTCCCTAAGACACATAGTAGATGTGGGAACCCACCCATCAATATGAACATGATTTCTTCAGCAGAAACCTTTAGACCAGGAGAGAAAGGGATGATATATTCAAAGTGCTTTTAAAAATGCCAGCCAGGAATATTATCCTCATAAAAGCTATCCTTCAAAACTGAAGTACAAATAAAGTCTTTCCCAGGCAAGCAAATACTGAAGGCATTCATCACCACTAGACCAGTCCTACAAAAAAATGCGTTAAGAGAGTTCTACAGCTGGAAGTGGTATTACCATCATGAAACAGTCAAATGTAAAAAACTCACAGATGACGCAGACACACATTGGAGAAAGAGAAAGGATGCAGGTGTTACCAGTATAGAAAACTACCAAACTGCAATAGTAAACAAGAGAAAAAGAAAGGAACAAAGGATATAAAAAAATTCCATAAACAATTTGAAAACAATGGGAATACATCCTCACATATCAGTAATAACCTTGATTATAAATGAATACAATTTTCCACTCAAAATGTATTGACTAGATGAATTGATAAAAAATTAAATAAAAAGTATAAGCTACCTACAAGCAATTGACTTCACCTGCAAAGATGCATATAGACTGAAAGTAAAGGTCTGGAAGAGGGTATTCCATGCAAGTGGAAACCAAAAGTGGGCAGAAGCAGCTATGCTTCTATCAGACAAAAGAGACATTAAGTCAGAAACAGTAAAAAGAGACTAAGAAGGTCATTAGATAATTACAAAAGCATCAATTAACAAAAGGATATAGTAATTCTTAATATATATACACCTAACACCAGAGCACACATATATCTAAAGCAAATCTTATTAAGTCTAAAGGGAAATATGGACTCCAATATAATTACACTTGGGGACTTCAACATCCTACTCTCAGCATTAAAGAGATAATTAGTCAGAAATCAACAAAGAAACATTGGAATTAAACTGCATGTAAGAACAAATAAACCTCATAAGCATTGACAGAATATTTTTTCCAACAGTTACAGAGTATACATTTCTCTCTTATTAGCACATGGAACACTCTCCAAAATAGACCATATGTTAGGCCATAAAAAAGTCTCAACTAATTTTTAGAAAAGAAAATATATCAAGTACCCTTATATGCCATAATGGAATGAAATTAGAAATCAGCAGCCAAGGAAACTTTGAAAACTCTACAAATACAAGAAAATTAAACAGGCTCCCGAATACTATTGGGACAATTAGGAAATTAAGAGAAAAATTGAAAAATTTCTTGAAACATGTAAAAGTGGGAACACAACCTACCAAATCCTATGCAATACAGTAAGAACAGTGCTAAGAGGGAACTTCATAGCAACACTTGTTTACATCAAAAAAGTAGAAAGATTAACAACCTGACAATGCACCTCATGAAACCTGAAGTAAAAACAAAGCAAATCCAAAAGTACTAGAAGGGAAAAAAAATAATAAATATCATAGAACTACAGGAAGTAGAGAGTAAAAAAAATTGCAAAATATCAACAAAATGAACAGCTGGATTTTTTCTTTTTTTTAATTTCAAAATATTAAGGGGGCACAATGTTTTAGGTTACCTGGATTACTTTTGTAATGTTTGAGTCCCTGCCAAAGGTGGGCCTGTCACCCAGTTAGTGTTCATAGTACCTGTTAGGCAGGTTTTTACCCCTCTCCTCCCCCCCTCGTAGACTTCCACTGAGTTTTGCTACCCTCTGTGCACACGTGCTCATCAGTTAGTTCCGATTTAATAGTGAGTACATGTGCTGTTTGTTTTTCCATTCTTGAGACAGTTTACTTAGGAGAATGGTCTCCAGTCCATCCAGATTATTACAAAAGGCATTAATTCAACATTTTTATGGCTGAATAATACTCTATGGTATATATATACCACATTTTATTAATATTAATCCACTCATGAATTAATGGGCACTTGGGTTGATTCCACCTCTTTGCAATTGTGAATTGTACTGCAATAAAAATTTGAGTACAAGTGTCTTTTTGATAAAATGACTTCTTTTCCTTTGGCTAAATATCCAATACTGGCATTGCTGGATCAAATGTTAAGTCTACTTTTAGTTCTTTGAGGAATCTCCATACAGTTTTCCATAGAGGTTGTAATAATTTGCAGCCACACCAACAATGTATAAGCGTTCCTTTCTCTTTGCATCCATATTAGCATCTATTGTTTTTGGATTTTTTTATAAATGCCATTCTAACTGGGATAAGGTGATATCTCATTGTGTTTTTAATTTGCATTTCCCTGATGATTAGTGACATTGAGCATTTTCTCATATGTATATTGGCCATTTGTCTATCTTTTTTTGAGAAGCTTCTGTTCATGTCTTTTGCCCTCTTATTTGTTTTTTTTCTTGCTTTCTTGAATTTTCTTGAATTTGCTTGAATTCTTTGTAGATTCTGGTTATCAGCCCTTTATCGAATGTGTAGCTTGAGAATATCTTCTCCCACTCTGTAGGTTGTCTATTTGCTCTGTTAATTGTTTAACTGTGCAGAAGCTTTTTAGTTTAATCAAATTACATTTATTAATTGTGGTTGTTGCCATGATTGCGATTGGGGTCTTTTTCATAAATTCTTTGCCTAGGCCAATATCTAGAAGAGTTTTACCTATATTTTCCTCTAGGATTCTTATGGGTTCATTCCTTAGATCTAAGTCTTTGATCCATCTTGAATTAATTTTTGTGAGTTTTGAGAGGTGGGGTTTCTGTTTCATTTCTGCATGTGGCTATCCAATTTTCCCACCACCATTTATTGACTAGGGCTTCTTTTCCCAGTGTACCTTGTCATCTGCTTTGTCAAAGATAAGTTGGTTGTGGGTAGATGGTGCTCATATGGAAGTGACATTCATCCGGGATCGGGCAGGTGGGAGGAGGAGGAGGGGGTGGGTAAATTCACACCTAGTGGGTGCGGTGCTCACTGTCTGGGGGATGGGCACACATGTAGCTTTGACTCAGGTGGTACAAAGGCAACTTATGTGATCAAAGCATTTGTACCCCCGTAATATTCTGAAATTTAAAAAATTTAAAAATTTAAAACATTTTGAAAAATTTAAAAAAAAAAACAATATGAAGGAATTATGTGCCACTTTGTGTTGTGCAAAAATGAAGTTGTGATTGTATTTCACTATGAACTAAGCGAAAGGTAACGGAAAGTTTCACAGCACCCCCTGACGTGTGATGCGCTACAGTGATGCGCTGAGGATACAGATAACGTTACTACAGGGCTGGAGAGCGAAACTCCTTTCCACAGTCCCCAGCCACTGAGCAAGTAACAGGAGGACAGGGGAGATGCCTTCAGGAAGAAGACTGAAGGCTGTGAAAATGTCTACACATATATCATTTGCTAGGCAACTCTCTGAACAGCCTCTCTCTTGGCTTTCTAAAATTTTAGATATCTTGTAATAAGAGACAAATAATCCATTTTAAAAAGTGGGTAAAGGGCATGAATAGACATTTTTCATTAGAAGATATAAAAATGGCCAACAGTCATATGAAAAAAAGTTCAACATCACTAATCATCAAAGAAATGCAAATTAAAAAACCACAATAAGACCTCATCCTACACCACTCAGAATGGCTATTATTAAAGTCAAAAAAGAACAGATGTCAGAGCGGATGCAGGGAAATGAGAACACTGTTGCTGGGAATGTGCATTAGCACCACCTCTATGGAGAACAGTAGGGAGATTCCTCAAAGAACTAAAGTAGACCTAGTATTCCATCCAGCAATCCCATGACTGGGTATCTATCCAAAGGGAAAAAAAAATCATTCTACCAAAAAGAACCTACCCTCTGTGTTTACTGCAGCACTATTCACAATAGCAAAGATATGGGTTCAACCTGTGTGTCCATCAATGGATGACTAAATAAAAAGCCTGTGTTATATATACACAGTAGAACATGACTCAGCCATAAAAATAAAGAAATCATGTCTTTTGCAGCAACGTGAATGGATTGGAAGGCCATTATCTTAAGTGAAACAACTAAGAAACAAATACCACATGTTCCCACTTATAAGTGGGAGTTAAATAATGTGTAAACACGCACATACAGTGTGGAATGATAGACATTGGAGACTTGGAATGGGAGTAGGGGTGGGTGTTGGATGATGAGAAATTGTTTTTTTGGCTTCACCACTGTGCGATATATCCATGTAACAAAATTGTACTTGTACCTCTTAAATTTCTACTAGAAAAAATGGCATCCACAAATTTAACCATTGCCTCCTCAGAAAAACACATGAAAGCATATCTGAAGAAGCACATGCATGATCTTCATTACTAGAGTTTTTGTAATTAAAGAAAAACAGAAAAAGTCATCAGGAATTTATCTGTGTGAGTATTTCAATATGAAGATAAGGAGAAAAACAGGATGGTAGAAGCCTGTGTAAATGTCATTAAGATTTGGAAACAAACTTACTTACTCAGGAAAAAAGTTTTTTCTCACTTCACCTGGTAAGATTTCAGAGAGTTTTGCCTTAACCATGTCCTAATTCAAGTTCCTGAGTTTGTTCTCTGGACCCCATTTCTTCTCACTTTCTTGGAAATGAATGAATATTTAAGTAAATAACAAGGAATCAGTGGGGTTCAGTAGGCAGGATCTCAGACTCTGGAGACTGACTGCCTTCTATACAACTTACTATAACACCCTTGGCATGTGTCTAGGAAATCTCATCTACAAAATTGAGATAGGAACAAAAATCATATACAGCAAAAAGATGGTTTTGTAAATGACAGATAGTAAATGCTTAATAAATATTTCCTAATATAATCAGTCATGGCCTAGATAGGTTCGTAGAGTATGAATACACTAAAATAATTGTGGCATATTTGTTTATGAAGATACAACATCAAATTCAATATATGGACTGGCATCGTAAGAGTGTAGTCAAAATTTTTTGGAAAATCTAAGCAAATAATTTTCAGAGTGTAACAATTGTGTTATTTGCTAACTATGTCATCAGAATGCTTAGTTAATGCAATGTTCACAATTCTTCCAATTCACATGAACTTCGCCTAGACCACAGGGACCCAATACAATTCACTCACTCTCTGTACAAGTTTCACATTCTGTCAATGTTCACCTTTCCTGATAACCACTGCCCCCTCCTTTAATGTTCCAGGCAAACTAGTGCTTGCTGAAGTTGATGGACATGCTGCTTTCTGTCCTATTCAGGGAGCTTCCCAATCTTTCAGAGACGGGTTGTTGAAAGAGCTGAAGAATGAAATTTACATCTTACTATAAGTGCAGCGGGGAAACCTTGGAGGATTTAGAGCAAGGAAGTGATATGATCTAATCTCTATTGTTAAAAGATAATTCTGGCTGTTGTTAGGAGGACTGATATGGGATGTAGGGGGGGCAAGGATGTGACCAAGAACAGTCAGAAGCTGGTAAAGTCCTCCAGTGGAGAGAATCACAGCCTGAACCTGGGCCCCGTAGAAGAGATTATGCAAGTGCTTATATGTGGGATGTATTTTGAGGTGGATTCAAGTGGTTTTGCTAATGGGCAGGACCTGGGAGGAGTGAGAAGTCAAAACTGACTTCTATATTTTTGAACAACTGGATGAAGCAACTGTCATTGACTGAGAAACGATTGGGAGGTGCTATGGATTGAATTGTGTCTCCTCGAATTCATATGTGAAGCCCTATGGCCAGTTCCTCATAACATGACTGTGTTTGGAGACACAGGCCAAATAAAGAGGTGATTATATTAAAATGAGGCTGTTAGGACAGCTATACTCCCATCTGATTGGTGTCCTTATAATAAAGTGGACATTAGGACACACAGAGGGACACCAGGGATGCATGTGCACAGAGGAAGCCCCATGTGAGGACACAGAAAGAAGGTGGACACCCGGAGGCCAAGAAGGGAGGGCTCAGAAGACCTGAACCTGCTGACACCTTGATCTTGGACTTGGACCTCCAGAAATGTGATAAATTAAATATCTGATCTTTAAGACACCATATCTGTGGTATTTTGTTAGAACATCTATAGCACACTAATTCAGGAGAGGGTAGGTTTTAGGAAGTGGAAATCAGTAATTCTTTTTTTTTTTAATTTCAAAATGTTAAGTGGGTACAAATGTTTTTGTTATGTGGATGAATTAAATAATGCTCAAGTCAGGGCTTTTAGTGTGCGCATCACCAGAGTAGTCTACATGCACCCAATAGTTAGGTTTATCCCTTACTCCCCTTCCATACCCTCCCCCTTCTTAGTTTCCAATGTCCTTTACACCACTATATGACAATGTGTACCCATCGTTTAGCTCCCACTCTTAGTGAGAACATGTGGTGTTTGTTTTTCCATTACTGGGATACTTTACTTAGGATAATGGTCTCCAATTTCGTCCAAGTCGCTGAAAAAGGCATTATTTCATTATTTCTTATAGCTGAGTAGTACCTCATGGTGTATACATACTACCTTTTCTTTATCCACTCAATAATTGATGGGTACTTAGGTTTATTCCGTATCTTTGCAATAGTGAATTGTGCTGTGATAAACATTTGAGTGGAGGTATCTTTTTGACATAATGATGTTTTGCCTTTTGTGTAGATAGCTAATAGTGGGATTGCTGGATCGAATGGTAGGTCTATTTTTAGTTCTTTGAGGAATGTCCATACTGTTTTCTGAAGAGGTTGTACTAATTTACAGTCCCATTAACAGTGCATAAACATTCCTTTTTCACTGCATCCATGCCAACATCTATTATTTTTTGATATCTTAATAATGGCCATTCTGATAGGGATAAGGTAATATCTCATTATGGTTTTAATATGCATTTCCCTGATTATTAGTCTTGTTGAGCATTTTTTGATGTGTTTCTTGGCCATTTGTCTATCTGCTTTTGCAAAGACTCTATTGAGACATATTAAGTTTAACATCCACATTCGATGGCTTGAGGGCTCCAACTCACTTAAAGGAGCTTCAGCTCCTGCTGCTGTCCTGCTCCTCTCTCTCAGCCCACCTACCTCACTAACCGTGTCTCTTTCAGCTCTTCCATAACCTCTGCTTTGGTTGTGTCTGCTGAGTTCACAGCTGATATTTATTCTTTCCTGAAACCCTAATGTCTTTCATTCATTGTGGAAATTGAAGGAGGTCAGAGAAATGGCCTGAGCTGCGTGATATTTGAAGCATCACGTGCTCTCTTCCTGTACTCACCAAGCCAAGGTAAGCCTGCCTTCCACCAGGACTGATGCCTCTGCAGCCACCCACAGAATGACGCTCGTCTTCCTGGCACTCCGTCTGCTCCTTCTGTCTGACCTTTCTTTCCTACCTCAAGGCCTACCGTCTACCATCTAAACAGGACTGCTCTTCTCCAGTCTCTCTATGCAGTAGCATCTGGGGAAATCACAGACAGTCATCCCAAAAACATCAGGGCGCCTGCTAGAACCAAGCAACTTCTTTCGTCCTCCTATAAAGCACATCAATTCTAGCTACAACTGTTTTGCTTCCTACATAGCCAGAGAAGAATTGTCAAGTGGTAATATATTTCCCCTCCTCAAACCATCAGTGTTTATACCAGGAGGAAACAACAATCTGGCTGATCAGTGGGCAGTGGCACCTATCTGTAGACAACCCCTTTGTATTCAGTGCCTTCCTGTAGTGTGAGAGGTCTTCAAAGTGGTCACATAAAGTGCATATTAAGAAAAAACTTATGCATTAATTTCAAAAAAATTTTGCACCAAAATAAGCATGTACTAACTTTATATATATGCACAGGCTGTAGCTTCAGGTACTAAGAAGGGTAACACAGCAAAGAGGCTCTATCATAACCACACGCATTCTACTAAATTTGAAGCACAGACAAACATTGAATTTGTGGTGAAGCCTGGGTGAAAAATGGTGAAATCAGTGACACTTTACACAACATATACAGGACCTATGCCCAAAGATCTCAGCAGTTCCAAAATGGATAACTCATTTCACAAAGGGAGGAGATGATGTAGGAAATGAAACCTATGGTGGCAGACTGTACGCAGCGATTTATGAGGGAAAAATTAACTTTGTTTTTGCACTCGTTAAAGAGGACTGATGATGAACAGTGGAAACAATAGGCATGGCCACAGCCATCTCACTCAGCTCATCTTGCACGATTCTACCGGGAACATTAAATCTGAGTCCACTGTGCACTCAATGGTGCGAGAACCGTTGCGCCCAGCACAGCTGCAGACAGGAGCAGATCTTTCAATGGAAAATTTAAATGAATAGGGATCCAGCTCCTGAAGAATTTCTTCCAAGAACTGTAACAGGAGATGAAGCGTGGTGTTGCCAGTATGATCCTGAAGACAAAGCACAATGGCAGCAATGGCTACCGAGGGGAGGATGTGAGTCAGTCAAAACAGACGCAGACTGGTCAGGTGCAAAGGTCGTGGCAAAATGTTTTGGATGCTCTGAGCATTTTACTTGTTGGTTTCTGGAGGGCCAAAGAATGATAGCATCTGCTCACTGTGAGAGTGTTTTCAGGGAGTTACCCAGGGCTTTAGCAGAACAAAGCCCATGGAAGTTGCAGCAGAGAGCTCTTCCCACCACAACAATGGTCTTCCTCATGCCTCTTGTCAAAAAAGGGAAATTTTATGATTGTTTCAAAGAGAAATCGTTAAGCATCCACCTTACAATAATAATTTGGTTCCTTAAGACTTATTTTTCTTTCCTAATCTTAAAAAAATCATTAAAGGGAACCACTTTTCTTTAGTTAATAATGTAAATAAGACTGCATTAACATGACTAAATTCTCAGGACACTTAATTTTTAGGAATGGACTAAATGGCTTTTAGTTCAAGGGTCTTGAACTTGATGGAGTTTATGTTGAGAAATAAAGTTTATCTTTTTATTTTTATCATTAATTCAACTTTTCCACAAACTTTTTGTAGTTCCCTCATGCTACCTACAGCCCCTGGGAAGGACCAGAGGGGACACTCATGTGCTTAGCACAGGATCCCTCAGTCACACTGGTCAAGGGTCCTGTCCTCAAGATCTGCAGTCACACGGCCCTGTCTGCTGTACCTGCAACCAGGCTGTCCTCACATCACCACTAGCACAGCCCCAAACTGACCAATAACACAAGACCTAGACAATATCTGAAACGATAAGCAGCAGCCAGTGAAAATGACACCCTAGATTTTCCATGAACATGATAAAATCATGATATGGGAAATTCCTGAAGTAACAGAAGAATCAGTTCCCTAAAAGAGAGTAACTCATGGAGGTAGTCTAAAAAAAACTTTTTGGAAACACAGGATCTTGAGTTCAAATTTTGAAACCAAAAGTGAAACAAAGGTGGTGAGGAGACCCTTATTTAGAAGACTAAGTAAAGAAATTCTCTCAAAATGTATGAAAAAAGAAGCCAGATATAAGATGAAAACTAAATACTGGGAGGATAGATTTAGAACATAAAATGTCAACAAGTAATTTTCAGAAGAAGAGTGGGGACCAATGAGTGTCATAAATTGCAGGAAAAAATGCTCTGTGTTGAAGAACAATATGAGAAACAGATAACAAAGAAACCGTCTAAATAATGGAAGACCAAGGCAATGCATTTGAGGCTTTAATGGGGCTATAACACTACCTTATCTAAGTGCATAATGGTGGCCACTTAATTATCAGTGCAGGGGTTTAATAAAAATATGTCCTGGAAGAAATAAGAGCCAAATGAAACAATATACAACATTCTAGCAATTGGAAGAAGTCTTAAAACATGAAATAGCATGGCTCATTCAAGGAATTGTGTGTTCCTTTTATGCAGCTATAAAAATCCCATGGTGGTGTCTGTGACTGCTTTTCCTTCAATAACCCCCTCAACAAAATTAATAAGAACAGAGTGGGTAATGTCACCTGTGTTCTACAACACCAAGACTTTCTGATTAGAGCCAGATGCAGAGAATCCTGGACAATCTTTGTGGGCCTGAGCAGGCTGAAGTTCAACCTTCTGTTATCCATGTGTGCCCACATGTGTGTTGTCTGCACACATCTCAAAATTTCCTTGATTCTTGGTATTCCTTTCCTGATCTTTCTTATTCCCCTATTTTAGACTTTATATTCCAGTTTTAATACATTTTAAAGGATTATTTAGCTTGATGATCCTTTCGGAAAGTTTTAATGTAAGCTACAGTAGGTCTGCAAAGTACCAACTGGCAAATTTTCAATTCCTTCTTTGAGAATTTGCCAATGTAAGTGCTCTATTATGTGTAAGAAATGCATTCAGAATGCAAGGATTGGATCCAAATGATCCAAGCCTGAAGGTAAGAGGAAAATTGCAAAACAGTGAGTTTATCCAGAATGTGCATGCTAACAAATTGAGTTCAGCCTTTCATCATCATCACACACACAGGAACTGTTTGAGGTTTAGTGGAAACATACACAGGTTTAGGAAAATTCTTTGAAAGGAAAACAAATTGTATCAAATGATCCCAGTGATTAGGTTTCATGGCAATACTGGGCAATCTCTGGATGAAGAGTGTGCAGTCAAGCATCAGATGTGTTATACTGAAGCAGAAAATCAGTTGCCACATTAGAGATTAAGATTTTTCTCTATGTATGTTATAAGGAAAAATATTTTGCTGTCGGTGGTATTAGAATTCATGATCAGACTGTTTGGAAATGGCTTGGTATACTGGTTAACTGCATTGACTGGCTCAGGCCTTGGAAGACTTTTTTAAACTGATTTTTCATCAGTTTAGCCATCTCCAGAATCTGTCAGCTGTGCTTAATATTATGTAATATTTTTATACTTGTGGTTCACACCACACCATTAACTTGTGCTTATGCCAAACTAGAAAAAAGTACTATTTCCTCTGGACACTGATCAATCACTCAGCCCTCTGGTTTGCTATCTGCCTAATAATTCTGGGGGGGGCTCAAGATACCTATTTTTTCTCAACCATTTTTCCTCTGGATGAAGTAGAATTAATCATGTGATTATTATGATTCTGATGGAGCCCTTGGTTTATTAACATTTCATTGGAAAATAAATTCAGTTTTGTGGAGATTATAATTGCTTTTATTTTTCTTTACTGTGTACTGTTTTTCCATTTTTATAGCAAAATTGATTCATTTTATGGTAAAAACCAGCTGGGTGTGATGCTTTTACAAATAGTAGCAACCTTCTACTTTTCTGATCACTCTGATTCTGATGCTAGGGAACACTAAGCTGAGACAGGCCCCACTGATAATGCTGTGGAAGATCGTATTTGGCTTGATATGATGGAAAACCCTGGCTCTATGAAAGCCTTGACAAAAATTTATTTATTTATTTATTTATTCATTCTTTTTTTTTTCTTTATTTTTTATTTTTTTGAGACAGAGTTTTGCTCTGTCACCTGGGCTAGAGTGCTGTGACGTCAGCCTAAGTCACAGCAACCTCAAACTCCTGGGCTCAAGTGATCCTCCTGCCTCAGCCTCCTGAGTAGCTGGGACTACAGGCATGCACGAGCATGCCTGGCTAATTTTTTCTATTTTTAGTAGAGATGGGGTCTCGCTCTTGCTCAGGCTGGTCTCAAATTCCTGACTGCAAGTAATCCTCCTGCCTCAGCCTCCCTGAGAATTAGGATTACAAGTGTGAGCTACTGTGCCCGGCCAAAAATTTATTTTTGTACTAGGAAAAAAGAAATCAAGTAGAAGTTCATGTAAGAACTTTTCTTTTCTTTTTCTTTTTTTTGTTATGGCTTTAATATGTATGTACAGTTTGGAATTATTGTACTTCTCATTAGAACATTCTTATAGCTAAACATATACTCTTATTTCCACTTTTCTAGGAAGACTTTTCTGTTCTCCCCCCTCCCACCTCTCTTTTAGACCATGGAATATGCCTAATAATTGTCAAATTATTAAGATCTATTTTAGGTTACAAAGGCCAAGGAGGCTACATGAGAAATCACCTCTCTGGATCTTTCACTAAAAATTGTTTACAAAATTGATAAGTTTGTATATGATGCATACAGATGAATATGATATATGTATGCATTTATGCATGCATTTTGAAAACCAATTTGAGAATTTTGCTTTCTTTTGGGAAGTAGAAAACCATGAGAGAATGTTGCTTCTACTATAACAAGGAGAATAAACCAGATAGGCTATGAAGTCATAATTTATTTTGAGCTTTTTAGAGCTGAAGTTGCAAGGTAAGCAGGTAAATTGAATTCCAAAAGATGAGAAGCCCTTCCAAGTAGGGCATGCGAACTATTAAATCTTTGGCAGAAGTTGAGAAGAATAGCTTAGCTGCCATAAAGGTAGATAAGAAGGAAATGGCTGAAATTTTAACCAATTCTTATAAAACATCAATTGTATTATAGTTTAGTGTGACAGTTTAGAGTCCCTGGGAACCTTAGACACAAGAGTGATCTATAACTGCTAGTTCCTTTCCCTGGGCCTCTACCAAGCATTGAAAGGTTGGGGTCAGACAGGAGACATAAGAAAGCCCCCTTTATGGTACCTGGTATGGAAGGCAGAATAATGGCCTCCCAAAGATATCCATGTCCTAATCTTTGTAACTTGTTAATATGCTGACCTTACATGGCTTAGGGACTTTGCAGATGGGATTAAGAGTATATACCATGAGATGGGAGATTATCCTGGATTATTTAGGTGGGTCCATTCTAATCATATGAACCCTTAAAAGCAGAGATTCTTTCTGGGCTAAAGTCAGAAAGAGATGTGCCAGTGGAAAGGGGTCAGAGAGATGCGACACTTCTGATTTTGAAGATGGAAAGATGGAGGAAGTGACCCTGAGCCAAGTTCTGCAGGTAGTTTCTAGAAGCTGGGAATGGCAAGGAAATGGATTCTCCCTGAGAGCCTCAGAAAGCAACGCAGCCCAGCTGACGCCTCGATTTTAGCCAAGTGAGGCCTCTGTCAGACTTCTGATCCATAGAACTGTAAGATGATTAATTTGTGGTGTTTAAGCCACTAACTCTGTGGTAATTTGTCATAGCAGCAATAGAAATCTGAAACACATGGGGATAAGTTCTTCTTAAGTTTGAAGGTGGAACAATAGAAACTGGAGACATCCATTTACACTCTGGACCCTGCATGAGTAAAAGGTGGTGGTTGGCCAGTGCTGGGGGACAAGCAAGAAGACTGCTTACGTCCTGGATCCTTCTTTATTAAGCAAAATGTGCCTGCTGCTGAGTGAGGGGCAGGGAATCCACTGTAACTTGGTCCCTGCTCTGATATCAGGCAAAAGCTGATTGGCACCAGGGGAAGGGTAAGAAACTTGCCTGCACCCCTGGATCTGCACTGATACATTTAGGGTCTGTTTCCAAAGGGAAAGGGCAGGAACTCGCTTGCTCTGGTCCCCGTGACAAAGCAGAAGCTATCTGCCAAAGGAGGGCAAAAACCTACCTCCCCGGGCTCTGCATGGACACCAGGCAAAGCATGCTTCGGCTAAG